>OU343221.1:344039050-344133351 GCA_910596185.1 Chrysanthemum makinoi
AATTTGATTTTGCTAAGATAAACAAGTTAAAGACTCATCATATTGTGGATATTGTTCATGATTTATGATAATTTACTTTCATTTATTTTAATGATAAAATTTTCAGTATGTTCTGCATCTGGTAGTTGATTATTATAACATTGATTTCTTGCTTATAAGACTTTAGATAATTTGATCATATGTGATGCATTGTCGTTGATGTTATTATCCCTCATTTATAGGATGAGTCTGGTTTAAGAAATGGTTTAGCATAATTATTAGATTTTTTTTTTTTTTTGAAAAAATGAAAAACTAACAGATTAAACACCAAGTATTAGCCTTTTATGTTTGATTTAGGTTTATTTTAAAGATTGTTGACTTTGGTATGATGTATTGAAAATGCTTTTTTGATTTTGGTATATGGCATATATATTAAGTTTTAAGTAGTTTATGAAACATAAAACCTTTTATTTTCCCGAATAGTATTTAAAAAGTAACCAATGATGAAGATGTATGTTGAAGTGTTTAGAAGATAAATGTTTCTTTTAGTAAAGAAAATAAAAAAAGATTACATGAAACGCCATTATGATTTATTGTTATACGTTAATATATATGGTAGCTATAAAGTGTTGTAATATTTAAGGTTTGATTATTTTGTAGGAAAATGCTGATTGAATTTGTCGTGTCACTCAACAACCATAATGAGTATCCTCTTCAATTGGGACTACCTAAAGTATTCGATTATGATGCCTACACTGGAAACATGCATTTGTATTTGACAGAATAACCAGAAACGGAAGAGGGTTACAATAGTGAGAAGAACATAAGGAGTTCTTGAAATTAGAGGACAACGATGGACTGAATTCGTTTCAGAGAACATAGATGACGAGGTTAAGTTATGTCACTTTATAGAGGAAGGGATGACTCATTCTATGTAACCGGGTATGACAGTGAGGGAATAGAAACAGGATGCTATGAAGGAGTTCGGAGGCGATACTCTCCTCGATTTCAACGTGTGATGCCTCCTCCATTCATACTTCAGGTAATAACCAAATTTTAAACAAAGCAATATCAATGCAATTAGATACTTTCATTTAATTCCTTTGAACGCCATTAGAATTTAATTACAGCAATACTTTTTTTAAACCAAATGTACTCTGAATATCTGAAGTTGTAGAGTAAGTAATAGAACTGACACAAAACAATTTTACGACAATCAAGCTGAATTTGTAGCTGGTTTGGGAAACGAAGAGACCATAACGATTAGATGTGAAGCGGATGATTTTGATGTCCGTGTTAGCCGTGTCAATCCATTTGATAATACAGTTCTTCCTGAATTTGTGCTAAACCAAGATGATGGAACGCATATGTGGTGAAACAAATCTGAATTGGTGATGTTGCGTGTTCACAAAAATAAGGAATGATCTGTTAAATCTAATGGTGTTCAACAGTGATGGAAGTGGCAAAACAGATGTGCCGTTCCTTGGTGCAACACAGCTAAATTTGGTTCAACCAAAGTTAGCATATGAAGAACAAAGTAAGTTAATAATAAACGTAATATTTATATATAGTATTGCATGTTAATTAACTGAATATAGAATTGATATTATTAACAAATTTAGTTAAATGTGTTACAAATAGATTTTTATGTTGATTTGTAGATGATTACCGAATGTCCCATATATGCATCTGGCCTACGCATATCGAACACTTCAATGAAAGAACAAATGTGTTTTATAAGAGTTTTGCAGAAATCTTGGCATTTAATCGTCTTGTAAGTGTTATTCAAAAGGCACAAATTAAGCAATTAAGTTTTAATTGTCGTAATGAGGTGCTATAATATATTTTGTATCTTTTTGTATAATTACAGTGTATACCGGCTAAATTCCAGGAACGTCATCCAATGCATTTGTACACAAAAGCTGTGTTGAAACATGACCAAACTGAATTGCCATTTTCTGTCAGGATGGACCGTCATTATGAGAATCCGGGAAGAACAAATCATGTAAATATATGTTCGTCAATGAAATTATTTGGTAAAGAATGTGGTTTTAATTACAAAAAGATGTTAAGGTTCAGGTTGATGTACGTTGTTACAGATTTGGAAGGTCCTCAACCAACACGTTATCTGTTCTTTCATGTTTGTTAGATACTATCGAACAAATGTGGTATGTCTCCGCTTCTTTGATGTTTATGTTGGAAAAACTTAACTGTTAGGAAACTTGTTTAAGTATGGGTAACTTATGTTTTATTTAGTCTTTTGGATATGGTTGCTATGTATTATGATAAAAACCATCGAGTTTGAACAGTGTCATGTATGATAAAACTGCCGACTATGGTATGTAAATTATGGTAGTTTGTTTTAAACTATTATGATTACGTGTTTGATTATTAGATGTTGGTTTTATCATTTAGAATCCAATTGAATGTTCATTGTTGTTTTAGTAATGATAATGTACATTATAACGCGTATTGTCAAATTAACATGACTAAGGTTATATTTAGAGTAACTTAAATCATATAGAGTAAATAGAGTAACTTATTAGACGATTGTTAAGGCAAAAGCTATTGAACTACCGGTTGTTAATTTTATAGAAATCATTGAAAATATGGGGAACGGAACACTGCTTAAATGAATTATTCATAACATGGGAAATAAACTATAAATCAGTGTTCTCAAACATTTTTTGGGTGAACTATTGTCCTAGTTTCATCATCCGATTAGCATCATCAATAAAACTATCAAACTCATCAGTAGGTTCATCCTGTGAAACTTCATCATCAATCGTGTCTTCTAAATCAATTTCATCATCTGTTTTTCCATCAATCATTTGATCAATGTCTTGTAAATCGTCTTTTGCTTCATCATCAATTAAGTTTCCAAATTGTTGTGTCATATTTATAGCTTCATCATCTTCTTCATCACTTGCTTCATCGATAAGACGATACAAATGTTTTTTTGAGAAGCAAGTTCTCTTACGCCTTTTTGAATGATTAAATCAGATTGGCGTCTCATCATCCTGATTCTAGTTAATATTATTCACAAAAGCAAGAACAAATAAGTGATGTATACAATTATAGTTGGAATATGTTAAGTTATTAATTAAAAATAAAAGATGTAAAATGGATATCGTATGCATCTACCAATTCTTCATCATTTTGAGTGAGATCTTCACACTTAGTGGTATTAGACAACAACTTATCCTTCTCATCATCAGAAGAGAGAATGTTAATAACATTGTTGTTCGTTTTACCAATGTCTTTTTTTGGGGGTAAAAGGTCAAGAGACCCGGTAAATATTATTACTCCAAAAAACATTTAAGTACAAAGGATATGAGTGACATCTCATATCTCAGCCCGTTACATGGGGAAACTTACATAATGCACTTCTAATATCAAAATAAAACAATAAACCACAACTCACTGGAGATATACTACCACTATATGAACACCAAGACTACTTTTTACCACGCCCTTTGAGCTTAAAGTCATTTAATTCATGTGGGAGATCATAGACGTGGCTCGTATAATCATCATAATCCTCTTCATCTTCATGTTCATATCCACCACCTCCAGAGGCAAGAAAATTCGCCATCGGATTATCCTCGGGAAGTACTTGGTCATCATCACTGTCAGAAACAACAATTTCTCCCACTTTTGAGAACGGATTAGTCCTTTTAGGGGGAGAAATAGAATTGTAAGAAGAAGGCTGACCCACTTCCTGTTGCACACTAGAAACCACCACTGGCTCCTTCATTTTGTCATCCACCACACTCGGAGCTTGTGGTAAACTATCAGTCAGTTGAGACCCTCCTTGTCAGCACCATTGAACTAGGCTCAGGCAGAGCCCCTTCTTTTGTAATAACATTACCAGGCACAATACTATCAGTATCAACCATATTAAGAACTGCAAACGCATTAGTGGTAGTAATTCCACTAGTGTTAGCTACATCTACCACCTTTTTACGTGTATCATCCACCTTCTTAGTCACAGTAGGAGCCTTTCGTTGATACCGAACCTTAGGCCCAACATTCGGCTTAGTAAAACCACCTTTTCCCGGGGCATATTGACGACCATTCTTACTCGTCTGCTTACCTTTGACAGCCTGAAATCCATCATCAGTCGTATGAGAAGGTTGTACCGTATGAGGGACATATTTAGGACAAGTGCCACCAGTATGTCCAAAAATCTTGCAAGTATCACACCGAGGTGGTTTCCACTCATATTCAACCCGAATCGTTTCAATAGAAAACCCCTGAGAATCAATTAAGGGAATAGCCACAGTAAGACTCTCTTTGAGAGCCTCATCCGCCTTAACTTCAATTAGACAGCGAGCAAAGCTACTACGGCCCCAAGACTCCAAGCACATTTGACTAGTATAAGAGTCTAACATCTTAGGCGTACCAATCAATGTAGCTAGGAGACTAAGACCATCTTCGGAAAACATAGCAATGGGAACCTCATGGAATTTAACCCACACCGGAATGTTGGTCAAATCCTCTTTAAGCAAATTGGTGTTAACAGTCAATTTTTAAGAATAATAGGAACATTACGGATCATCCACGGACCATTTTCAATAACATCATCAACACCTTTCCTAGTAGCAAACTTAAATAAAAAGAACCCTTTAGCATTCATCATGACCTTTTGAAGACCATACTTACCCCAAGCATTACGAACATAATAGTCCACCACCGGGAAGGCAATCCGTTTACCTAGAAAGTAACCATACAAGGTATTATAAAAACGAGAATTTACCTCTTCAATCACTTTCATAGGGACAATAAGATCCACGCCATCCATCTTATTATTACATTCCAGCCGACGAAAATTAGCTTTTGTCTTGATAGAAGCATTAGATGTAGCATTGACATAAGACATTGGACCACTTTGGGGTAGTTTGGAATCATCCCTAGACACGCTCAGATTTGCAGACACATCACGGTTGTTGCTGCGATAACCCATATTCTTAAGCATATCCTCCAACTCCTTCTGAGACTGCGGCACCATCGGAAAACCATGTGGATTAGTCCGAATGGAAGTTGTCGAATCCACTATCTCAATTGGTTTTAATGGAAGCCCGTCATCACCCACTAAAACATACTTCCCCTCTAAGATTTTTTGTTCAATGGCACTAATTTTCGATAAAGCATCATGACCCTCCAGTGTGTCACGACCAGGGTTAGGAATAAGTGGAATCGGCCCATGTGCCTTGTTACCAACACTAGAAGTTCCCAAGTCAGTTCCCTTCAACCTAGTAGCATCACTTACACGCGGTTGAATATCAGCAACCCTCTCCATTCAAACACAATAAAACAAACCCTAACACTCAAAAGAAACAAATCGATGCAATACCACGTTAAAACAACGTAAGAGAAAACCCTAGTAAAACTAGGGTTTTAATCCATAAAAGTACTCGATCAACCCATGATCCGATAATTGGATTCAGATAATAATAATAAATAACTGATGCAGTTCGATAGAATCAGCCCCTAAAACCGATTTTAGGATAACGAGCAATACCTTAACAGATTTAACCTACACGATCTACAAAAACAAGGATAAAGCAGCGTTATCCAGGAATCAGAAGATTGATTGGGGAGAAAACGATTAGGGTAATCAGGAGAGAAGTCAGAAGATCGGTTAGAGAGGTTTAGGGGTGATCGGTTTTAGGGTTTAGAGGTGTTTTACCAATGTCTTTTGATGGTCTTTCACGTTTCTTTGTAATGGGAACACGCTGTATGTTATTTGAATAAATTAGAAGGAAAAACATAATTGATAAAACTCTTATAATATGTCACACATACCAAATCATCATTAGATAGGATAATGGCATGGTTATTCATGTCCTCATGAGTTGGTTCATTCTGATCTTCTTCTGCCTTCAAAACACAAAAAATTCATGAATATATCAAAAATACATCTCGTATACATTATTACGATTAGTCATTCACAACTATAAGAAAAAAACACATATTTACCTTAGGTGATTTAGGCTGCTCCATTCTTATAATGCCAAATGAGTTTTAAAAATAGTTTATCATTTTTGATGATGATGTTGATAGTATTTATAGATAGGATAACAACAATTTTAGGAAATGATACGGTAATCAAAAATTTAAAATGTGAATTGAAGCATATAATTCAAAAGTTGAAGGTTTGTTGTGTTTATTTTAGTATAGGATTATAGTCAAATAAAGATGATATATTGGTTTTCAAATACAGTGTGATATGTTGAGTAAGTTGACAATAATTCATCGGGTTTATTTTGTGAATAAATTAGCTAGATGAATAAGTCATCCAAACATTAGCAAGTTACATTTTGATTAAATGAAACTAAAATACATTAAATTATAAAAATATAAGTTAGAAGTTAGGCAGATATAAAATGTTGTTACTATTTTGTATACATTAGACATTATCTAGATATAAGCATTTTACAAAGACATCTACATTGTCACCAACATTTAGATTTACACATACGATATTAGCTAACTTTATTTTGAGATGTAAGTTTTAGCAAAATAATGTACATTGCAAACAACTTTATTTTAATAAAAATTGTATTAATTATTGTATATATATATATATATATATATATATATATATATATATATATATATATATTAGGGTATAAATGAAAAGTTTCATATAATAGAAAAATGAAAAGAATGAAAAGAAGAAAGTATGGAGGTGACATGTGTCACCTTTGCCACATCACCATGCCATGTCATGTGACATGTGTCACCCCCACCCCCACCCCACCCACCCACCCATCCCCCCTTCCCCGCAAAAAAAAAATAAATAAAAAAAAAATCCCGTCAAAAAAAAAAAATTTGGGCAAAATTTTTTTCCTCCAAAATTATTACTGCATCACGGTTTATAAAATACTGCATCACCATCATAATTGTGATGCAGTAATTTATAATCTTAATGCACTAAAATCATGATTATGATGCAGTAACTTTATAACCGTAATACAATAACTTATAACCTTAATGCACTAATAAGTTTTGGTGCATCTTTATTATAAGTTACTGCATAATAGTTAATAGTTAAGTGCATCAATTATGATTCACTAAAATCAAGGTTATAACCTTAATGCACTAAAATCATGATTGTGATGCAGTAAATTTATAACTGTGATGCAATAATTTATAACCTTAATGCACTAAATTCATAATTGTGACTCAGTAACTTATAACCTTAATTCATTAATAAGTTTTGGTGCATCTTTATTATAAGTTACTGCATCATAGTTAATAGTTAAGTGCACCAACTATAGTTAAGTGCATCAAGTATGATGCACTAAAATCAAGGTTATAACCTTAATGCACTAAAATCATGATTGTGATGCAGTAACTTTATAACTGTGATGCAGTAATTTATAACCTTAATGCACTAAAATCATGATTGTGATGCAGTAACTTTATAACTGTGATGCAGTAAAAAAAATTTCCCAAAATCATGATTGTGATGTGCTAACTTCATAATATATTTTCATAAGAAACTTTCATAATACCAAAAAATTTTTTATATATATATGAATTATTACCTACAAAGGTAGTTTATGGTGATGTGGTGATAAATGTTACATATAGTTAAAAAATTGAAAGTTTGTTAATCAAATTTTAGTAAAGTTTATAGTGTTTTCAAGAAATTGTTAAAAACCTACTTGTTATAAAAAGAATGTATATTCCACAACTAATGTTGCAGCATAGTTTGGAAACATTAGTGTATTACACAATTTGTATCCATTTTTGCTATAACGAATTCCAACTATCTAACATTTGATCATAAACATTGGCGTCCAAACCAAGAATACTATAGTACATGACAAAGTATTCACATCAACAGTTTTTTATAAACAAAACTTGATTATCACCATGTATACGGTAAATGTTGAAATAAGTAGAAAACCTACTTATCCAATGCATTTCAAGTAGGTTTATTGGACACAATATTTGTAAAGGACAACAATTGTTGATCATATTTAAATCAGAATTCAAGCATAGCATGAAAATGTATTTGTGATAAAATCACAAAACACAAAACAAACTGTCTGCAAACAATTAAAAACATAAAACAAACTGGAACAATTGTCTTTAACCAAACAGAACAAAATGAAATAATGATTATTGAAAATATTTTGTGATGCTGAGATGTGAAGGAGAATGAGCATCAGTCCTCCTTGTCATTGACCACTTCAACCACATCAATACTCTTCATTTTCTTTGCAGATGCATCATCCTGCACAGAATCATCCAGAACAATCGCATCACGCTTTGATTTTCTAGAGCTGCCACCTAACACTTCAGCATTTTCCACGTCTTTATTCACTTCTGGAGTGTGCTTTGATTTTCCAGAGCTGCCACTTACCACTTCCTCATTTTCAACTCCATTCTTCACTCCTGGAGTGAGTTCCATGTCGAATGTAATGTTATCAGTAGCATTGAACTTGCTTGTGGTAACAGCAGGGGTAACTGGAGTTTGCATTTCTCCATCATTTTCATGTGATAAATCAGGTAAGAATGTATTAGACAGTATCAAGGTTTACTAAATTAAATGAATAGAGTAGACTAAAACAGATTTAAAAAAAACCTCATTGATGAATCCATGTTTAAATGTCTTTATCATATTTCCATCATCTGAAATCATCTTGACTTGGTAAACATGGTTGTTGTTGGTTATATTATATGAAGAATACAAAAAATGAAACAACATTTTGTTTCCAACAATGGGAACGAATTCATCAGGAAAGATATCATCACCGATCTCCATACTTCGCCTTAAGCTTATAACACGGGATGTCAATAATCTTAGTGATAATATCTTCATACATCAAAAGAGATGCTGAGCCAGTGTTGTCAATTACACGCACGATTACATTGTACCTAACATTCAACATATAATTATGGGACAATAAGTATGTTACTGAAAAACAACATGTATGTATATGTAGTTCAATTTAGCATATTAATTACAAAACTTTACCTTGGTCCCACATGGTTGATATCCCTGCACTTTTTGCAAAAATACGTCTTAGTCTTGGATTTCTTTTTTCATGATGAAGATTCACCATTTTCTTCTGGTTCTTTGGCCACACAGCCACATTTCTTACAGGCAAGGTACCACCAACCATGTTCTCGATGCACCTTGTGTATCTTTGCGTATATGATACATTCAAATTTTTGTATAATAAGATTTATAAATTAGTATAGAAAATTCACATAAACTGTTATAATAATAACAACAGATAACTTACGTATTCGGATTCACGAATAGACCCAACCATTTTCCTAACACCATTTTCAAAAACTCATCGAAGTGATTTCTTTTTTGTATGGTGAAAACACATTTAGAATGATGTTCTTCTCCACATAACCATCCATTTCTTGATACCTTTACAACAGACACAGTGATTCATGATTCAAGCCAAATGAACAAACTGTGTCGCAATTATAATTATATTTGTAACAATTATGTTGTAAACATTAGTTTTATAAATGAAATACTTACATCGTCCTGTATACATTAATCTCTGGAATGTTATCATTGATATAAAGCTTAGTTGCAAAGGCCTCATTGCTAACAGACGGCTTATCTGCAATAGTAGAATATAATCATGAGTCAATTTTAATCAAACAAACTATTAAAAATAAACATCAGTGAAGTATATAAAACATTTTACCATTAAAGTATTTGACTTTTGCAATTTCAAGGATCATTACAACATTTCGCATTTTATCCAATTGTTGTGCCAAACTATTGAACCGTTCAACTCATCCGTCAAAGAAACAGCAATCCAGAGTTACTCCAATGTATTAAATTGAAATATGTAAGTAACTTAAATATATCATTTTGTATAAACCAAGAGTAGTAGTCTTACTCAACATCTTCCAAGGTTACTGTCCTTCTAAATTTTGGATTACCATAACTTTCATACGGTATTGGTTCAAATATGGATATTATAGTCCCAATGACATCTGCGTTTACATAGGTGCTATGTAAGTTAACATGTACAACAAATGTCCATTCATCTATTATTATGCAGACTTATTTTAATAAATTATCAGCATGCAAGAATGAAAAATATAAATTAAAATTAAACAAATAATCAATAATTCTTACCAACAATATCAGTCTCTGAAAACCGCTTTCTCGTAAAGTTCTGGAATGGTTCAAATCTAAAACCACGGGTATTCTGGTCAAAGGGAGCAACTCTTGTCACAGACGTATTCTTATAGAATCCGATTTTGTAACGGTGACTCAGCAACGGGAACTTTCCTCCGTTCTCACCAACCCCAAAGCTTCCCACTTTGTAGCAGGAACCTTCATCCAGAATAGCTTGAAACTTGTTCATATCTTCCTTCTTAATAGAAGCCTGAATACGGTTTCCCTAAATAATTATGTAAAATTATGTAAATATGGAGATATACAGATTAACTATATATTTATTTATACAACCATAAATGTGATTCAAATAAACAGAAAATAAAGTGGATAAATATAAATTTTTTTTACAAAGAACATAAATTATTGTATATGGAAACAAAAAAAAAAAGAAAAAAGAGAAGAATAGGGGTAATGTTAAAACCTGTTTATCTTAGAATAGTACTTCTAAACTCCAAACTTCATTTGGCTTAGTGATGGGATGAGCTTTCCATATACGTACAACCCTCACCAAAATTTTTGCATCATCAAGCATAGGGTCAATGTCACTCAAAGCAGTAATCTATTGATCCATTTGTTTTTCTATTCAAATGAGAAAATAAATTAATATATATTTAAAATATGTCATCATATATAATGAATATCGTATTTCAAACAATAGATGAGACAAAAATATAAATGATTGATTATGATTAGGCCTTTCAAATACCTTATGATTGTATAAAGATGAAGTTATAAGAGATGAATGAGGAGTGGTTAAAGATTCACTGAAATATATAGTGGTAGGAATTAGGTTTAATGAAGAAAATTGAGAAATTTCAGTAATTCAAAAAATCAAAATTTAAAACTTTTAGCTAAAAATCAGGATGTTAAGTAAGCCAAGGATTCAATTTTTAAAAGGTTTAGCAAAAATAACTTATGTTGGTTAATTCTCAATAATTATTTTGAATACAATTTAAAACTTTCCTTTGTTATCTTATTACATTTTACAAATTTGAAGTATACAAACTTATAATAACATTAACTGAAAATAATACAAACTTTAATTTCCACTTTATTTAACAGGATTAAAAGAACATATAGCATGAACATGTATGGTTAATTAGGATACATATAGAATGTTCTTTTTGTTATAAGCAAATATATGCAAAAACAACTTATAAGGAGAATAGGATAGGCCAATATCGAACTCAAAGACTACTTACATGTGACAATAAGTAAAAACACCGCTTTATTTTTAAAATTAATCTGATTTAGATAATCAATCTAAGTACTACCTTATACATATGCATTTCGGATGTTATAATAGCTTATTTGATTGGTTACCGGTATACTACAATATTAAACAAATCCAATTACATTTGGTTATTAGGTTGCAGAACGCTGTTTATGGACTCATAAAATCAATAATCAAAAAGTAATAAGTTAATAAGCTTTGAAAAATAAGCTGCAGATTCACCAATAAGCTTATTTTTTTAAAAACTAATTTTAACAACACAAAAAGCTTGTTTTCTTAAAAAGCATTGGTATACTACAATTTAAAAAAGCCACATCCATTAGATGCGGTAAGACTATACTAATAAGCTAATAAGCTGAACATAATAAGTTTACTGATTTTCCAAATCTCAAATAAGCCGATAAAGACAACAAATATGAATGACACTAAAAATGCTATCTTTGTCTAAAAAGCAACCACAAAGAACATGACTTATCTTGTAATACTCCGCTAATCAGATGTTGCAAATTACTCCACTGTCAACGAACCAAACATTCGACAACCTTGATTATCCTAAAACACGAAAAACAACACAGAATGACCGCAAACGTTATGTTAACTAAAAAATAAGTCATCAATAATTTGAAGAATGCATATATTTTATGATGTTCTTTATCATTGAAGCATTAAATAAGCCGAAAAACTGAAACAAATATGAATGTAACTAAATCACTACCCCAAAGAACATATCTTATCATGTAATCCTTCGCTAATCATATGATGCAAACTACTTGATATATCCATTCCAACAAAAGAAAGCAACCATATTTCCTGAAAAACACCACAACAGAGAATGACCATAAACATGATGTTAACTAAAACATAATTCATCAATCACAGTGAAAATGAATCTATTTTATGATGTTCTTTATAATTGAAGCATTTCATCAAACAATACGTATACAATCAGTACTTTGTGGTTAGCAAATCAAGTTATTGCTAATTAGGCATTTCATCAAACACATGGTGTACATGTCTCATAAAAATAGAGTAAACAAAAAAAAACAAAATACACAATATGAATCTAGATGAAATCCGATCAAAATAGAATAAACAAAAAAAAATAAATAAAAAATAATAATAAAATTATGAATCTACTCTTTAATATAAAAAAATAAGATTAACAATCTAATCAAACACAATCGTTTCATCTAAATGGACATAATACCTGATTTAATTCGATTGACAAAAAGATCTACAATATACATAAGTTATTGTAGATCCATGGATTGGCTTCAATACTTTGTCGAAGCTATGATCCATTTGATTTTAAGGATCTGTTGCCGTTTTGGTGTGATGAAATTAATTCATCAACATAATAATGTTTGAAGCGGTTTTGAGAAGAGGAGATTGTGTGTGTGTTTTATCACATACAATCAATTTTTTGGAATGAACTTGGATTAGGTCTTCCTCCCAAATCAGGATAAAAAATGAAGGAACGGTTAGGATCAAATTAATTTACACGTGGCAATTGATTAAGAATTTTGGGGGGAGATTTTATAGGACAAGCTTGTCTTATATAGAAGGGAGATATATATATATATATATATATATATATATATATATATATATATATATATATATATATATATATATAATATAATATATAAATAATTAGTAGGGATCCAGTGAGAAGTAAATTAAAATAAGAAGTGGTGCAAATTGAGTTTCGAAAGTTAATTTGATGTATAGATGCAACGACTTGCATTAGATGCATTTCTATTGATATAGATGCAACGACTTGCATTAGATGCATTTCTATTCATATAGATGCAACATCTTGAGTTTCGAAAGTTAATTTGATGTATAGATGGTGCAAATTGATTTTCAAGATTTCGGCACGTGCAGAGGAACAATAAACAAGAGAAATCATGAAATGCATCTAATATACGTATATGTGATAACATCAAATTAGCCTGATCTTTTATATATCAAATTCCCGTATTTATGGCCTCATTTGCATTAATATGGTACTTAATTCTTTCATATTCGTTCATATTTTCATTTCAGGATAAATGAGGCGTTGGAGCGGAAAAGAAGTGATAAAAGGCCAAGAGATATATTTTGAAGATTGATTTAAGAGGGCCTATGAATTAATTGTGAAGGTTACGCCATAACTGCTTAATAAGGTTACGGAGTAAATATGAGCTTTGAAGGATACGGCGTAACCAATTATTTTGGTTACGTCGTAATTATTTTTGTGAAGGTTACGACGTAATTTGGTAATTTAATTACGTCATAATTATTAACTTACATAGGCATTAAAGCGATACTAAGGAGTTGAAGCATCCAGGAAGATCATGAACCTGCTAAATGAAGATAATATTCAAGGGTTAGCAACCACTCATCGATCAGAAACCACGATATCTCCCACTTTAGAAAAAGTTAACTCTCTTAAATAACGGCGGCGGAAGAATACCTTTTAATAGGATTCAAGGAGACTCCAAAAACAATAGGGGTATTGCCACCACGTTAGCTTCCATTGAATCACTCCAAGAATCTTGTGATACATTCCCGATTTACTCCTTAAGGACTTGTTATACTCCTTAAACTTCGTGGCTTTCATATGATTAGTACGATTAGGCCCCACACCGGGGTACCAAAATTCTTGTTACATTTATGTTTGGACACAAGGTTAGTGAGTAATAAGTTTCAAGATGCCCAAATAGGATGAGGAACCCGATCCATCCAGTAAGTACCTTATCCGCAAACCTCTATCAAGCACCTAGCAAAATACTACGGACCCCCAGGAGCTTTAGTGTACGGGAACTGTAGTTGACATAGTAACTAGTAGATTAGCGTTTTTAGAAGATCATTAACACCTTTACTGTGGATTAAAGAAAAAGAACCCTTAGCATTCATCACCTTTTGTATACTTTATTACGATTAATCAACGTAACGGAACGGAGAGATCCACCTACATAGATTTGTTCCCACATTCAGAAAAATTAGGCTATCAATGTATATGAAATCGGCTTCGCAATATGAAACCTGGGAGGGCAACACGCATTTCTTTACAATCTTTAGTTAAATCCATTTTTATTAGATCTAGCAGAACCAACATCCAAATTCATCACACGAGTACCACTCCAACAAATGCCCACGCTTTGCATCCCTCAAGGCTAGAATTCGTTACGCCGTAACTATGGGTCGGGGAATATAAATACAGCCCTAAAATCTGCATTAAAAAACCTAAAACCAATTTTCAGGATCTCTCTTTAGGTTGAGTTAGAGTGGAGAGATCGCCACCACTCCGAGGATGAAAGTAAAATAACAAGTACGATCAGGGACTAAAAGTGACAATCCTTTAAGACTAGGATGAGGGGCCAAAAGCGTACACAGAGTTAATAAGTTTCAAGAAAATAGGATGAGGAGAAAAGTAAGAAGTTGTGATTACTGCTTGTCTAACTAGTTACGACGTAGTTACGATGTAACTATTCGCACCAGTCTCCCTTAAGGTTACGCCGTAACTATGTCGGGCCTATAAATACAGCCCTAAATCTTCATGTATTTTCCAGCATTCGAAGCCAGGTTTTGAAGGAAGAATTTACTCGCAATCATCATCATTATTAGCTCTACATCAAGTAATTTGTATCAAACATTATGTTCAATTCAATTTAGGATTTATTCATTTTTGTTGGTATGATTTATTATATGTTTGGCTAAGCACCCTGGTGCTGGCCTAGTTATGATTCTTTAATTGTTTTGTTTGCATTTACTTTACTTCCGTACAATTATTTCTAAGTGTATGCATGCATAGTTTATTGGTAGCCACCCTTGGTTCGGTAGTTTTGAATGGCGGTAGAGGCCAATTGCCTAGGAGATGTGACCAACTGACCCTAGGTGAGCGGACTGAGACGGGAAGGGTAAGATATGACCAACTGACGACCCTTTCTACTTGTGCGATTTGACCAACTGATCACCTATCATTTGGATGAACTTAAGAATTAGGGGTTGAGTGTCTAAGTTCCTAACGGCCGGCACTCACTATTATAAATCTAGCATGTAGCGGTACTTAATGACTCGGCTTAGGGGACCAGGAACAACAGGGCTTATGACGATGCGCCTGATTTCTCCTGTGGTGGCATCTTTGCTGATAGGTTAGGGCGAATTGACCAAATGCTGTCCTCTCGACTTTGACCCCACCTGAAGTAATTGGAAGTAAGTAGACGTAGACATAACTAGCTAGGAAGATTAACTAGGTTAGCACCACTCTCCTTCATTGATCACATCTCTTGCCTTTTTCTGCTTTCCTTTATTTCCTTGTTTTATTAGTTAGTTTTATTATTTCAATCTTTAAAGCAATTTAAATCGTGACTTAGACTTAAGTTAATTTCCGATCCACGTAGCTCTTGGGACGACCTCGGTTTTACCGAATACTACACTACACGCGACCGGGTACACTGCCCGTTAGTGCACTAGGGTAGACCATAGGTATTGCGAGACACTATAAATTTAAGACCTGGTCAGTAAAACCTGCATCAAGTTTTTGGCGCCGCTGCCGGGGAGCTATTTAGGATTTTAATTTATGTTTTTCTTTTATTTTCTTTTATTTTTATTTTTATTTTACTTTTTCTCTTCTTTTCTGCTTTTTGTTTGTTTTTGATATTTCAGGATATGGAAGATTCAGATTTTGACATGCTCACTATGGAAGAATATATTACGTTGACTCGAGATAACCAAAGATCGGGCGTGGTATGCCCCGAATTGAATGATGACATCGACTTTGAGATCAGCTGCCAGTTCATGAGGGAACTTAGACAAAAGCTTTTCGCGGGAACTAATGATGAAGATGCCCACCTGCATGTGCGAAGAGTATTGGAGATCGCAGATCTTTTCCACACTCCAGGAGTTTCTCAAGATGCATTAATGCTTAGAGTGTTCCCAATTACACTTACTGGTGCAGCCAGAAGATGGATGAAGATGCTTCCTGTGGAGATATTGTCCTCCTTCAAATATTGCTAAGAAGATGGAAGAAATAAGGAGCTTCAGACAGAAGATGGATGAAACGCTTGATGAAACTTAGGAAAGATATAATGACCTTCTCTACAGATGCCCAACGCATGATATCAGCAACCATCAGATGGTCCTTATTTTCTACAAAGGTTTAAACATCTCGTCCCGCCAAATGCTCGACTCTCAAGGACCTATTCCTACAATGCCACCTGCACAAGCCCTTAGATCAATTGAAATGATGGCTGACCATTCACGAAATTGGTATGATAGAGCAACCACTTGGGCCATAAATAGCAACAGCTTGGATGACATTGGCGACATCACCAAGCAGCTTGATAAACTTGGATGTGATATGAATATGGTTAAGGATCGGAAGACATTCATGCTATACAAGAGCATTCTCTCCAAGAAGAACGCAAAGAATATGAGCAGGTCAGGTATGTGGAATCATTGGAGGAAGCCGTCAAGAAATTCTCGGATAATTTAAAAGGGATGCACGACTTGAATGACGAATGGATTAGGAAATTCAATGAGGGCGCGGACTTAAATTTAAAAAATCTTGAAGCTAAGAGGAAAAGCTTGGAGGCTAAGTTTGAAGAGTTAAACCAAAAGGTCCTGGAAAGTAAAAAGAATGCAGTTGGAACTATCAAAGCAACAGTGGGAAAGATGAAAGAAGTCAACAAGGAGTCGGTTCCTCGTGATCTATCTTATATCAGACCCTATGTACCACCTATCCCATTTCCAGGACGTTTGAAGACTGTGAGAAAAGAAGAAACAATCGACGATCAATTGAAGAAAATGGAAGCAAAGAACTTACAGAGAGATGAAGCAACGCCACAAGCTAATGAGGAATCAACCACAACACAAAACGGTATGACTTCTAGCTCTTCTTTTATTCCTAACAATCTTGCTTGTTTTTCTATGCGGGTTGCTGAAATTATGGATGAAATCGTGCAACCCGTCACATCACCCGATGATGGTTATGTAGCTCCGGCTACTAAACCAACTTTAGTTGATCTTGCAAAAGAATTAGAGAACAAGATTTTGGACACTTCAGTCATTAACGAGAAGACATACGAGCCAATTAATCAGCCACGTTACGAGGTGAACCAATCATCAATGCCATCAACTAAAAAGGGTAAGGTATGGAGGGAAATGACATCTCCTTTCATGTATGATCATAATTTATCATTTCCCCATCCCGTAGCAAATTCACACCCTCATGGTGTTTATTGCTATTTTCACCCACACTTGATTTCAAGTGAGGGGATGAACACCCTTTTACGTAGTAAATAAGGGTGGAGTCAAGCTCGTGACTCGAACAAAAACAAGCGCTTCGTGGGAGGCACCCCATGCCTATCTTTTCTTTTTCATTTTATTAGTATAGTTGGGTTTTGTGTTTTCTAACCAATTTTGCAGGATACGAGGAAGTAATTGCTGCTGCAGTTTGCTGATCTGACCAGAGTTACGGCGTAGCTGATCAGACCAGAGTTTTTAGCAGCAGAATTCTTGACGCATTAATAATTACGGCGTAATACCATCTCCGTGGTTATGCCGTAACCACTCGCTTTGCAGCTTATGTCAGGTTTTGCTAGTTACGGCGTAACTCTCTCATAAGAGTTACGACGTAACCGTCCTCTGCTTTAATTCTTTCATTTTAAAACACAATAACCTTGTATTAGTATTTTAAATGAACTTTGTGGGTGTGTTCCCTGTAAACCCTCGCGAGACTTCACTCGTCTACTTGGGACACCAAGTGGTTTAAAAGGCTTGTTGCATTCGCTAAATGCAACCGTGATTCCTACGAAAGTGAGTTAGGTTTTTCTTTTTCTTTTATTGCTTGTTGTTTTTCTAGTATGATGCGTTTGGTTGTCTTATGTGAATCCAGGTTATTAAAGTTTGCTCATAGATCTCAAAGCGGGACACGTTTACTCGTGAGTCTTCGATCATGCCGAGCAAATCCAGGGGAGTTTTCTGTCTCAATTCTAACCCTTCTTATCTTTCATTTATATGCTTAAGTATGACCCAAGTGGGGGGAAGGGATTAGACATAGACACCCGCTTGATTTTACTTGCCCTTATTTTTCTAGTTTTTGATGAAAAGTATTTCATTAATAAAATTTTGACATGTTTTTCATTACTTAACTGGATTAATCTAGACTGAGCACACCTACCCTATATTTCCATTGTGTGAGGATAAGCCTTTCCGTTTTCCCCTTATACATAAATCCATAAAAATGAGTATGCCGGTGGCTGTAGTAGACTTTAGAACTTGGCCTTGTATATCTTTTCGAGACCATTATCATGAGCATTACACTGAGGCAACTTGGTGTGATCGGTGCAGCTAGGATATAAGGCAATTTTAGGATTAAACCCAAATAGCCCATATATGTATTGTGTATATTGACTCTTCACATCGATTAGTCAATCCCCCTGTTAAACCCTCTTTGTTGCACTCACCATTAGTGCAAGATACCCCTAGATACACCCTTCAGAGCCTTTCCTTTCATTTTGTTCACCCAATATATGTTGTTTCGTTACACCTATCGCCTAGCCTACCCTGTAGTTTCCTTATGTCCATGGTCCGGGCGCTGTTGGTTAATTTTGGTTCCACTAGTGAAAGTCGCGGGTTTTGAATAAAGGGTTTTGGATGAAAATCGGGTTTAGATGATAGTTGATCTCAAGTGGGGGGATGCTTTATATGTTCGTATTGTTTTTATTTTTATTCGTGTATACCTTGTCTTGCATCAAAAAAAAGAAAAAAAAAAGAAAAAAAATAATGCAAGCAAGAGTTTGTTAGTTTGTTTATTGCTGATCATAATATAAATCAGCTTATGTGTCGTATTGTGTTCTCGCCTTGTTCAACTAGCGCAAATTTTTACAAATCCGTTTTGTCTTACGGATAAAATTAGAAACCCGAACATTTCTATCTCGCCTTTCAAATTTTAATCAATATTCGTACAATGGGGACATTGTACATTTCAAGTGGGGGGGATGGGAGATAGAAATGGCCGATTTTGATAGAAATATGTGCTAAATTGACCCAAATTTTAAAATTTTTTTATATAGCACATTCTTTTTTCATTGATGATGAAGGCCGAGTTAATGCATCTTATTTGCCTAGATTATGGAGTTTATGAGGCACCACATTACATTTCTTATGCATTAACTCGTGTATTGGATTATTGAAGACCCCTTGACTCTTGACCCTCGATTTTTGCTATGGGATTGAATGCGACTAGTGGTGGGGTGACTGTGGACTTAGGAATCTATTTGTTTCGTGTCTTTTTATTTACACCCATTAAAATTTCCCATGCCTTATCCTACCCTTAGTCCTGAATCGAGCTTAGGTGAGGAAGCGAGCAATCATTGGTGTCTTGGCCATGGATCATTTGTTTTGTCCCCCTCGCCGTAGCTCGTTAGTAATGACAAAATAAACCCATAAGCCTTTATGTTGTGTCAACCCATTGCCTTTTAGAATAGGTGCATCTATAGACTCTAGTGGTGGAGATTAGTATCTTTGCCAAGCCTATGATAGAATACTCGCCATGACTGAGCAGTTGAGTGATCACCCAAAAATAAACACGTGAATTATGAGAGAGAGTGTGATTTCAATTCCCTTTTCGTGAGGTGCTCGGTTTGGAATTTTCTAGCTTAGGTGATTTTTAGACTCATAACTTCCAATTAATCCTGGGAGATATCTTTTTAAGAATTATTTAAAGGGTCTACTTGAGGACAAGTACAATTCAAGCGGGGGGATATTTGATAACATCAAATTAGCCTGATCTTTTATATATCAAATTCCCGTGTTTATGGCCTCATTTGCATTAATATGGTACTTAATTCTTTCATATTCGTTCATATTTTCATTTCAGGATAAATGAGTCGTTGGAGCAAAAAAGAAGTGATAAAAGGCCAAGAGATATATTCTGAAGATTGATTTAAGAGGGCCTATGAATTAATTGTGAAGGTTACGCCGTAACTGCTTAATAAGGTTACGGCGTAAATATGAGCTTTGAAGGATACGGCGTAACCAATTCTTTTGGTTACGTCGTAATTATTTTTGTGAAGGTTACGGCATAATTCGGTAATTTAATTACGCCGTAATTATTAACTTGGGCGCTAAGGAGTTGAAGTCCAGTGGCTAAATGAAGATAATATTTACTCCGAGGATGAAAAGTAAAAATAACAAGTAAGATTAGGGACTAAAAGTGACAATTCATATGAAGTTTATTTACTTCTAGGACTTGTTATAAAAATATGAAGTACGATGAGGGGCCAAAAGCGTACACAAGAGTTAATAAGTTTCAAGAAAATAGGATGAGGAGAAAAAGTAAGAAGTTGTGATTTACTGCTTGTAGTTACGGCGTAACTTAGTTACGACGTAATTATTTACTTTAGTTACGATGTAACTATTCGAGATCCAGATTTCTTTACGCAGTCTTTAGTTACGGCGTAATTAGCCCTTAAGGTTACGCCGTAACTATGTCGGGGCCTATAAATACAACCCTAAATCTGCATTTTTCAGGATCTCTCTTCACCCCACTCCTAGGGGTCGAATAGGGCACCACTCCAGGGTATTTTCTAGCAGTCCGAAGCCAGTTTCGAAGGAAGAATTCACACGCAATCATCATCATTATTATCTCTACATCAAGTAATTTGTATCAAACATTATGTTCAATTCAATTTATGCTTTATTCATTTTTGTTAGTATGATTTATTACATGTTTGGCTAAGCACCCTGGTGCTGGCCTAGTTATGGTTCTTTAATTGTTTTATTTGCATTTACTTTACTTCTGTACAATTATTTCTAAGTGTATGCATGCATAGTTTATTGGTAGCCACCCTTGGTTCGGTAGTTTTGAATGGCGGTAGAGGCCAATTGCCTAGGAGATGTGACCAACTAACCCTAGGTGAGCGGACTGAGACCTGAAGGGTAAGATATGACCAACTGACGACACTTTCTACTTGTGCGATTTGACCAACTGATCACCTATCGTTTGGATGAACTTAAGAATTAGGGGGTGAGTGTCTAAGTTCCTAACGGCCGGGCACTCACTATTATAAATCTAGCATGTAGCGGTATTTAATGACTCGGCTTAGGGGACCAGGAACAACAAGACTTGTGACGGTGCGCCCGATTTCTCCTGTGGTGGCATCTTTGCTGATAGGTTAGGGAAAATTGACCAAATGATGTCCTCTCGACTTTGACCCCACCTGAAGTAATTGGAAGTAAGTAGACGTAGATATAACTAGCTAGGAAGATTAACTAGGTTAGCACCACTCTCCTTCATTGATCATATCTCTTTCCTTTTTCTGCTTTCCTTTATTTCCTTGTTTTATTAGTCAGTTTTATTATTTCAATCTTTAAAGCAATTTAAATCGTGACTTAGACTTAAGTTAATTTCCGATCCACGTAGCTCTTGGGACGACCTCGGTTTTACCGAATACTACACTACACGCGACCGGGTACACTGCCCGTTAGTGCACTAGGGTAGACCATAGGTATTGCGAGACACTATAAATTTAAGACCTGGTCAGTTAAACCTGCATCAATATGCATCTGATTAAAAGCTAGAAACACACTATAGTGCGTTATAATGCATTTAAGATTATAGGGATGCATCTAATTTAGGTCGGTGCATATCGGATTTGCGGTTATAGTTCTTCTTATTACTTCTTATTTTAAGTAATCTTCTTATTTGATCCTAACTCTCTCTCTCTCTCTGTATATATATATATATATATATATATATTTATGACATCACCAATTGTAATTTCATATTCAAGTGAGAGCTTAATTAGATGACGATTTTAAAACAGATTTCGATGATTTACTCTTTTAGCACTTTCTTGAAATATTTACTTGTTGTTTTCGTATATTTTAGGAACTGAGAATCACAAGTTTCACTTTTCAATTGAGCATTCTCTACAAACTTTTTCTCAAGTTTAACATTTAACCTCTTTTATTACACACTAAAATTTCGTTGCAACTAACTTACCACACACTTCTATAAAACAAAATTGCGACCTGCTATTTTGACCAAATATACTTGTCATATAACATAAAAATTGATTATTTAGCAGTTTTAAAATTTGTTAATTTGTTAAAAAGATGGCATAGACCGGAGACGAAATAATCTAACAAAAGAAAATCCCTAGAGAGTGATAGCAATTTTTTAATTACTAATACAAAAGAAGTCACAATTTTCACTAGTACACAAGGGTCTTCTTTGCCGTCTATAGTTTATCTTAAAATACCTTTCACATATAGTTTTATAGCCATGGAAATTCAGACCCATTTATGTAAGAATGAGTCAATGTGGGATATGTTTAATCTCTGGGTCAAGCGAGTAAAATAAAAAAAGTTAGCTAAAGAAAACTGGTGCAAAGATGTTGAAGGTTTCACATAGTGTACAATTTAATCAATAACATTAGTTGATAAGAATATGTATTTTATTATGGTACGTGTCACACCGATTATTATAATATATACTAACACCCGTTTTGGGGTAGTATACTTTGTGAATTAGATTTTTATATACACGTTAGGACCCAAAACACAAGTTTGGCCACATTGTGTTGCACTTTTACTGTTCACGAAAGACTACTAACATTCGGTATATACGTGTTGCACAAAACAAATCTCCATTTATATTAAGATAGATTTAATGAAATTTTGCACCAAGGGTGTTTCTGGCAAACCAATTGGACCCGTATCATGTTGCCACTTTTCATTAACCACAACAAGGAGAAATTAGATACCCTATCAATAATTAGAGACACCAAGATTCATGCACTTTTTTGGATCGCCAACTTTTAGCAAATCCATACAATTTGACTTTTACATAATTTGTGTGGAGTCGTTAATGAACACCCCACCTGGTACACCATGCAAGTGTGTTTTGCCAATGCAAGTTGGCCTTTGAAATGGTTGCCGGACTTTTCTTGAAATCAAGTAAAGTTCGAATGATGGGAGCAAATGAAGACAACCACGATTCGGAAAAGACGGTTGTTATGATTAACTTGCTACCCCTTGATGAAAAATTTGAAAACTTCACCTTGGATGTAACTACTTAAAGATTATGGCTGAAACAAGTGCCTATTAAGAACTCTCTTTTTGGCGATTATAAAGTTTTGTTCGTGAAGTATCCCGGTGCCTCTACACTAAGAGATCGAGTTAATGGCTGAGTCGGGAGGGTTTGGACAACTGTTCAAAAGGGCCTTTTTTCAGTGCTTGTCGAAAAGCCCGGGTTGACTCTAACACACTTCATTATCCACATCGACTAGAACCAAATAAATAACTGTTCGGTTTGGGTTGAAATGGGCTTTTAAGTCACCTCAACTAGCTCGACCCATAAATAACCAAATGGGTCGAATCCGTCACATCTACCATACTTCTAGGATCAGCTCGTTTGACCTCGAAAGTCAAACAATTTATATATTTCTTAGAGTAAACTACACTGTTCGTCCTTGTGGTTTGCGTTCACTGACAAGTTTCGTCCTTTGACCAAAAAAAATGCACCATCCGTCCGTAAATGCAAAACGTTATCTATCATTGGTCCTTCTCTTTAACGGCCTTCGTTAACCGTCGTTAAGTCAGTCCACTTGATACACAAATGAGCGTATAATGGTAAATTTGCTATATTCTTTTTCTTTTCCTTATAAACACAAATAAATAAAAAACTTTCAGGTCCAATCATCACCAATCATTTTCTTCTCTTTAAATCATCACAACTTATCATATTCATATTCACCCACCACGAGTGTCACCACCACTGTCACCACTTCCAACCACCTTCACAAACCTCAATCATCATTAACGTTAGAAATTTTGCCAAAAATTTCAAAACACCCATCACTAAATACATAAACTCAAACCTATTAAAAAAAACTCACGAGTTCCCTATAATTAATAACCACACCCTTTCAAAATCAACCTTCCAATCCGAATGAACAATTTGTTGTCTTGCAACCACCAACAAGTTTTGATCTTTCAACTTTTGCAAATATAAACAAATCAAACAAATTGTTCAGATTCTTTTTTTAACCGAAAACTAAAGTCAATAACACCAAAAACAAATCCTTTAACATAAAAAGAACACAAACTAAAAAAACATAATAAAGAATAGCATCACCGGAATTATTCAACCCCATCATCTTACTCTCTACCACCGCACCACCACCACTAGGAGCACCACCTTGTGTTTGGGTGACGTCAGCAGGTGGATGATAATACATACTAGCAGTTTTTTTTGGTGAACTAAATAATCCAATATGTATACACTAAAAAAAATCTATATAAATTAAAAAAAGAAAATAATCCAATTTGTGATAGGTTTTGTGGATATTTAAAAATTTGTTTCTTGATTTAAAGATCAATGATCGGTTTTATGGATCTTTAAGAAATTTTCTCGTAAATAACATAACCCGAGATCCCTTTTTTCGGTTTTGTTTTTATACCCAAGTTTGGGCCTTGATTTTTTAAAAACACTACCGAGATCAATGATGGGTTAGTGTTTCTTTGAAACAAGTTTGGATCTTGAGTTTTTAAAGATAAAATCTTTGCTCTTGGTTTCTTTGTTATATTCGGGGGTTTTTATTGATTAAAAGGTTGATGATGATTTTTTTGAAATCTTGGTAGAAAGGAAGTAAATGATGGCTTTTTTAAGTCAATGTGCAGGGGTAGCAGATTTTTAATGGATGGGTTTCATATGATGGTATAGGGTGGGGTAGCAGATTTTTAATGAGGATGGAGGATGGTGGGTTAGTGTTTGTGGATTGAAGGTGTTTGTTTATTATGAGGAAGATGATGGGTTTATGTTTGTGGAAGATAAGGTAGTCAAACATTAATGGTGCAAGAAGCAAGTTGCAGTCAAACATTAATAATAAGACTAGTTTGAAGGTGAATTGACTATTTTACCCTTATGTGTTATGACTTAACGAGGTTAGCCATCTCCGTTAGAAGAAAGGACCAACGGTACATAACGTTTCGCATTTAGGGATGAACGCAAACCACAAGGACGAACGATGTAGTTTACTCTATTTCTTATAATCATAAGATTTAGGGGTCATTTCATATATATCCTTCCAAAGCCTCAAAATTACATATATATATATATCCTATAGTAACTCATTATTACACACACACACACACACACGCATATATATATATATATATATATATATATATATATATATATATATATATGTATATATATATATATATATCCATCATAAACTTTAAAAATAACATATGTATCCAAATAAATAATTTATATATAAATTAAACTCCAAAAATACGTACTTTTCCTAATGTGACCATTATACCCTTTACTAGATCTACCGAATAGTACAAAAGGTTGCATATGTTCTTCGTTCATGATTAAGTGCAGTGTATCCTTTATAATGGGTCCATCGTCATTAAATATACTGTTAGCCGTAAAGAAGTGATCGTCACTCTTAGTTTAGGAACTCGTGACTTGTATTCATCTTATATGTATGTTAACGGTTTAACTAAGTTGTAAAAATCGTAACTTAGTATGTTTTATCCTATAAACTACACCTATCCCACATCGCCTAGAACCATAAACCATGTAAGGCTTCCTTCCCTATAAAAGGAAGCCAAGACCTCTCATTTGAGGTGTGTGACTTAGCTGATAAGGTTAGAGAGTAGGAAAGTGTATGTTTGGTTTACATGTTTGAATAAATATCTTTCTCTTTTTCTTGCTTGTTCCCAATGCCCTACAATCTTCTTTTTCATCTCATATACTTGCCTTGTAGTGTGATAAGGTTTTTATATCTAAGGTCCTACAAGTGGTATCAATCCCCTAGAAATGATTTAGGAGGCTTTGTGTTGCGTTTTTTTGTTGAAGTTTTAAAAAAGTTGTGTTTTCATTCATAAAAAGTATACCTTTTATAAAAAGTTTCGATTTCTACGTGTTTTGAAGGTTAAATTTGTAGTTTTTATTGAAGTCATTGTCTTTCTAAACTTTTTTTGGTAATACTTTGTGAAAAAGTTGAGTTTTTTGTACAAAAAGCACACCTTTTACTCATAAAGTTGTGATTTTTAGGCTTAAAACTTAAAAAGTTGTTAACTTTCTTGTAATTTTTGTTGTTTTTAAGAAGTTTTGACAAAAAGAACGAATCCAAAACGTCAAAAACCTAGTTTTTTAGTCATTTCTTTCAAACAACACTTTTATCGAGTAACTACAAGTTTTATCGAGCAAGTTCCTAATTTACCGAGCAAGTACTAAAATATCGAGCAAGGTCAGATTTATTGAGGAAGTCCCACATGCCACATTTTCGAGATTCGTTGGTTTACTCGGTGTTTTGTGTCTTGTATAAGATATGAAATACTTCGAACTTCGGCCTAATTTCATTTTAATAGAAGTTTAAAATTGTTTATCAAGTAACTCAGATTTATCGAGTAAGTCGAATTTAACGAGGAACTCTGATTTATCGATAAAGTCGAAATTTTTCGAGGAACTCTAATTTATCGAGGAAGTCGAAATTTTTCTAGGAACTCAGGAGTTATCGAGTAAGTATGATTTTTCGAGGAAGTCAAATTTTTCGAGGAACTCAAGATTTATCGAGTAAGTCTGATTTTTTGAGGAAGTATTTTTCGATGAACTCAGGAATTTTCGAGTAAGTCAAACTTTTCAAGGAAGATCAACGATAGCATGGTTCGGGGTCGAGAAGACTTCCTTTTCTATGAGCAAGTTTTTCAACCCTCTAGGCAGTGAACCTAATCGTTGTAGTGTAGTATGTGATAAGCCCAGGGGATTGATTTCGTTCTATAGAGGAATTGAAATGCTAGAAAGAGATATATGACAAGAAGGTGGGGTCGAGGAAGATTCTTTTTAGTCTTTTTATTGTTTTTTAGAAATCAAGGTAAATATCTCGGGGTATAGGAGTGGGGGTGGTACTTCTACCGATTTCTACTACTTTTACTAATTACTAAACTAATTAACTATGGATAGATTATGATTAATTAAAGTGTGTTTACTTAGATGTTCTTACTCCCTAGTTACCTTATATTGGTCGGTTTAATTGTCACTTCGTTTATCTTAATTGGTGCATTTTCTGTTTGGTCGTAGGGTGGTGCCTAATTCCCTTGTTCTATGATATGCAACTCTCCTCTAGACTACCCGGGATCTGCAAGTACAATAGTATCTCCCCCGAATACTCTACTATCCTTAAGCTACAATTCACGCAATAAACACAACGAATGGCCTAAGTGCACTCTTAAGCTTTTTTGCTATTTAGGACGTTCAAGCTCACAACAATTAAAGAAGAAGTCAGTTTTCCTTAATCTAGCGTCTACCAATTAAGACAAGGGACAATCTAACAATAATTAACAACTAGGTTTCATAGATCTAAGTAAACACAAGAATAATTTAGCTACTCGTGTTAAACAAGCAAGCATACACACATACAATTGAACATGGGGTAGACATAATGCTAAATTGGATAAACAAGCTTATCTGGTGATGTAAAATAGGGTATGTGACCCTAGAATACTGTCCGAGTTGGACTACAAATGTATTAGAGTTTGCTCTCCAAAGTTCTACCTCCTTTAAAACTGAAAAATTGAATTCTATATATAGATTTACAAGTGCGACAGCTTTACCTTTTCCTAGTGATGCCGTCAGGTTGCTGTCATTAGGGTTTTTTTTGGGCCAAGTCATCGTTGGGACGGCGTCAGTTGAGGAGTGTGACGCTATCAGTCTTCATGAAGGACGTCTTCTAAGCTTAGTTCCTAGGCGTCTGGTGTGGAAATTGTGAGTGACGCCTTCCAGAGTTTAGGCGTGACGCCGTCATGCTTTAGAACCAGAATTTCCGCTGAGCCGTCACGTGTATGTTTGATCAAAAATTTTATAGAGGGATGGCGTCGCCCTTTGGTTGGTACGCCATCAGGTTTGCTGGAGTGCCTTTGATCTTGACTTTGTCATTTTCTTCATGTTTTCGCTCCTTTTCGTCCAAATGTGCTTCATTCCAGCATTTTGCTTCCAAAAGACCTAAAATGTGAAAAGGAATGATTTTAAGTAGTAACGGATATAAAATGTGTTGATTTAGGGCTTAAATGACCCCCTAAAAACATATGTTTTAAATCCTTATCAATCAAGAATTTCGATAAAGTGCACTAATTGTGACATAACTTCAAACAACCGTAACTTTTGAACCATAACTCTGTTTTCAATGAATTACCTGTCAAAACGACCATGAGAAAGAGCTCTACAACAAACACACCTCATTTATTGTTGAAACTATCCTAAATCAACTTTATCATACATACCTAATCAATGGCTACTCAACAAGACATCCATGCAGTCGGTCATGAACAATCGTCCTCCTATACTTGAAAAGGGTGGTTATATTCAATGGACAATTCGTGTGTTAGTTACATTAAGACCAAAGCTAATGGAAAGCTTATGCTCAAATCCATCACGGAAAACCCTTCAAACCTCGACAAGTTCAACACCACGAAGATCCTGATGGAACACCCCAAGTTCTACCACACTCTCATGAACAATATGAATCAGAATACACTAAAGATGATAAGAAACAGATCGAAGCAGATGACATGGCAATATACATCATCCAACTGGGATTGCCACGTGACATCTTTATTGTCGTGGATAGCTGTGAAACTGCTTATGATATGTGGAAACGCGTTAGACGGCTTTGTCATGGAACTGAGATTAAACAACAAGACATGGAAAACAAGCTGCTAACTGAATAGGAAGAGTTTGCATCAACTCCACGTACTATTCGAGATTTATGACACTCATGAATGAGTTGATCAGAAACAAGATCACACCCAGAACTATCGAGAGTAACATCAAATTCCTAAACAACCTTCAAGAAGAATGATGAAGATATGTCACTATTGTGAATCAAGCAAAGGACTTACACTAGGTTGACTTTGATGAGCTCTACGATTTTCTCAAGCAAAACCAAGTAGAAGTTAATGAAGTCAGGAAGGAAAGATTTGCAAAGAATAATGATCCTCTCGCATTCTATGCATACACAACATCTCCACAAATAGTTAACACACCTTCATCATCTTCCACTAACATCTCCACAAACAGTTAACCTTATCTTTTAGTTTTAGAACTAAAAGATAAGGTTAACAAACTTGAGAAGGAAAAAGAGGTCTACATAGGATGTACATCTTGTCATGATCTTAAATTAAAAAAAGAAGAACTTAGGAAGAACACACTCAAAAATTCTAAGTTCGATAAAGGGACAAAAGCGCTTAATGATATGTTAGATAACATTAAGCATATAGAAAATTCTGGAGCAAGCTTAGGTTTTAACCCAAATGAAGTAGTAACAAGTGGAACAAAACAAGTAAAATTTGTAAAAGCTGCAGAAACTGAACCAACATCAGACGGCACTACTAAAAGTGTAGACGACAACACTAAATTTACTGGTACCGTGGTACCGTCTGTCGGAACAGTCAGGACAGCTTTGATTATGAAAAATAGTTTAAGCCCTAAACCAAGTCATTTAGTAGTTAATAATGTTAATGTATCCATTGCTAGTAAAAATGAAGTTAAATCTTTTACAACCGTTTGTCAACCCCCAAACTTGGCTTTGTAAAACCCAATACTAGACCAAAAACCCCTCCTCCTAGAACAAGTACTTCTAAACCAAGGTCTAGCATACCACAACCTATAAGTAATATTAGAAGGCAAAGTTATCCAAACAACTATCCCGTAGCTTGGAATAATTTCCAACAGCGTAGTTACGTGCCTTGGGACATTTGTGTTCCATTTCAACATCCAAGTAAAATGCAACAAATGCATGGGATGTTCAACACTACCAACTTTGGACCCATGAGATATTCAGGACCAAATATTTGAATTTTTGTCTTATTCGATAGATTGGCTTGGGAATTAACTTGGAGCCCGATGAATCGGTCAAAGATAGTGGATGCACTAATCATATTATGGGAAATCAAAGTCTATTCTCATCATACAAGGCATACAACGGAGGTATACATTCGGTAGTAAAGTTAAGGGAAACATTATTGGCAAAGGTACGATCACTAATAACTCCCTTACTATTACTAACTTTGAGCATGTAGATAACTTAGGATTTCACTTACATAGCATTAGTAAAATATGTGATAATAAGTGTAAGGTATTATTTGATGAAGAGGTAGTGAGATTACTAAGAACGGTAAAGTCACAGGTAGAGGAACTAGGAAAAACAGCTTGTATGAGATGAAAATGGGTAACAAGCCGAAAGATAAACTATGCCTAGCAACCATAGATGAGAACTATACATCAACGAATAGAAGACTAGGTCACGCAAATACGCGCTTAATAAAATCTTAGCATCTAAGGATCTAGTTAGGAATTTACCTAAACTTAAGTTTGATAAACACTTTTGTGAAGCTTGTAAAATTGGAAAACAAGAACATTCTAGTCACAGAGCCAAGAATCTAGTCTCGACCTTTAGATGCCTAGAACTTCTTCATATTAACCTTTTCGGTCCATCCTACCATACGGAGTTACGGAGGAAATCTCTACACCCTATTAATAGTAGACGATTACTCTAGGTACACTTGGACAAGATTTTTTAAAAGTAAAATGGAAGCTTTCGAGCATTTCGAAATCTTTAGTAAGAAGGTCCAAAATCAACTAGGTTGTTCAATAGTTTCTATTAGGACTATCATGGTCGAGAATTTGATAATGAAGTGCAGTTCGGATCATATTTTAATGCTAATGGTACTACACATAATTTCTTTGTTCCACACACTCCATAATAAAATGGGGTAGTTGAAAGAAAAAATTATACCATACAAGAGATAAGTAGAACGATGTTGAACGAACAATCCATACCACAAAAGTTTTGGTGTAATGCCCTAGATACCTCATCTTACATTCTTAATAGGATTTTGATTAGAGGAATCTTTGGAAAAACACCATATGAACTCTTGAGAGGTTGGAAACCCTCTCTAGACTACTTTAAAGTATTTGGATACAAATGCTTCATTCTAAACACCAAATATTATCTCACCAAGCTTGACCTAAAGTCTTACTAAGGTGTCTTCCTAGGATACTCCCAAAATAGTAAAGCCTATGTTGTCCTAAATAAGGAAACAATGAGAGTCGAAGAATCACTTAACGTGACATTCGATGAAAGTCCTCCCCGGACAAAGACATCACCCTTGGTAGATGATGACTTATACGAAGTAGAAGCCATTAAGGTTAGTGGCTAGAAAAACTTAGAAAATGACATTGAGAATAAAATAGTTGAAGTTGACGAAATCGTCAACATTAAGGAATCCAAGAACCATCATATGGAAAATGTCATAGGAAACCTCAACCTAAGAACCCTTAGGTCACAAGCCTAAAACAAAAGTAATTTCTTTCATTTTATATCAACCGTAGAGCTTAAGAATGTCAGTGAAGCAATCAAGGACAAAAGTTGGGTATTACTATGCAAGAAGAATTAAATCAATTCACCGCGAACCAAGTTTGGGATTTAGTACCTCCATCTAAGAATCAAACCATCAGAGGAACTAAGTGGGTATTTAGGAACAAAATTGATGAGAATGGCATCCTGTCTAGAAATAAGGCTAGGTTAGTGGCACAAGGCTATAATCATCAAGATGGAATAGATTACGAGAGATTTATGCACCCGTACCTAGACTAGAGTCTATTATAATACTTCTTTCCTATGCGTGTGCACTAGATTTTAAGCTATACTAAATGGACGTGAAAAGTTCATTCTTAAATGGTTTCATCAACGAGGAAATGTATGTTGCACAACCTCCAGGAATCGCTGATTTTGAAAAACTAAATCATGTTTATAAACTCAAGAAAGCACTCTATGGACTTAAACAAGCTCTTAAAGCTTGGTATACCATGGGGATGGTAGATAATACAATTTTCACAAAGAAAAGAAATTCACATCTCATTGTCATTCAAATATATGTCGATGACATTATTTTCTATTCTATCTAAGTATATTAAAGATATGCTTAAGAAATTAAGTTTAGAGGAGTCTAAACCAATGAAAACGCCCATGTCCACATAGATGAAACTCACAAGAGACGAAGAAGATGAGTCCATGGATAATACTAAGTATAAGGGCATGATAGGTAGTTTACTATACCTAATGGCAAGTAGGTCGGATATCATGTTTAGTGTCTTCCTTTGTGCTCGGTTCAAAGAGGATCCCAAAACCTCTCATCTTAAAGCGGTTAAACGTATCTTCCAACATGTTAAGGTCACTATGCACTTGGGATTATATTATCCCAAGGGGACCAGTGTAGAAACTATTGTGTACGCTGACTGTGATCATTTGGGAGATTATGTGGTTCGAAAAAGCACAAGTGGCGTTTGTAACTTCATGGGTTGCTGTCTTACTTCTTGGTTCTCCAAGAAACAAACGACTCTAGCTATCTCCACAACCGAAACCGAATACGTAAGTGCCGGAAAGGGATGTCAACAAGCACTATGGATGAAACAACCTCTACTCGACTATGCCATTCACCTCAACGACATTCTGATAATGTGCGAAAACAAAGGAGTATTTGACTTGAGCACAAACACCGTGAAACACTCACGTATGAAGCACATCGAGATACGTCATCATTTCCTTCGTGATAATGTACAAAAAAGAAAACATTTCCATCAAAAAGGTTCTGTCGCAAGACAACATCACCGATATATTAACCAAACCTCTCAAATGAGAATCATTTAATTATTTAGGTTTAGGTCTAGGAATAATGGAACACATCCCGTAAATTAGTAATTTACAAGTGTTCTAAACAACACTCGAGTCTCACTCTAAAGTAGCCATTGTCAAATCCATTTGGATTTATATCCCAAATAATTTATTCGGTATAAGTTCTTTAATATGTCGTGTCCAAAAATCTCACCAAATTAGTGGGATTTATTCGTCAAAAAAAAATGGACAAAATCCAGTTGGGACAGGTCATGAAACCACTAAATTTAGTGGTACTGTGCACCTGACAGTCCCATTTTTCTTTTAATTTTTCCCACACTTTGGTCATTCAAAACAAACACCCTTCAGCACGCTATTGTCAAGCCGAAAGCATACCAAAAATTCGATTCCACCATCCATAATCAAAATCGAGGCATTATAATACAATATTATCAACTACTACATCATTCTTAATATCAATTGTAAGTTAATTCATCTTAATTTTCTTCAACTTTGAGTCTATGGTTTGTTCTTGCACAAAATTCGAATTGGGAATTTTTTATTTTGATTGAATTTCTATGCAATTAGGATTAGGATTAGGTAATGTATAACCATTATTATTCCCCAAAATATAAGATTTGCATAAAACACTTAATTATTATTTTTTTTTAAATTATACTCGAATTTTACAGAAAATTTCAATTGTAGCAGTGTTTTTGATGGAATCATGATTAGAATTAATCGAAACAAAATAAGAATTGTTAGAATCATCATTCTTTATTTTTATAAAATTTTGAATTGAAATTTTTTGATTCTTCCAAACACCCCAATTCCATTTTCAAAAATTTCACACAATTAGGATCATCATGAAATGTTTTCATGCATTGATAATATAATCTAAAAACATTTTCTCATTCATACATAATAAACTTTCGAATATTAGCCGAATACATTTCATGCAATGATAATATAATCTAAAAACATTTTCTCATTCATACATAATAAACTTTCGAATATTAGCCGAATTATATAACTAATATGTATTTTCGACATATTCAGTCAAGCTAAAGTAAATATAGGAGTGTTTGGGTTCTCATTATTTTTGTTTTAGAGTCGATATTACTACACCTCCACACTGTTAACATATAGGCACACACTAGGCATGTGTTTGTCAGATTTGGTCTTGACACACATATACATACATATGTGCATGTGCTAACTATCTTTTTATTTTATACAGGTCTCGATATGTCTCAGAAGTATGACTTTTATCACCAACTAACCAACATCTACATTCCTAACATTTCAATTGGACCAAACACCCATGGAAATCATGTTCCTGGGTTTACTAATCTTGAAACTTATTACTTTGATGAGGGTCGTATCATTGATTCATCTTTTGTTTTTCAAGAAGAAATCAACACATCATTTTTTACCATTGGATTTTAGTGCTTACTTACCATCAAAGAGAAAATTTTTCCTCGTTTCGTGTTAGAATTCTTATGTCAAGTTGAACTCGTACGCAACAAGGATCAATCCTTGTCACTTTGGTTTTGGATACAAAACCAATAGTTTGTTCTATCTCATGAAAAATTTGCTCATATCCTCTAAATTCCTGGTCAAGGGCAATGTGCCTACACGGAGGATTGGTCTCTTGAGTCTCTTTTTAACTATCGAGAAAAAATTAGTCCTTATTCATCCTATATACCTTCTCGACAAGAGATAACTTGTCTTCTCCATACTCATTAATGTCTGAACTACCTTAGCCCAAACAAAGTTCGTACGATTGAACTTTGCTATGTACTACAACCAATATCGGTACTCCTATGTGAAAATGTCTTGAGTCTTAAGGGAAATCATGAGCGTCTTCCGGCATATTATGCTAATATGAACTTTGCTATGTGCTACAGCCTTGCATACTTCATCATTAAGCGAATTGTATATCTCAAGGGTGATAAGAATACATTGATACCTTATGGGATGTTCCTAACCCGTCTATACCATCATATCAAGCTCTTTCAGCCATATCTCCAAGCTCCACAATATTCACTTGTTAATCGTGTGATGGAACCATTGAACGAATCTTATGTTCAATCTTATCTTATTCTGAAAACATCATCAAATCATGAACCCTTTGATGATCCAACAAATGATGACGATGTGTAAACTACGATCCATAGTGATGCAATGATAGGTAGCTCGAGTCACATATGGAAAATGAAGATATGGAGTACTCATAATTATAATAAATCAATTAGGAAGAATATTTTATGCTCTTAATTTTAGGCTTCTATTAACATTTTCTTTGGCAGAACATATGAACTAAATGATCTAGTTATTCTCCACTTTGCATGTTTCTTGTTCTCATCATGGTGTATGAAAATGCATTATTATTGATATGGGTGACAACTTATTTTGTCTTGTTGCATGTTTGATTATGGTTCAAATCTAGTAAATCCCATATGTTTGATGTTAGTTAGAGCTAAACATAGAAAGTACAATAGTGATTATTCTAAAGTGGATTAAGGTAATCAGATTTGTAGAAAAATAGTACCCTACAAAACTTCGTTTTGGCTACCCAATATATACACCGCTAAATAGGCGACGACACCGTTAAATTTAATGGTACCATATGGCATTTAGTGGTATCGTCCCCTTGGCTGATGATGCGTGGGTTCGGGGTCGAGAAAACCTCCTTTTCTACGAGCAAGCTTTTCAATCCTCTAGGCAATAAACTTAATCGTTGTAGTGTAGTATGGGGTAAGCCTCGGGGATTGATATCGTTCTCTAGGGGAATAGGAATGCTAGAAAGAAATTTACGATGAGAAGGTGGGGTTGAAGATGATTTTTTTTTTTTTTTTTATCTTTTTTATGGCTTTTTAGAAAGATAAGGTAAAATCTCAGGGCAATTGGTTGGGGGTGGTACTTCTACCAATTTCTCTACTTCTACTAATTTAACTAATTACTACAGATAGCTATGTTTAATTGAGGTGTGCTCGTATGATGATTAAATTTGTGTTCACTTAGATACTATTACTCCCTAGTTATCTTTTATTGGTCGGTTGAATTGCCACATCCTTTATCTTAACGCGTTGTATTCCTATTAGTCTTAGGGTGTGCGTATCCCCTAGTTCTATGAGGTAATCTCTCATATATGATTCACGGAATCGGCAAGCCTAAGCTATTTCATCCGTTCACCCTATTGTCCTCAAGCATACTCACGTAATAAATACAACGAAAGCCTAATTGCACTATTAATCCTATATAAATTAAGAAAAGAAACAACCTAACAACAATCAATGACTAGGTTTCATAGATCTAAGCAAACACACAAGTAATTTAGCTAGACATGTTAGACAAGCAAGCATACACACAATCATTTGAACATGGGGTAGACATAATGATAAATTGGATTAATAAACTTATCTTGATGTGTAAAATAGGGTATGGGACCCTAGAATACTGTCCAAGTTGGAATAGAACTGATTTAGGGTTTGCTCTCCAAAATTCTACCTCTTAAAATACAGAAAAATCGAATTTTATATATAGATTTACAATCGCGACGGTGTCGCCTTTTGCTAGCGATGCCGTCAGGTCGCCGTCACTAGGGTTTCGTTTGGGCCAAGTCATCGATGGGACGACGTCACTTGAGAGTTGTACGCCGTCGGTCTTTAGTTGCGACATCGTCTGAGTTCTAGATCTGGGCCGCCTGGAGTGGAAAGTGTGAGTGACGCCCTCCATATTTTTGGCATGACATCGTCAGGCTTTAGGACTAGAAATTCCACCGAGCCGTCGTGGGCACATTCTGATCAAGTCTTCATAGAGGGACGGCGTCGCCCTTTGGATGGGACACCGTCAGGTTCTGTTGATCAGCCTTGAGTGTCTTCGATCTTGACTTTGCCATTTTCTTCATGTTTTTGCTCCTTTTCGTCCAAATGTGATTCATTCCAGCATTTTGCTTCCAAAAGACCTAAAAAGTGAAAAGGAATAAAATTAAGCAGTAACGGATATAAAATGTGTCGAAGTAGGGCTTAAATTACCCCTAAAAGCGTACGTTTTAAATCCTTATCAAATATCCCTACACTTGGTAGTTGCTGGTCCTCGAGCAAATGTGCTTTTGACCAATCAATTTATAAGTTGGGGGCATGAAGCATTGGTTTAAAATAGTTATTAACATGTAAAAGCGCCACAATAGTCATAACAAGCACGAAAATTATATACTAGCACCTCACAAATGGTGTTTGGATTCTCTCATCTCTCGGGTTTGTATGAAATATAATATGAATGCAAATGGAAGATAAACACTCATTACCTGGCATAGTACATAGATTACCATAAGCTTGAGAATAGATCAAACCTTCACCGCTTTGGTGTAAGCACCTAGGAACAACTATCTAAGAGGTATTTACAAGGGTTGTAACGTTAGGCTTAGGGTAGGGAAATAATGGGTTTTGTTGGATAGGGGATATTTAGTGGTGGCAAGTCAAAAATCTTATGTTACAAGCATGTAAAGTGTGGCGTTGCTAAGCCAAGACTCGACTCACTAACACTAGATAACTTGAAACAAAACAAACATAATCTAAAAATATAAACATAAAGATAGATGTAGGATGGTAGCCCGTATGTTTTTCTAATTTTTTCATTTTTTTTTCATACCTTTTTACTCTACCATCCTCTACGATAACATCAAAATATAAGGGATTTATTGGAGCATCCCTACACTTGAATTTTTATTTCTTTGACACTAATTGACCTGATTTGAAAAGATCAAAACACTTGGAGTATTCTATTACGTAGACAAAGGGAATTTGAATTTATCGTTCTTTCCCGTTACTCCATAAAATATTACTTTTACCCATGAGTCCCGATCATCCTAAAATTGTGTACAAAAGATATGACTCGACTTAGCAACCATTCAAATAACTAGATAATTGAACTAAGGGTTTAGTAATGATAAAAATAATGCACTAAAGATGAGTGCATACAAGGTAAGCTAAGGTGATTTGGGTGTACATTTGGGGGTGGATTGTAAACAATGTTCTTCTTTGATATTCCGGAAAATCGGAACATCATGAGAACCGCAAAAAGGATAGGCTCTGAGGGGTTAACTAGGGGTATCGTGTATTAAAGACGAGTACATCGCAAGGGTGTGGGGTAATTACTCAACCGACGTGGAAGATGTAATTATAATACAGGTTTCAAACAAGGGTAATCCTAATGCCTCTTATAATTTAATTACTCCTAACTACACAAGTGTAGTCTCACTAGCGATCTCGGAATGCATCACAAAACAAGTTCTAGAATCTATTATGCTACCGGTACACTCACTAAGCATTAAAGATGAATGCTTTTATTCCTAAAGATCAAGGGGCGAACCTCACATTTTTGGGGTTGAATTTAAGTAGTAAAAGGTTTTTGTGCTAGTCATATAATTGCTATCCATGAGACGCTTTATTAAGACTAAAGTTTTAATATTAAATGTCATAAAAAATTTTAAATTTGGTGCTAAAATTACCCTAACGAATATTTCTCATAGTTTATTACACAAATTACCAAGGACAAGACAAATGATCACGTGAGTGAATAGTTTCTAAGTTCCTGTTTTATTCTCCCTCCCTACACTTAAACTGAACATTGTCCTCAATGTTCCCCGAAAGCATCAAAGTTATGATAAAGGAAGGTAAGTAAGGAAAAGAAACTAATACTCCCCTGATTAGCTCCGTAGGATATGTGTGAAGTTGTTGTTAAATCCTCTTTCAAGAAGAATGCATAATTAATAAGCTTCATCCAATGTGTGTTTTTTCTTCTTGTTAAAAATAACCTGCACACTTATAAGAAAACGATGAAACCTTCACGTAAGATCGGCGGTAAAACTATATATGACACACAACTACACTAGAAAGCAAGTAAGATATAATGCTTGTGGAATGGATATTTGCAGTTTTTCTGGAAAAATTAAGACCTGTGAATTTACAAAAGTTTATAAACTGCACAGAAAATGAAAACTGATTATCCTATTTCTACATAGCCTGACGTCGTCAGGTTGTCCTGACAGAAAGTGGTCTGCTGCATTTTTTTTTAAAAATTACATCACTGAAACATGGAAAAATTCTTTCGAAACATTCATTATGACTCGATACAAGCATTTGACTTTAACAAACAAACAAACACGCACACACACACACACACACACATACACACACACACAATATATATATATATATATATATATATATATATATATATATAAATATATATATATATATATATCAATTTCAATAGTTGCAATTCTCATGTTCATGTTCTTAAAAACTTATGTGATCTTCCCTACACTTATCTTTTTGTAAAATACCTTTATATGTAATTAAGACGAGGTTAAAAACAAAATAAAGCATTTTCACAAAGTCTAACATGAGAATAAACAACAATGAAAGAGATATAAAACACGCAAAAGTTGAAATACAAAACAATTAAGCATGGGTAGCCTCCCACGAAGCGCTTTTCTTTATTTATGAGTCTTGTAGCTAGACTCAGAGTTGTGCTCCTACGTACCTATTTAGGAATCAAACTTGTCTCATAACTTCCTATTAGTACGCTTAGTCCGGTACGCCTTTTCAAAATTCTCACCATCGGGATTATAGATTGTCGTCCTAATGTGCCATTCTAAATTCCCATCACTAGATGGTCTATCCCAACTCCAATTATACTTAGATTTCTTACTCTCAACTTTCCACTAATTCATGTTAAGATTAATGGGCAAGGTTTCTAGGAATTCGGCCATCTTCCTAAACACTAGAGTATCCTCGAATGGATTCAATGTCCCTAGCCAATTGTTGTTCATTGAGAGTTGCGTTATTCACGAATGTCTCTTCAAGATAGAAAGGTCGTTGAGGGCCTACAAAATCTCTATTGGTCTAAGGTCCATATGTAGATGGTTTTCTATCTAACATGATCTCATAGGGTATTTGTTCATCCTCTTTGTAGTAGATGTGCTTCTTGACATCGTAAATTTACCTAGAACTCCCTTCTCCTACCACTATCTTAGACATCTTACAATCAATTATGGCACTAGCGGTAGCTAAGAATCCTATTCCAACTAACAATGGGCATTTTGGGTCCTTATTCATGTCTAGCACATGGAAATCCGCCAAAAGAGTTAATCGACCTACGTGTACTACCATGTCCTTTATTATCCCTACCGGATATGCAATACTACCGTCCGCTAAACCTAAGATGGTTTCCGTTGGTTCTATTTTACCTAGGTTAAGGCTTTTATGGAGGGACAACGGAAGAAAGTTGATGCTTGACCCTAAATCGGCTAATGTTTCGAAAGCTTTGGAATTTCCAATGCTACACGGAAGAATGAATAGGCCGGGAGCATATAACTTCTTAGGTAACTTATTTTGCACAAACGCGGACCCATGTTCTCCTAGTTTGAGTTCTTGCTCATAATTTGAGTTATATATGTTTGGAAATCGATATGTGAAGAAAAGTAAATTATAATCATTTTTGGGAGTGTGGTTTGTGTGATGGCTAGCAACATGGAGGTTTAGACTTGACTTTATTTTTCTTTTAAAACCAATTTCATAACTATCCCACGCCTTATCCATACATTTTATAAACCCAAAGCCTTAACATTATAACCCGAATAAAAGCCCTCTTTGATGAATTTATTTTATTTTTCTTGATACTTGTACAAGCTTATGGTAAAAAGCATTAATCATGACTAGGCATTCAGTGATTTACATATACCCATCAATATATGAGTGTTGATTGAATTCTTAAAATCATTCGTGAGGTGTTTGGTTATGTCATCTAAAGTCATTTGGTTCATTTTTAAAATTTTCACATATTAAAAGCAAATTAACAATTATTTCTCTTGAGGTGATTGTTAGATTTTTGGAACCACGGTGTCGAGACCATTGAAATCAATTTTCATAAATGCTAGACCTACTCGAGGGCAAGTAGAATTTAAGTATGGGGGAATTTGATAACGCTCAAAATGAGTATGTTTTTAGTAGCGTTATTGTTGGTTTTGTGTATGATGATCGGCTATATTTACTCATAATTGTTGCAAAAGTGCAAAAGAAGCGTATTTGTATGTGAATGTAGCCAGGTATCATAAAAGGTGAAGAAATGAAGATTTCATGCACATTTGGATAATTCCCGAGGAAGAAAGTCAAGTGAGGAAGCTCATGGACTCAATGATTAGGAAGCGCAATAATTTCTAAGTGTCTCCATCAAATAAAGATCAAGTTTCATCTTGGAAATCAGCATCGAAAGTAAAGAAAAAGGCACGAATCGAGAAAAGTCAACAAAATTCAAGATTGGGAGTACGAAAGGCTCCCAGCCGATCGGTCGGAGCCCGCAACCGGATCGGCTGGGGTGATGGTCAAAACGCAACCGGATCTGCTGCGTTGCAACCGATCCGGCTGGAACACCTGGAGTTACACTTTTGGTCATTTATTGTTTCCTTAACTTCTATTAATCATGAGAGGCCGATCATTTCCAGTTAATAACTTGTTTGGGACGTTTTTGGCTTGATAGTAAAGGGTTCTTAGCTATATAATGCACCTAGACTTAGTTGTCTAGTGTAACACATCCAAAAGAGTAATAGTTTACACCAAAGCTATTACCAACCCTTATTATTCATCCCAAAAGTCTTGTATCTGCTGTAAAAACGTCCAGGAGAGTGGTGACACAAATTCTCATCCATTGTGTAATCATTTGGAGTTGTACGGTTAGGCTAAGACGATTGGAGGCGTTTGGTTGCTATATTCCACAATTTCTAATTCTTGTAATCCAAAGCTTAGGTATTCTATTGAACTTGTCATGAATCTCTATTCTATTGAATTATTTGAATTACCTTGTTACTACTTGTGTTATGTTATGATTGTCATGGAGTAATTCTTGAATATACTTGTGTGTAAGGATGTAGGAAATTGTAGGAGTGTTCTTATATGTGATGCATGTAAATGATATTGTTTAAATGAGTTTGTTGGAAAAACTACTAGTCTTGTTTGATTTGTCGGTAAAACATGTTTAAGAAAAAGAACCGAAAGGATTTCTCTTATGTTTTATTCCAAAAAGTTAAGTGACAAACTAGTATGGCGATATGGTGATTGACACTAACCATGTTTACTTATTGAAACAAGACTAGAAACGTTTTCATCACCAAAGGGTTGAAAGATCCGTAGGAACAAGTTTAATAAGAACCTTTTACAAACAAATGGATTTTCTAAAGAATAATCATTAGGATAAGGACCAAAAGGATTACCTATATGTTTTTGTTCTTAAAATGATTTTACAAAACATAAACCATGGGTTGGAAATCATTTTCTTATGATTTTTGCATTGCATCCAAGTTTACACCAAGCCTTCATTAACACTCTCTATGATTGCCTATAGAATTCACACAAAGTATATGTTTCTTAATTTTGATTTTTACTAAACCACCACTTTGAAGGAAGCCTTGACAAGCTTTCTTATCTCAAATACCTTTAACAAATTAAAATTCAAATCCCTACAAACGATCTCGACTTACCCACCTTTGCTATCGCGAACGAGTATACTTGCACGTATGTGTTTATAGTAATTACCGGATAAATCGTGTTTATAAATTTTAAAACATGCACACGGTGAGCACATCACGTATGATGATTAAATATGTGTTCACTTAGATACTATTACTCTCTAGTTATCTTTTATTGGTCGAGTGAATTGTCACATCCTTTATCTTAACGCGTTGTATTCTTATTAGTCATAGGGTGTGCGTATCCCCTAGTTCTATGAGGTTATCTCTCGTATATGATTCACGGAATCGACAAGTAAGCTATTTCATCCGTTCACCCTATTGTCCTCAAGGATACTCACGCAATAAATACAACGAAAGCTTAATTGCACTATTAAGCCTATATCATTTAAGAAAAGAAACAACCTAACAGCAATCAATAACTAGGTTTCATACATCTAAGCAAACACACAAGTAATTTAGCTAGACATGTTAGACAAGCAAGAATACACGCAATCAATTGAACATGGGGTAGACATAATGATAAATTGGATTAACAAACTTATCTTGATGTGTAAAATAGGGTATAAGACCCTAGAATACTGTCCAAGTCGGACTACAACTGAGTTAGGGTTTGCTCTCCAAAATTCTACCTTTTAAAATACAGAAAAATCGAATTCTATATATAGATTTACAATCGCGATGGTGTCGCCTTTTGCTATTGACGCTGTCAGGTTGCCGTCATTAGGTTTTTTTCTGGGCCAAGTCATCGATGGGACGGCGTCACTTGAGAGTTGTGACGCCGTTGGTCTCTAGTTGCGACGTCGTCTGAGTTCTAGATCTTGGCCGTCTGACGCCGTCAGGCTTTAGGACTAGAAATTCCACTGAGCCGTCGTGGGCACATTCTGATCAAGTATTCATAGAGGGACAATGTCGCCCTTTGGATAGGACGCCCTCATGTTCTGTTGATCAGCCTTGAGTGTCTTCGATCTTAACTTTTCCATTTTCTTCATGTTTTTGCTCCTTTTCGTCCAAATGTGCTTCATTTTAGCATTTTGCTTCCAAAATACCTAAAAAGTGAAAAGGAACGAAATTAACCAGTAACGGATATAAAATGTGTCGAAATAGGGCTTAAATGACCCCTAAAAGCGTACGTTTTAAATCCTTATTAGCTGACGAATTTTCACTATTTCCTTTGCCTTTTTGACTTCCTTTCTCCAAAATCCTCAAATATTTGCTAATTCTAATAACCTAAATCACATGATACCTTTCTTTCCATTACCCATAGGATCATTACACTCACTTGAATTTAAAATTCTCCATCCTTGGCTAATTAAGATATTCTCATGCAAGCATTATCTTCACACTTCATCTTCAACCTTAAACAACCTCTCCACCATGTCTTCCACTCAAGCTTCTACAACTCACTGGTCTAAGAAACCTAGGATCACCATGAAACCACCACATGAAACCATCTTCATTGATCTCACCAAAGATGACTATGATATTAGCTCATCAACACCACCTTCCCAAGGACCTCCTAGCTCACCATCACCACCAAATACTCCATCCGAGACATCATCAACTAGGACAACCTCATCATCATCCTCTACTCTTGGCACTAGGCCCACTTATTCACTATTTAGCCCTCCTTAACAACCAGGAATCACATTCAGCTTGCCACCTATAATTCCTTTGGACTTTGCTTACTCTACACCATCATCTCCTACATCTCCGCCACCACTTCAATCATGAGCTACCCACTCACTCGGTTGAACTTCATAGCTCAAGTTGTCTCTATAACTGCAACCTAATCTTTTCTCTTCGGGAAGAATTGCACTTGATGTTCTCCTATGTGGGGCAACTCTTAACACCCAATCCCGAGCCAATTATACCACCACCTCCACCAACCAATAGCCCATCCAACTAAACTTTTATGTTTAGTTTTTCATTAATAAATGTCTAGGAGCCCTTTTGGTTGAAGAAGCAAATCTTAGGGCCTTTCAAGCCACTAAAGAATATTATATGCTTTTTGTAGTTTTTATTTTCATTTTAATGTTGTAATCATACTCTAAGTATGATTTATTATGTTATCAATGAATAAACTTTTTACTTTTATGTCTTCGTTGGTTTCATACTTGTAAGTGATTGCTTATTGTTGGATGTTTATATTTTGGCTTCTTGTCTTAGCCACCTTTGTTAATATTTTGGAAGGATATATTTGCTACTAGTTGGATATTGTATTTGTCGTCTAACTCATTTTTGTAGCTATAAAGCATTGCTCGATTCCTTGATGCCCTCCAAACGAGGGGGAGCATACATCAAGGGGAGCCTTAGAGTCATCAATTTCATCTCGACAACCTTTGTGTTTTGAAAAAAGGAGGAGAAATGGAAATAAACTTAACTAAAAACCTGTCACTAAATAATTCACATAAAATGAGAGTATACCTTGTCATCATCAAAAAGGGGGAGACTGTTGATACCAATAATGTCTAAAAACGTTTTTCGTACTTTTTGACATCTCTACGATTTGATAATAAAAAAAAATATAAACGTCTTACGTCAAAATTAACGTATACAAGTTTTTAGTCGTAATATTCCATTTAGACGTAAATCACTCAAGGTATGAACAAACAAATATACAATTTGACAAATGATCAAAGGATTAAAATTTGTTCTAAACTACACATTTTTAATGTGACAACATTTTTTCAAAAATACATTTTACAAATTATTTTTGAATTAAAAAGAAATGTATTATTTGGAAACTAGGTTTAAAAATCCCAAAAGCTATTTTCCCCTCAAAACAGCTCCAAACATTCCCAAATAAACCTTCCCCACTAAAAACAAAAAGAGGAGCGTTTTTGTCTGGCACGGTACTGTTAAAAGATTCACAGCACCGTCAAATTTAGTGGTGTCGTCCCTCCTGTAACGGCTAGTTTCTTTGCCTATAAATACTAGACCATTTTACAGATTTTCTTCAACCTTTTTCATACAGAACTTTCTGAGTTATATCCATCTTTCATATTTTCAATTCATTAATCATTTAGTTAGTTTAGCTTTGTTTAAAAGTGATCCAATCATCCAACCAAGTGATCACCTTCATTCCTATACTAGTCAAAGAGAAGAACACACAGTGTTGTACTTGTTGTATATTCGTAAGTGAATGTACCTTATCTTTAATGAAGATTCTTGGAGCTAGGAACCCTACATATATGAAGGTGGTGGAAACAGAGAAGTTGAAGCTTTGCACAGCTTCAACTGGCCTCTGAGATAACTAATAAACAGAGGATGCTGTGTTACCACACACACACACACACACACACACACACACACACACACACACACAGAGAGGTTATTCCCAGTTTGATGATGTTTGATCAGGATCTTTACCACATTGAACTATCAAAAATGTCTCCTAGCCCTTATATGTGGAATAGCTTCTCCTAAAGTTATAGTTAGTTTGTACCATGTTCTGCATGTTCGGCGATACAAAAAGTTAGAGGAGTAGCATTTTTGAAGGGGATATGGTTTCAAGTTTACATAGATTACATAGATTACGTAGAAGTCCCTTGGATCCTAATCTTAAGTAGAGCAGAAGAAGATTGATGAAGGCTTTGAGATATAGGCTCCGAAAATAGGTGGTTAGAGGCTCCCTTCTTGCTGAGCAAAAACTGAAACATGGGCGTGGCCCATATTAAGTTAGTTCGGGCTTTAAGATACAATCTTGGGGAGCAAGTTAGGATTAGTGTTTCCGCACTTACAAATAGCCATCTGATTGTAATTGTAAACTCGTATCTTGAGTGTGTGCGTATATCAATAATAAATCTCTATGGTTAGACCCCATGGACTGCTACGACTTCGTCGTAGATACCACGTTACATCTTGTGTCTTTTACTTTTAGCAAGCGCTGTTTGTGTTTTCTTTTTTTTGTTTCTAGATTCATAGAGCTATTGTAATTAATCTGAGAGTTGTGATTAATGAGGATTTATTTTGTGATATTCATGTCTGAGCTTTTCATCATGGATACCATGTTTCCCTATACTTACATTTTATGATATTCTAGATTCATCATGCTGAAAATAAGCTATCCAAACAGCCCTTAATAGCATGTTTAGTTAGTTTAGCTTTGTTTAAGAGTGATCCAATCATACAGAACTTTCTGAGTTATATCCATCTTTCATATTTTCGATTTATTGATCATTTAGTTAGTTTAGCTTTGTTTAAGAGTGATCCAATCATCCAACCTAGTGATCACCTTCATTCCTCTACTAGTCCAAGAGAAGAACACATTGTATCAAGAAGATACAAAGTGTTGTACTTGTTGTATATTCGTTAGTGAATGTACCTTATCTTTAATGAAGATTCTTGGAGGTGGGAACCCTACAGATATGAATTTGGTGGCAACAGAGAAGTTCGAGATAACTGATAAACGGAGGATGGTGTGTTACCACACAAACACACACACATACACAGAGAGAGAGAGCGAGAAATTAAAGAGAGAGGTTATTCCTGGTTTGATGATGTTTGATCAGGATACCTTGTATCAAAAGTCTCCTAGCCTTGTGCTTGGTTAGTTGTACCGTGTTCTGTATGTTCGGCGGTACAAAAAGTTATAGGAGTAGCATTTTTGAAGGGAAGATGGTTTCAAGTTTACATAGATTACTTGAGACGGAGAGAAGTGGAGTGATCAGCCCTCAAGTGGGATATTGTTGAGTTTTGGAGACTAATCTTGGCTCTGAGCAGAAGCCCACAGAGGCTCCAATGTTAATCCGATGCAACGTAACAGAGGTAGGATTCTACTTACATAGAAGTCCCTTGGATCCTACTCTTAAGTAGAGCAGAAGAAGATTGACGAACGCTTTGAGATATAGGCTCCGAAAATAGGTGGTTAGAGGCTCCCTTCTCGCTGAGCAAAAACTGGAACATGGGCATGGCCAATATTAAGTTAGTTCGGGCTTTAAGATACAATCTTATTGAGCAAGTTAGGATTAGTGTTTCCGCACTTACAAATAGCCATCTGATTGTAATTGTAAACTCGTATCTTAAGTGTGTGCGTACATGAATAATAAATCTCTCTGGTTAGACCCCATGGACTGCTACCACTTCTCTAGTCGTAGATACCACGTTACACTTTTAGCAAGTGTTGTTTGTGTTTTCTTTGTTTGTTTCTAGACTCATAGAGCTATTGTAATTAGTCTCAGAGTTGTGATTAATGAGGATTTATTTTGTGATATTCATGTCTGAGCTTTTCATCATGGATACCATGTTTCCCTATACTTACATTTTATGATATTCTAGATTCATCATGCTGAAAATAAGCTATCCAAACAGCCCTTAATAGCATGTTTAGTACGCCAAATGACAGCTTTCCAATCGGACCTTAATAACTTTGGACGCCAACTACTTGTTATATGACATTATGAGGTAAAATATCACCATTTGTGTAGATGATATATACTGATAAATACAATTAGTGTAGATGACAATTTGTGGTGTCCTGTTTTGGTGAATCAAATAATCAATTATGCAAATAGATTTGGTTAGCGATTTACGCACTCTTGATTTTCTTGGTTTATTATAAAACTTATACGTTGCTACTTCAGATTTGTTTAGGTATGTGATTGTTGGATCGAGCAGCTTTGCTCGATGGAGCTTTTGGTAAAGTGCCAAAGGCTGGGAAAGTTGCGAGAACGAAAACTAGACAAAAACGGAACTTGGCAGTCTTATTGGACATGAAATAAATTAATATATCTAATGCAAATTCATATTCAAATTGTTCTTTGTTGTCGTAAATTCAATATTCAAAGTTCTTTTTAAAATATTCTACACAAAACGCAGCGAAGCGCGGGCATTAAACATGGTTTAGTACGTATATCATATCAATCGTCTTTTATTTATGCAATCAATGTTAACATTAAACCATTTGCGTGTTATGAGTTTGACTAATGATAGACCTACCTTAGAAATAAATCATCGAAAACCTTTAGAAATGACCTGTTATAAAATTGGGACCTACCATTCACATGTTGTTGGACCTGGTATAGTGGATTACCATATTTTTCTTTTCCGAAAAAATAAAAAAAAATAAAATAAATGAAATAAAATAAAATATAAAGATAAGAAAGAGACGGATTACCATACTTTGACTACTAGAAATCTGATTTTAACTACTTTATGTTTACTAAAATAATATAGCAAGATCATTGATTCATCTCGAATACGATTGATTACATAAAGAAATACAACTGACTTCTAAAAATATGGACGTTCCTACTCTACTTTTTTATTTGCAACTACTATTTGTTGAAATTGGTATCTTTGTATATTTTCGTTTCTTTGTATTTTATTTTGTAGGCTATATTTTTTATTTGTTTCATGTTGTACATTATAAACCTTATTTTAAACTTGTAACTTGAAAACAATTTCACTTTATTAGTTGTTACTTCTAAAAAAATTTCACTTTGACTTACTAAGAGAACCACCTTAGTTTTCGTGTTGGCTCCCCGGTGACTTAGACATGCATGTCCAAACGACTCTAAAATATAAGAAATTCAATACCAAACCCATGCTTTCCAACAAAACTACAGGTCCTAGACTTTTAAAAACGAAAGGTTATGAGGCTGGCATAGTGTGGTGGTGATGTTGTTAGAGTGGAATGGATATAGTTAGGTTTTATTTCCTTATATTCTGATGAATTGATAGATGGGCTTTGTTCTTTTTTATTGATTTTTGAAGTGGGTTTTGTTGTTTAATTTGATGAATTTATATTCTTTTCAAGTGGATTTTTTTAGCGGGTAATGTGTTTTTATGAAGTGGGTTTTGTGATTCTTATTTGTTAGTAGTTGAGAAGTTTTTGTTTGTTTGTAAGTTGAAGTAAACTGCATTTTTTTAAGTCTGGTGGGTAATTGCATTTTACCCGCCACCTGCAAAAAAAATGTTTCCACAACTACTCATAAACACAAGGAAAACAACAGAGAAAGAATAGACCAAGTTGTTACGGCGCCCGAGGCTGGTGGAGTTTGTTGCTTTCACTGGGCAAATGTTTGTTTAAAAGTTTTCCTTCTTTGCTTTAATATGGCCAACGTTTAAAAGTTTTTTGTTTGTTTGTGGATTACGAAACGGTCGAGCAGCTGACGCTGTTCGGCCAAATACCCTTCGCTGACCGACATCCCATAACAAGGACGACCGAGTGGTCGAACCCCTTATTTTGCTTAGCCTAAAGAAAGCAGATCCAAAGGAGTTGAAGGTTTCACAAAGTGTACAATTTATTCAATTACATTGGTTGATAATAGTATGTATTTGTTATCATACGTGTCACACTGATTATTTCTAATAAGATTTAATGAAATTTTGGACCAAAGGTGTTGCTGGCAAACCAGTTGGACGTGTACCAAGAAGTTAACCGTTTTGACCCATTACTAAACCCAATCGACCTGCCCATGTTGCCACCTTTATCGTTTTCACTAAGCACAACAAGGAGAAATTAGATACCCTAAGAATAGTTAGAGACACCAAGACTCGTGCTTTTTTTGGAACGCGAACTTCATCTAAATCATACAATTGTAGGTCTCGAAGTGTGAAGTTATATTCGGCATTCCAATTGTACAAGCCTTATTGCTACCTTATTCACCTTTTTCCCTATCTGAAAACAACAGCACATTAGTAACTCTGTACCTTAGGTCATCTTTTTTGACAAATTTCCGTTAGCGAACTTTCTTCTCTGGTTTATGCCATCTTTTTTGACTAATTAACAGACTTCCATCGTTGGGTGATTTGACGTCTTTGAATATCTTTTGTGTGCACTCACTGTTTACTATATTTCTTGATGAGTAAGACTAGACTCTAACTGATATACAAATTTTCCATTAATTGGTAATTTTATAACTGATATACACGTAACTATATTACTAGTATAGGAAGGTAGCAATCTTCATATAAAATATTTTCTTATTTAATAACGATCTACATGATGATTCAGGAGAAGAAAAAAAACATAAAAAGTTTCTTAAACTTTATGACTTATGACTAGACATCATACAAACTCGATCATCAGCTGACAATAAATCTGTGACTTGGCGCATTGTTGGCCTTTCCTGCGGGTTGTAGTTCAAACATGCCCGTGAGACATTCAAAATTGAATGAGCTAGTTTCTCAACTAGAGATGATGGTGGCGTAATCCGACTATCTCCTACATTGGCTAGCAATAGATCATCAGTAGACAATGTTGGCAGAGATGATATAAGTTCTCCAGGATGCTTTCCCATAATCACTTCTAGTGCAACAACTCCAAAACTATACACATCGCATTTCTGTTGCCACCATCGTATAAGCAAGCTCTACATGGAAGAAAACATCAGAATAAAAAAAATGTTATATCAGATCATGATTAAGAGAAATCTGAAACTTGAGAATTAGTACGTATACTATATATAACTTTTAAAATATATGGTAGTTACCTGGTGCAATATAGCCATAGGTGCATACAACCGCAGTCCAATTGGATGAATCCAGCTTTAGAAGCTTCGCTGTTCCGAAATCCGATATATGCGCTTCATAATCAGAATCGAGAAGGATATTAGCTCCAGAAATGTCTCTATGAATTATAGGTGGTGTGCAATCATGGTGCATATAAGCCAAACCATTCGCTACAGCCCTAACAATTCTTACCCTTTTCAGCCAATCCATTTCCTTTGCTGTGATATCGCTACTTAAAAGCGATTTGAGACTTCCCTTTTCAAGATATTCGTAAATCAAAAATGAGTGACGAGCATGCAAGCAGTATCCAATGAGTTTAACTATGTTTTTGTGCCTTATGTTTGTTAATGCTCGTACCTCATTTAGGAAGCCTATATGATCGTCACTCTCAGATGATGAATGAAGTTTCTTCACAGCTACTAGATTGTTGGGTTGTAACACAGCTTTATACACAGTACCGTATCCTCCCATCCCAATACAATATGCATCATCAAAATCATTTGTTGCCTTGATGATTTCATCATACATCGCCTGTCCATCAAAACTTGTTATTGAAAAAAATTTGCCACCTTCTTCGACTGATGGTTTCTGTAGACAAGTTCTCTTTCTACGTTGATAAGCAATGAGGCCACACATGAATAAACCAAGTAAAAGAGCCGAAAAAAGTGGGACCACAGTTACAAGGATGAGCTTATGATGAAAATGATTATTTTTCTTCATTATTATTTGACTTTCACAATGTTTCAAACCTGTAACATTTCCACACAGACCATCATTTCCTTTAAATGCTTCTCCAGACACATTTAGAAAGACAGGATAAGGGGGAATTGGACCTGTGAGCTCATTGTAAGACAGGTCTATGTCAATCCCTCTTGGCAAGTTACTGAAACCATGAGGAATTGAACCAGATAGCTTATTGTGAGAAAGATTCATCATTACCAGACTTTTTAAACTTCCAATTTCCGATGGTATCTCTTTTGTGAGTGAATTCCAAGATAAATCAAGAACATTGAGTTGACGTAATTTACCAATCTCTGATGGGATCTTTCCGCTAAGCCTGTTATTACTAAGATATATGTGATTGATTTGTACCCAATCACCAATATATCTTTGTAACGACCCGTTCAACCTTTTTTTGGATAGGTCAAGAGTAAGCAGGCCATGCAGTGATCCAAGCTCTTGAGGTATAACTCCTGAAAAGTTGTTATCGCTCAAGTTTAAATTTAACAAACTTATCATCTCCCCAAACTCCTTTGGAATTTGACCAACCAAATGGTTAGAAGAAAGATCAAGCACATGAATTGAATTCCCAAACTCCGGTGGTATGCTACCGCTGATGTTGTTATTTCCCATCTTTAATGTAGTCAATGTTTTGCATTTACCCCAGTTATGAGATAGTTGCCCATGAAATTTATTATGACTGACATCAAATAAAATTAATCTTGGGTAGACACCAAAACTATTCGATATATCTCCACGAAACTGATTAAATTCAAACTTTGCTCTTGTTAAGGTGGAGCAATTCCATAGCCCTCTTGGAATAGCACCAGAGAGTTGATTATAACTTACAACTAATTTTTGAAGTTTTCCCCCTTGGCACAAATCATCAGGCAGTTGACCAGAGAATTGATTTGTGCCCAGCTCTAGCTTTAACAATTGTAGACTTCCGATTCCTTTTGGTATAGGACCGGATAACTTGTTTACACGGAGAGACAAAATCTGAAGGCTTCTCAGGTTTCTTAATGTTGAAGGAATTGAACCATTGAGTTGATTAATGCCCAAACCTAATTCAGTGAGAGACTTCATATTCCCTAATTCAGTAGGAATGGGTCCAGAGAGTTTGTTTTCGTACATATAAAGGATATTCAAAGACTCCAAATCACCCAACGATGAAGGAATTGAACCATTGAGTTGATTTTGGCTCAAATCTAATTCAATGAGAGACTTCATATTCCCAAATTCAATTGGAATGGGTCCAGAGAGTTTGTTTTCGGACAAATAAAGGAATTTCAACAACATCAAATCACCCAACGATGAAGGAATTGAGCCAGTTAAATTGTTTCCAGAAAGTTGCAAGACGGTTAACTGGCTTAGGTTACCAATGGTAGGTGGAATTACACCAGAAAACTGATTGGTTGAAAAATTAACATAGACAAGTTTGGACAGGAGTCCGATTTCTGGTGGGATGGGACCAAAGAAGCTGTTTACACTAAGCTCAAAATGTGTAAGATTGCCTAGAATAATGAACGGGAACGGGTGAAGCGTACCTTTTAACTCAGACTTCGAGAGGTTCAACATATTAATGTTCCCATCAGCGTTGCAAGCAATTCCAAACCAAGAAGGGCACGAACTGGGTGCACTAGTATTCGCTGGAAGGGGTGTCCAAGAAGATAAAACTTGGGAGTTGTTTGTGATTTTAAGGCTTGCTTTCCATTTTAGAAGAGCATTTGCTTCCTCCAAAGAAGCAGAATTAACGTTTGCTACAAATAAGGGAGCAACGAGTAGTAGAGCTAGAAATAAATGTAAGAACTTTGAAGAAGCCATTACTTGCTTTTGCATGTTTTTTTCCTATGAAGTGAAGGTTTCCGTGCCTTTATTTATACTTGGGCTCTCATAAATTAAATTTTAGGTGGTGTCATATTATTCCAGATAAAAAATACGGCAATAAAAAAATAGAGTAAATTGCAAAAATCGTCCCTAAAGTTTGGCCAAATTACACGTTTCGTCCCAAACGTTTGGAAAGTGCAAGAATCGTCCCTGTGGGAAAGTTTTGGGGCAAAAATCGTCTCTGGCCTAGATCAAATGACTAAAATACCCTTGTCTCTATATTTCCTTTCAGTTTCTTGCGCAAATGGTCCCTGTACTTCGCTGGGTTCTGCAAATTTAGTCATTTTTTTTTTTTTTTTTAACTTAGCTATTTATATTAGTAATATTTTTTATCGTTTTCATGTCTGTTATTTTACGTTTTTGTCCGCTTTTTCTTACACTTTTGTCCGTTTTTCTCATGTTTTTCCGTTTCATACGTTTTGTCCGTTTTCTTACGTTTTTGTCCGTTTTGTCTTTTCCTCCGCGTTTTTGTCAGTTTTCCGTTTTTAAATGCGTTTTTGTCCGTTTTTCTTAAGTTTTTGTCCGTTTTGTCTGTTTTCCTCACGTTTTTGTCCGGTTTTTGTTCCGTTTTTGTCCGTTTTCTTACGTTTTTGTCAGTTTTTCGTTTTATGCGTTTTTTCCGTTTTTGCGTTTTTGTCCGTTTTCTTACGTTTTTGTCAGTTTTGTCAGCTTTTTCCATTTTGTGCGTACGTTTTGTCCGTTTTCTTACGTTTTGTTCGTTTTGTCGTTTCCTCACACGTTTTGTCAGTTTTCTTACATTTTTGTCGTGAAGAAAAATGGACAAAAACATTACAACGGAAAAAACGGACAAAATCGTATCAAAACGGAAAAACTGAAAAATGTGAGGAAAACGGCAAACAAAACGGACAAAACGTAAGAAAACGGTAAAACGGAATAAAATATGAAACGGACAAAAGTGTAAGAAAAACGGACAAAAACGTAAATAACAGATGACGTATAAAAAATATTACTAATATAAATAGCTAAATTAAAAAAAAAAAAAAAAAAAGACTAAATTTAGCAGAACCCGGTAGTACAGGGACCATTTGCGCAAGAAACTGAAAGGTAATATAGAGACAAGGGTATTTTAGTCATTTGATCTAGGCCAGGGACGATTTTTGCCCCAAAACTTTCCCACAGGGACGATCCTTGCACTTTCCAAACGTTTGGGACGAAACGTGCAATTTGGCCAAACTTTAGGGACGATTGTTGCAATTTACTCAAAAAAATATATAAGAAAGCATGCAGAAGCAACTCCAAAAGACAATGATCAGCCAAAAGAAGAAAAAATATACAAAATTAACATAAGATCAACCATTTTGTAATCTTTTCAAAAAATACACTTACCTGATTTTACCTTTTTTGTTCTCTTTTATCGACGACCACCTCGCCAATCTTACCTGTAAAGAATACGGGCATGTTCTTTTTTTATTGCTATTCGAAATTGTATTGACAATATGATATATGAGTACTTTTTCTAATTGGAGCATAACACTTTAAATCGTCAATAATACGGGCATTTTTTTTCTATTTTTTTTTTAATTGCTAATCAGCGATGACCTCCCCATACCTACCCACATAATCCAAACTGTATTGACAATATGGTATATGAGTACTTTCTTCTAATTGGAGCATAAAATTTTAAATGTTACCAAAATTAAATCCAAATGCTACCAAAGACGTAGAGACACCTATCCCAAAGAAGTTGACAAAAGGCAGAAAACACCATTATCTTATCACAAAGCTAGCATGAAGGAACAAAGAAACAAGACTATTCAATGTCGACACACAAAGTTCAAGCTCAAGAAGTTTAAAGATCTTATCTAGTGGAGCATCTTTTGAATGACCACCCCTTAGGGGGAGATTGTTAGCCTTAATATAATGTGTTAGAAAGTGATGGTCATTCACGTTTAGGAACTTTGTAACGTGTGTTCGATATTGTATTAGAATAGTCAATAGGCTCGTGGATTGGGCCAAGCTAACTGGTTATTAGTTATGTAATGTTTAGTCAAGTTGTATTGTAAGCCCAGTCCACAAACCAATCAAAGCCCATCCAAAGCCCATAAGGCTTTTATGTACCAAGTATAAAAGGCACACACCTAGTCATTTGGTGTGTGTGCTTGAGTGTGTAAGTGTGTGTTTTATATGAATAAACCTCTTCATGTTTCATCTTTCTCTCTAGTACCATACGCCCCATATACAGCACTTAAGTCACCATTCCTTGCTTCATATTAGTGTTAGTGTGATAGAGTTGATATATTTAAGGTCCTACAAGTGGTATCAATCGCCAAACAATGATCTAGGATTGTCTTCGATTCGTTTTTGTGGTGAAAAGCATTAAACCATATGACTTTTTTGCTCTTCTTAGCTTAAAGTTTGTACTTTTAGGCTTAAGATTGTTATATTCGATTAGTTTGGTGTTTAGATAAGTTAGATCGTACGTTTAGTGGATCATTTGGGTGTTATTCGAACCAAAGAAGTCATTTCTCTTCTATGCGATTTGTCAAATTCATCTAAGCGATTTGTGTGTTTTTATGCGATTTGAGCTAATAGTACAACGCGTTTTGAGAAAAAGCATAAAAACACAAAATATGTGAAAGCGACTTGTACTTTATGCGATTTGAGCTTATGCATTTTGACGCTTATGCGGTTTGACACTTTATGCGATTTGGCTTATGCGGTTTGACACCTATGCGTTTTGACGTGTATGCGGTTTGACACTTTATGCGATTTGGCTTATGCGGTTTGACACCTATGCCTTTTGACGTGTATGGGGTTTGACACTTTATGCGATTTAGCTTATGCGGTTTGACACTTATGCGTTTTGACACATAAGCGGTTTGAGGCTCTGCGGTTTGATACTCTACGTTTTGAAGTGTGCAATTTGTCGTATGCATTTTGAGAACTCTGCGGTTTGACAAAAGTGCAGTTTGACCATTTCATCAGTGCGTTTTGTTGACTTTTCCCGACAAAACTTCAAACGGCCCTACTTTTGAACCGTAACTCCGTTTTCAGCGTTCTAAACATCAACCGTGAGAACGAGAAGAATAGCCGCTGAAGAAACTAAAGTTGATTCGGGTCAACCTTCGAGGCCTAAATCCGCTCCGAACAGAAGTTATTGAGGTTTTTAAGTTGTCGGACCAAATTTTCACCAAGTTTTCACCACAATTACTATACTTAATCGTCATCAATCACAACTCCTTTATCATTGAATCGATCCTACATCAACTTTATCACTAATACCTTCATCAATGCCTACTCAACAAGACATTCATGCAGCCAGTGAAAACCGTCCTCCTATGCTGGAAAAAGGTGGATATCTTCAATGGACTAGTCGTATGCTCCGCTACATCAAAACCAAACCTAATGGAAAACTTATGATTCAATCCATTACAAATGGACCCTTCAAGCCACGACAAATCCAAGAACCTCGAATTCTGATGCAACACCTCCCGTCCACCACCATCTTTTCGTGAACAAAATGAATCGAGAATACACTAAGAGGATAGGAAGCGGTCGAAGCAGATGACATGGCAATACACATCATACAACTAGGATTACCAAGAGATATATTTGCGTGTAGGCAATTGTAAGCTGCTACGATATGTGGGAATGTGTTAGACGGCTATGTTATGGAACAGAAATTGGTCAACAAGACATGGAGAACAAGTCTTAACTGAATGGGAAAAATTCACTTCAACTCCAGGAGAATCCATTGAATCCTACTATGGAAGGTTTTACACTTTAATGAATGAGCTTAAAAACAAGTTGACACCCACAAATATCGTGAGTAACATCAAATTCATCAACAATCTTCAAGAAGAATGGGGACGCTATGTCACTATTGTCAACCAAACAAAGGACTTACATCAAGTGAATTTTGATCAACTCTACGATTTTCTAAAACAAAACCAAGCCGAAGCCAATGAAGTAAGGAAAGAGAGATTGTCAAAGACTCATGATCCCTTGGCACTAATTGCAAAGACACAAACTCCAGTGAACACACAACAACAACCTTCTTCATCATCTTCCACCAACAACAACAACATGCAGCAATACATTCCACAACAACAACTTGTTATCCCTCAACAACAATTCTACCCACCTGAACAACAAGTCCTTCAACAAAAACAGTATCCACAATACCAGGATCCAGAAATCACTGATATTGAACTTGAACAAACAGAGGCGTTGTCTAATGCATTCGCTTATTTGACTAAAGTATTCAAAGGGTGTTATTCCACTCCAACTAACAACAACCAAAAGATTTCTTCAAACACTCGCAATAGACATATTGCTCAGCCGGGTGTGAATATGGGTCAATGAGGACAAATGGTTGGAGTTATTAGGAATCAGCAGGGATATGCTACTGGATTTCAGATGGGTAATCGAATATGCGAATACGGGTCAATATCACGAAATCAGGTTGTTCATATCGTGTAATCGGATGGGTCAACATGTTGGAAATCCGATGGTCGAATGTTGTGAACGAGCGATTGGGTCAGAGTGTTGCAGCCCGGTTGTTGGGAATTATAAAAATGTGAATTAGGCTAATTGGGTTACGTGTTACAACTGTCAAGGAGTGGGTCACATTGCAAGGAATTGCCCTACTAAGCCGAAAAAGAAGGATTCAGCGTATCTTTAGAAAGCATTGCTTTGTTGGTGAAGTAGGGATGTAGTCGAGTGCTGAGGAACATGACTTTGTAGCAATTATGGATGAATTGGAAGACCGAGAAGACATCAATGCAAACTGCATCTTCATGGAAAATCTTGAGGAGCTAAGTACGCGACGATTCGACACCTCGTTTATGGCCAATGCAGTCTCGGTACCAATCATTGATCCTTGATATAACAATGTCATATTTGATGTGTTTACTCATGACGAACAGCATTCTGTGACACCAACACCTACTTATGATACATACATGGACAATCCGAGTAGTAGCAATATTAACTCTGAAACTCCAAATGTGAATCCTAGTGGAGGCGTGTGGCACAAAATCTGAGAGGTGATGAGAAAACACGTGCCTTATTTGAATCATTGATTAATAATTGTCGCATAGAAATTGAGAAAGTAAAAAAGGTCAATCGCGACGTTCAGGCCGTGAATGATAAATTTACCGATGAGCTTGAGAGGTGCAAGGAGAATGCAAAAGCTTTTGAATTTCACAAAAACAAAGAGTCAGAATTAGAAATTGGTTATAGAAATTCCGTTTTAAGAGAAAAACAATTGCAAGTTAAGTATGATACACTTGATGTTAATTTGAACTTAAAAATAAAATCTTTAAACGAGGAAATTTCTGATCTTCAAAACCAACTTTCTAAACAAAAAGCAACTTATTCTGATCTTGAAAAAGAGTAGAAACAATTGATTGCAGACTTTTCAAAAAGAGAAGTTTCTCTTCTTGATGAAATTCTTGAGAAAAATGAAAAAATCAATAAATTGGAAAATTTGCTTGTTACAACGGGTCATTCAGCTCAAACTGTCAACATTTCAACACATCAGACAAACCCGTATTTTCATACACCTCAAAAAATGGCTCTTGGTAACAAACCTCCTTGTGCACTTAAGAAAGCTCAGAAAATACATAATGTGTTATATAATGGAAAAGCTTTGTTAGATAAGCATGAACATGTTGAAGTTCGTGATTCTCATGAAACGTTAGAACTCATTGACGAGAGTAGATCAAAAATGAAACAAAAGAACCCAGAAATAAAACCAATCGATTACAACAAACTTAACAAAATTTAGGGAATTCAATTTGTTCCTCAAAAAGAAAAGTTAAAGTTTTCCATAAGCAGGTGTTTCAAACAAAGAGTCAAAATCAGTCTCAAAAACAATTCCAAAACCAGTCTCAAAATCATTTTCGAATATGGAACAAATGTCTTCAAACAATACTTTTAACACAAGTGATGCTAAAAGCATTTTAGATGACGTTAAAACTAGAATTGGGCAACTTCAAGAAATTGTTAAATCTAAAACCAATATTAGTTCTAACAACTGGTTTTCAAGCTATCACGATGAAATGTGAAAAAGGTTTTTCAAACTCAAATTGCCACTCCGCTAAATAACATCTCAGAGGGTAATTCATTTTGAACAAGCATTTTTGAAAGAAACATGAGACTTTGTCAAGGACTATAAATCCCTGGTAAGGAAAGCTAATGAATGTTTTGAACACATCAAAGTTTTGGAAAATTTAAATGATTCTCTCTTTGAAGATGTTATAACCACTGATATCATGTCCATTGTTTTATATTCTGTTGAAGAACATGAAAGACTCCAGTCTGAGACCTCCGCAATTGTTTCAAAATATGAAAAAGCTCTTGAAAAACTTAAAAAAGAAAATGTATCATATTTTAAACAACTTGATCAAAAAAATGAGGAATGCAAGTATGACAAACTGTAGTATGAGCGGGCCTACAAAGATATGAAATAGCAAAATGACCTTTTGAGAGCTGGAATGTCAAAAGGAAAGGTGGATACTAAGTTTGCAAAACCATTAACTTAAGAGAAAACAAATGTTTCTAAACCGGCTTCCAAACCAAAAATTTCTATTTCTCAGCCTCCTCCAAAAGTCAATGAGCATAATGATTTGTCAAAACCAGTCACTTCACAAGCCTTGCAAATGCAAAAAGAAATGATTGTTGAAACAGAAAAAGCGGTTATCGAGAAACCAAAAGTCTTAGCTCCTGGCCTTTTTAAGATGAGTACCACTAATGCATCTGCCTCCAAATATAAACCATATGGAACAAATGACATAAGTTTAAACAAGCACTCTAAAGAGACTAGGAAAGCTGAAACCACTTCTCTTGATAAAAATGTGAATCCTAATGCGTGTGCCTTACCTTCTACAGGACTAGATAGCACCTCTAGGAGCAGCAGACTAAAGCCTAGGAGCAATACAAGGAATAATAGAGTCTCGCCTGCCTCTAAGAGTAGTAGCTTGAATAAAGAGAAGAAAGTAGAAGAACACCCTAGGAATTTACCACTTTGTAATAAGAAAGACATTTCATCTGAATGTAATGAACCTAAGAAACTTGCTATGTGTAATGAATGTGTTGAACCTATTTATGTTACTTGCAAGAAATCTTTAATTACTATTCAAGATGATTGTGTGTCTAAAAATGTGAATGATAAGCTGTTGAAGAACGTTCCAAAAAGAACTTATGCTAAACAAATAGGAAGTCTAGTTGCAAGATTTAGGTCTTACACTAATGATAGAAAGCATCTTGTTTACTTTAGGTGATATTGGAAACCAACGGGTAGAATTTTCTCACTCGAGAATGGTAGAATGAGTCTTGAACCAGTATACCCAGTACAAAATTTCTATGAGTGTGATCAGGATTTTACCTTTAACCCAAAGGAACCAAAATCAAAACGGTTTCCAAAACTTCTTCTTCGTATTTGGCAGGTTATCGAAATATGTCTTTGGATCGTCGACTCAGGTTGCTCCAAGCACATGACCGGAATTTGAAGCTGTGATCAATTTCGTTCGGAAATTCATGGGAACCGTACGCTTTGGAAATGATCATGTAGCAGCTATCATGGGTTATGGAGATCTACCTTTGGAAATTATTTGATCACTCGGGTTTACTATGTCGAAGGGTTGGGACACAATTTGTTTTCGGTGGGCGTTCGTGCGATTTAGAGGTTGCATTTAGGAGAAATTCCTCCGTTAGAAACTTGGATGGCATTGATCTCTTAACTAGGAATCGTGACACAAACTTGTATGCTATCGACATTAACCAAATGGCCTCTTCATCACCAATATGTCTTATGACACGAGCATCTGGAACAAAGTCCTAGTTGTGGCATAGAAGATTATCCCGTCTCAATTTCGACACTATCTACAAACTTGCCAAAGACAACATCGTCAACAGACTTACAAAGTTCAAATACACCAAGGATCACTTATGTCCATCATGTGAACAGGGAAAAAGCAAAAGTGCATCATATAAACCCAAACTTGTACCCAGTTCGGAAGCAAAGTTACATATGTTTCACATGGACTTATGTGGCCCAATGAGAGTTGAAAGCATAAACGGGAAAAAAGTATATTCTTGTTATCGTCGATGATTATTCAAGATATACATGGGTTAAGTTTCTGAGATCAAAAGACGAAGCACCGGGCATCATCATCACCTTTCTGAAGCGTATTCAAGTACTTCTTCAAGCTCCATAAGGCTGTAAACAGAACAAGACAATTTACAAATCAGGAGTTAAGAACTTATTTTGAAGATGTTGGAATCACTCATCAAACATCAGTTGTTAGAACTCCACGTGAGAATGGAGTAGTTGAAAGAAGAAATAGAACTCTTGTGGAAGTTGCTCGCAAAATGCTAATCTATTCTTGTGCACCGTTATTTTTATGGGCTGATGTTGTTGCCACTGCTTGTTTCCCTCAGAACCGATCCCTAATCCATCCAAGATTCAATAAAACCCCCTATGAACTAGTGAACAAAAGAAAGCCTGATATCTCTTACCTTCACGTGTTGGTGCTCTGTGCTATCCAACGAATGACAGAGAAGATCTAGGAAAATTGAAAGCTAAAGGTGATACTGGAATCTTCATTGGATACTCAGAAAACTCGAGGGCATTCAGGGTGTATAACAGAAGAACTCGGAAGATAATGGAGACGACGAATGTGAATTTTGACGAACTTTCACATATGGCTTTTGAGAGACTCGCTCTAGAACCGCACTTAATCGATGGCTTCCAATCAATACAGTTAGGACCCGAACCTAACCCGAACTTCGGACACATCAGTTCAGGACTCGTACCTCAAAGAGCTCCATCAACTTCGTTTGACACACCTTCAAAACAAGAATGGCAGAATTTCTTAGAGTTAATGATCGATGAATACTATGGTGGAACTTCGACAAATGCATCAAACCATCATTCTTCGCACTGCCGCTAAAAATCATCCACCTCCACCAACGTAAGATGCATCTACAACAATCGAAACCAATACACCAACTCCATCAACCTCATCTACATCAACTCCAACAAATCCAAGTATTGAAATAGTTCTACCAACAGTTGATGAACAAAACCAAAACACATCATTTCAAGAAGAACCTACACAGAACCAAAACGATGCAACGTTAGATGAAGACGTATTCAAAAACCCATTTGCTACGGAATCTACTGAATCATCTTCAAGCTTACAAGAACCATCTAACTCGTGATACGTTTAACCCACGGGATCCTTCTACAATGAAGTGGACAAAAGACCATCCAATTGAACAAGTTATTGGTGAACCTTCAAGGCTAATTCAGACGAGACGACTGCATCGCATGACTTTGTGCATTTACCTTTGCTCAATTAGAAATATAGAGCTATAGAACATTCGAGAGGCAATGGCGTAACCCGCATGGATAGAAGCGATTGCGGGAGGAACTTCTCCAATTGATATTCGGTCATTGATCTCAAATGGTTATGGAAGAACAAAAAGGATGAAGAAATGACTGTCATTCGCAGCAAAGCTCTTCTTGTGGCCAAAGGATATAGACAGGAAGAAGGAATTGATTTTGAAGAGTCATTCGCGCCGGTAGCTAGACTGAAGGCCAGATTTTCTTAGCCTATGCAGCTCACAAAGACATCACGGTTTATCAGATGGACATTAAGACCGCGTTCTTGAATGGAACTCTGAAATAAGAAGTGTACATGAGTCAGCCAGAAGGCTTCATAGACATAGAACATCCGGACTACGTCTACAAACTCAAAAAGGCAATCTATGGTTTGAAACAAGCTCCGAGAGCGTGGTATGATGAACTGACTTCTTTCATGATAAAAAACAATTTCACCAAAGGAACGGTTGATCCTACCTTGTTTACACGAAAATACAACACTAACATTTTGATTGTTCAGATTTACGTGGACGACATCATTTTTGGGTCCACTAATCCGAATCTTTAAAAACATTTTGAAAATCTCATGAAAAGCAAATTTGAAATGTCCATGATGGGGGAACTAAAATTTTTTGTTGGTTTACAAATACATCAATCCCCTCTTGGAATTTTCGTCAATCAATCTAAATATACAATTGACATTTTGAAAAAACATGGTATGGACAATTGTGATTCGGTTGGCACACCAATGGTAACTTCACCAAAAATTAGAGCCGATTTATTTGGGAAACCTATCGATCCGAAGAAATATCGGAGCATGATTGGTTCTCTCATGTACCTCACTGCTAGTTGACCCGATATTCATTTTGCTGTTTGCTTATTAGCAAGGTTTCAGGCAAAGCCTACCGAACTGCACCTCAAAGAGGTTAAACGGATCTTTCGATACCTAAAGACATCCATTCACATGGAACTTTGGTATCCGAAGGAATTCGGATTTGATATAATAGCCTTTTCAGATGCGACCACGCAGGTGATCAAGTTACAGCAAAAAGTACATCAGGAGGAGCACAATTTTTGGGTGAAAAGTTAGTCAGCTGGTCTTCAAAGAAACAAGATTGTACTGCACTTTCAACCGAGCGAAGGTATATGTGTCTCTATCTGCATGTTGTGCTTAAGTTCTATGGATGAGGACACAACTCACAGATTATGGCTTTACTTTCAATAAAATACCTATTTATTGTGACTCGAAAAGTGCCATAGCCATATCGTGCAATCCTGTTCATCATTTAAAGACTAAGCAAATTCGTGTCCGCTACCACTTCATCAAAGAGCACGTAGAAGAGGGTAATGTTGAATTATTTTTCGTGAAGACAGATTACCAACTCGCCGATCTATTTACTAAATCCCTTCCAAAAGAAAGGTTTAACGATTTAGTTCGACGAATTGAAATGCGAAACCTAACCCCTGAGGAGTTAGAACGTCTTCTCGAATCTTCTTGAAAATGATTTTCCAAAAAAAAGCTTCACAGAAATATTTTTGAAAAAAAAATACAAATTTTGAAAAACCAACAAAAACAAAATATAAAAATATAAAACTTTCAAAAAATACAAAAACAATATAAAATCAAAAATCCAAAAATATTCTTCTCACGATATGTCTCTCGTATAATCGATATTCTGTACGTTTCTAGAAATGTCATTCAACAATGATACGGACATGTACAGATGCTTGAACGAGAGTTCTTTAAATGTTTTCTAAAACATGTCGTTTCTCAAAATTTCTTCAAAAATGGCTTTCGTATACTTCAGTACGAAACCCGTACCAAAAATGATGACTTTTGATTATTTTCAAATCAAAACTTGTATTTTTAAAGAAAAAATCAAGTGTACGCTTCAGTGCTCTACATTTAAAACTGGTGAGAAATCATCATCATCTTGAGCACCTTTTTCAAGATTGTTCAAAAAGATTTTCAAAATCTTTCAAAATATTTTGTGCTCAAGATAACTCCCTCAAAAACCATTTAAATAGATTATGCTTTATTAAAGGGGGAGTATAAAACAAAAATGTTCCAATTTCATGCTTAAATCAAATCCGTTTGTCTCCCTAAAAGTTTCTAAATATGATGCTTAATCCGTTGATATCAAAAATATCATGAATCTGCTATTTTTGAGGGGGAGAAGACGTGATTAAAATGTTATTAAAAATGTTTAATGATCGGTGTTTGAATCTCAAAAGAGATCGATTCATACAAAACCAATGAATTGACGAGAAATCAAAGTTAGTAAAGGTACCATCTCGAGAAACTTGTGATAGACATGCACTTTCATGGGTCTAACCTTCTTTTCGAGAAGCGTTTACAACTTCAAGTTAGTTATTAGACCTAGTTGTCACCTAAAAACTGACAATGGAACTCTTTAACTAAGCAACGTAACCGTGTCTCGTGGGGAATTGTCTATCATGAGCCTATCAATTCAAAAGTGCGAACTCCATCCTCATTGTGCAGATTTAAGTTAAAACAATATAAGCACATGTGAAGGGGAGTATTTCGAAAATTCAAAACTCTCAAGGTGTTAACAAAATGTTTTGATAATCATAAACACTTTGAGAGACTTTCAAGAAAAAGGTTTTATGGCAACAATAGGATAGTCATGGATTTATAAGGTGACTAAGGATAGGAAATATGTCTTATGATCCGCCGAGGGATCTACCCAAGGACAATACCCATAGTTAGTATTAGAAGTCCTTAGGTATGATTAAAAAAAAGAGTAATGTGAGAAAGGAGAAATAAGGGGTTGAAGAATTAAAAAGAAAAGTAAAAGAAATGGTGAAAAGAAATAGCCCTCCAAAATCAACCTTAGGTAAACCGGGTTCAATTCATATGATATCTTGCTTACAAAGATGACACCGTATTGAAGACAAAGACGTCATGGACCCAAGGACGCATGCACCAAACCTTCTAGCCACTCAATTCCTCTTAAAAGGATTTGTTTCATTCTCACTGGGAACCCTACATAATCTATCGACTTTCTCTTAGAGATCGTTGGTATTGAAGAAGGAGACCCTCTCCCTAGTCTCCGCTTAGGAAAACCAAAAGTGCACTAATTGAGTCTAGAGCCACGAGGTTCATTAAAAGATCTCTTAGGAACACTTTACATTTCATCGCTTGTTGTTCAACAATAAGGACACAAGTGATAAATTCTATAGTCCTACGCAGATCTTAGCAATATGCCAGGACATTTATGAGAGGATTCACAATTGTGATCCCCAGTGATTGAATGGAAATTCCGTCGGGTCAACATCAAGCTCGATGCAGACAGTCACTTCGGTAATTCTTTATGAGTTACGCTTAGTGTGTCTCAAACGGTCTACAATCGTGGAGTGATGCTTCTGCTTCAAAGACTCACCTGAATTGTAGATATACTTCGGTATGTCGTGTTAGCCTTCTTGAGGGCCTCCAATTTCAGGAACAGCCTTTGTAACAAGTAGAGACGTGTTTTCACAATATGCTGTTAACACCATCGAAATTCGAACTTGTAAGTGCTGGAAATCCCGCTAAGGAGATTCCTTTCACGAATCGAATCCTGAAGACGTGGGTCGTTACTTGAATCAATTCATAGTAATGATAACTGTCCCTCAACGGGATTCGGACGGCTGATGTGCCCAACCAAGGTGAATGGAATCAAGACATTCATCAGTATAACAATCGTAGTGGTCAATTATTTAAGAAAAGTCCACAATGATCGATTGGTATTTTACACTAACATATTCATCCATCGATGATTTTTCCTTGGAGGAGAAACCGCGCCATCTTCCCATGCTCATACCAACAACACATGAAAGTTCTCATCAATATTAAAGGCAACACAAAGTTAAAGATGATTCTTCTTCAATGTCAAAGAATCTACAAAGTTCAAAGACTAGAGAACTTCACATCATTGCAAATTCAAAGTCAAAAGAAGTGTGAGCATGGTTGATACGCTTACACAGCGCGTTGGGGTCAAAGGAACTTCCTTTTCGTCGAGCAAGTTTTTCAACACCCTAGGCAGTGAACCTAATCGTTGTAGTGTAGTATTAGGGTAAGCCACGGGAATTGATATCGTTCTCTAGGGGAATAGGAATGCTAGTGAGAAGTTATTACGCTAAGGTTGGGGTTGAGGAAAATTATTTTTTATCTTTTTATGTTTTTTTTAGGAAATTGAAAGGTACGAATCTCGGGGTTTGGATTTGGGGGTTGGTATTTCTACCGATTACTTCTACTTATCTAATTATCTAAACTAAGGTGTATGTAGTCTATGTCTATTGTTGTGTGCTCGTATGATGATTAAAAATGTATTTGCTTAGGCTTTACTATTCTCTAGTTATCTCCTATTGATGGTTGAATTGTCACGTCGTTATTCTTAATCGCGTTGTGTTTCTAAGGTCGTAGGGTATGCGTTTATCCCTAACTCTTTGAAGCTACCAAAGGTTAATGACTACAAAATCTTTAGGATTTATAAACTTTAACTCTAAGGTATTCTTTGGATGTATAGCCTACAATTACTCTAGGTGATTATAAACTAAGGTTCAATAAAGATTAATCAAGCATTAATTAGCACAACGAATGACCTATCGCAATACTAGGTTAATCACATTTAAGATAAGAGACAACCAATCAATATTCAATAACTAAGTTTCATATTACCTAAGCAAACACACAAATAAATTAGCCGGACATGGAGAACATGCAAGCATACACACAATCAATTGAAGACATAATTAAATTAATTAAGTAAAGCACTTATCTTGATGTAAGATAGGGTATGAAACCCTAAAATACTGTACAAGACAGCCTTGGTTCGGTTTAGGTTTTTAGTCCAAAAGACTACACACACAAAACTGAAAAATTCAGATTCTATATATAAGGTTACAAATGCGATGGCGTCACCCTTTAATTTGTGACGTCGTCGGGTCGCCGTTATTAGGGTTTCGTCTTGGCCACATTAGCATTGCGACGGTGTCACCTTATGCCTGTGACGCCGTCCTCTTCAATCTATGACGTCGTCTGGATCACATCTAGGCCGTCCGAGCTGCGACGCCTACTCTTTTAACACCTGCCACTTGTAAATAAGCAATTTGGCTACTGAGTCGTCACAAAACTTGTCCGACGGAGTCTCTAGTAGAACCTGACGCCGCCCCTTTAAAGCCCGGACCGTCCCCTTCGTTCCAAGCAGCTCGAGTGTCTCGATTCTTGACTTTGGCCATTTTCTTCATATATTCGCGCTTTTCGTCCGAATAAGTGTCATTCCAGCAATTTGCCTTCAAGAGACCTAAAAGTGAAAAGGAACGATATTAAGTAATAACGGATACAAAAGTGATCAAATAAGGGCTTAAACGACCCTCAAAAAGGTACATTTTAAAACCTTATCAAATATCCCTACACTTGGTATTTGCTTGTCCTCAAGCAAATGTGCTTTAGCTAATTGATTTATAAGTTAGAGGATTGACAGACCGTCAAATTTAGTGGTGTCGACCTCTGTAACAAAGTTTCTTTGCCTATAAATACTAGACCATTTTACATATTTTTTTCAACCTTTTTCATACAGATCTTTCTGAGTTATATCCATCTTTCATATTTTTGATTCATTGATCATTTAGTTAGTTTAGCTTTGTTTAAGAGTGATCCTATCATCCAAACAAGTGATCACCTTCATTCTTCTACTAGTCCAAGAGAAGAACACACCATATCAAGATACAAAGTGTTGTACTTGTTGTATATTTGTAAGTGAATGTACCTTATCTTTAATGAAGATTCTCGGAGCCGGGAACCCCACAGATATGAAGGTGGTGGCAACAGAGAAGTTGAAGCTTTGTATAACTTCAACTGGCCTCCCAGATAACTAATAAACGGAGGATGGTGTGGTACCACACATACACACACACACACAGAGAGAGAGAGAGATAGAGAGAGAGACAGAGAGAGAGGTTATTCCCAGTTTGATGATATTTTTTCAGGATACCTTGTATCAAAATTCTCCTAGCCCTGTGCTTGGTTAGTTGTACCATGTTCTATATGTTTGGCGGTACAAAAAGTTAGAGGATTAGCATTTTTTAAGGGAAGATGGTTTGAAGTTTACATAGATTACTTGAGACGGAGAGCAGTGAAGTAATCAGCCCTCAAGTGGGATATTGTTGATTTTTGGAGACTAATCTAGGCTTTGAGCAGAAGACCACAGATGCTCCAATGTTAATCCGATGCAACGTAACAGAGGTAGGACTCTACTTTTACAAACAAATGGATTTTCTAAAGAATAATCATTAGGATAAGGACCAAAAGGATTACCTATATGTTTTTGTTCTTAAAATGATTTTACAAAACATAAACCATGGGTTGGAAATCATTTTCTTATGATTTTTGCATTGCATCAAAGTTTACACCAAGCCTTCATTAACACTCTCTATGATTGCCTATAGAATTCACACAAAGTATATGTTTCTTAATTTTGATTTTTACTAAACCACCACTTTGAAGGAAGCCTTGACAAGCTTTCTTATCTCAAATACCTTTAACAAATTAAAATTCAAATCCCTACAAACGATCTCGACTTACCCACCTTTGCTATCGCGAACGAGTATACTTGCACGTATGTGTTTATAGTAATTACCGGATAAATCGTGTTTATAAATTTTAAAACTTGCACACGGTGAGCACATCACGTATGATGATTAAAGATGTGTTCACTTAGATACTATTACTCTCTAGTTATCTTTTATTGGTCGAGTGAATTGTCACATCCGTTATCTTAACGCGTTGTATTCTTATTAGTCGTAGGGTGTGCGTATCCCCTTGTTCTATGAGGTTATCTCTCGTATATGATTCACGGAATCGACAAGTAAGCTATTTCATCCGTTCACCCTATTGTCCTCAAGGATACTCACGCAATAAATACAACGAAAGCCTAATTGCACTATTAAGCCTATATCATTTAAGAAAAGAAACAACCTAACAGCAATCAATAACTAGGTTTCATACATCTAAGCAAACACACAAGTAATTTAGCTAGACATGTTAGACATGCAAGAATACACACAATCAATTGAACATGGGGTAGACATAATGATAAATTGGATTAACAAACTTATCTTGATGTGTAAAATAGGGTATAAGACCCTAGAATACTGTCCAAGTCGGACTACAACTGAGTTAGGGTTTGCTCTCCAAAATTCTACCTTTTAAAATACAGAAAAATCAAATTCTATATATAGATTTACAATCGCGACGGTGTCGCTTTTGCTATTGACGCTTGTCAGTTGCCGTCATTAGGTGTTTGTCTGGGCCAAGTCATCGATGGGACGGCGTCACTTGAGAGTTGGGACGCCGTTGGTCTCTAGTTGCGACGTCGTCTGAGTTCTAGATCTTGGCCGTCGACCGCCGCGGCTTTAGGACTAGAAATTCCACTGAGCCGTCGTGGGCACATTCTGATCAAGTATTCATAGAGGGACAATGTCGCCCTTTGGATAGGACGCCCTCATGTTCTGTTGATCAGCCTTGAGTGTCTTCGATCTTAACTTTTCCATTTTCTTCATGTTTTTGCTCCTTTTCGTCCAAATGTGCTTCATTTTAGCATTTTGCTTCCAAAATACCTAAAAAGTGAAAAGAAACGAAATTAACCAGTAACGGATATAAAATGTGTCGAAATAGGGCTTAAATGACCCCTAAAAGCGTACGTTTTAAATCCTTATTAGCTGACGAATTTTCACTATTTCCTTTGCCTTTTTGACTTCCTTTCTCCAAAATCCTCAAATATTTGCTAATTCTAATAACCTAAATCACATGATACCTTTCTTTCCATTACCCATAGGATCATTACACTCACTTGAATTTAAAATTCTCCATCCTTGGCTAATTAAGATATTCTCATGCAAGCATTATCTTCACACTTCATCTTCAACCTTAAACAACCTCTCCACCATGTCTTCCACTCAAGCTTCTACAACTCACTGGTCTAAGAAACCTAGGATCACCATGAAACCACCACATGAAACCATCTTCATTGATCTCACCAAAGATGACTATGATATTAGCTCATCAACACCACCTTCCCAAGGACATCCTAGCTCACCATCACCACCAAATACTTCATCCGAGACATCATCAACTAGGACAACCTCATCATCATCCTCTACTCTTGGCACTAGGCCCACTTATTCACTATTTAGCCCTCCTTAACAACCAGGAATCACATTCAGCTTGCCACCTATAATTCCTTTGGACTTTGCTTACTCTACACCATCATCTCCTACATCTCCGCCACCACTTCAATCATGAGCTACCCACTCACTCGGTTGAACTTCATAGCTCAAGTTGTCTCTATAACTGCAACCTAATCTTTTCTCTTCGGGAAGAATTTCACTTGATGTTCTCCTATGTGGGGCAACTCTTAACACCCAATCCCGAGCCAATTATACCACCACCTCCACCAACCAATAGCCCATCCAACTAAACTTTTATGTTTAGTTTTTCATTAATAAATGTCTAGGAGCCCTTTTGGTTGAAGAAGCAAATCTTAGGGCCTTTCAAGCCACTAAAGAATATTATATGCTTTTTGTAGTTTTTATTTTCATTTTAATGTTGTAATCATACTCTAAGTATGATTTATTATGTTATCAATGAATAAACTTTTTACTTTTATGTCTTCGTTGGTTTCATACTTGTAAGTGATTGCTTATTGTTGGATGTTTATATTTTGGCTTCTTGTCTTAGCCACCTTTGTTAATATTTTGGAAGGATATATTTGCTACTAGTTGGATATTGTATTTGTCGTCTAACTCATTTTTGTAGCTATAAAGCATTGCTCGATTCCTTGATGCCCTCCAAACGAGGGGGAGCATACATCAAGGGGAGCCTTAGAGTCATCAATTTCATCTCGACAACCTTTGTGTTTTGAAAAAAGGAGGAGAAATGGAAATAAACTTAACTAAAAACCTGTCACTAAATAATTCACATAAAATGAGAGTATACCTTGTCATCATCAAAAAGGGGGAGACTGTTGATACCAATAATGTCTAAAAACGTTTTTCGTACTTTTTGACATCTCTACGATTTGATAATAAAAAAAAATATAAACGTCTTACGTCAAAATTAACGTATACAAGTTTTTAGTCGTAATATTCTATTTAGCCGTAAATCACTCAAGGTATGAACAAACAAATATACAATTTGACAAATGATCAAAGGATTAAAATTTGTTCTAAACTACACATTTTTAATGTGACAACATTTTTTCAAAAATACATTTTAAAAATTATTTATGAATTAAAAAGAAATGTATTATTTGGAAACTAGGTTTAAAAATCCCAAAAGCTATTTTCCCCTCAAAACAGCTCCAAACATTCCCAAATAAACCTTCCCCACTAAAAAGAAAAAGAGGAGCGTTTTTGTCTGGCACGGTACTGTTAAAAGATTCACAGCACCGTCAAATTTAGTGGTGTCGTCCCTCCTGTAACGGCTAGTTTCTTTGCCTATAAATACTAGACCATTTTACAGACTTTCTTCAACCTTTTTCATACAGAACTTTCTGAGTTATATCCATCTTTCATATTTTCAATTCATTAATCATTTAGTTAGTTTAGCTTTGTTTAAAAGTGATCCAATCATCCAACTAAGTGATCACCTTCATTCCTATACTAGTCAAAGAGAAGAACACACAGTGTTGTACTTGTTGTATATTCGTAAGTGAATGTACCTTATCTTTAATGAAGATTCTTGGAGCTAGGAACCCTACATATATGAAGGTGGTGGAAACAGAGAAGTTGAAGCTTTGCACAGCTTCAACTGGCCTCGGAGATAACTAATAAACAGAGGATGCTGTGTTACCACACACACACACACACACACACATAGAGAGAGAGAGAGAGAGAGAGAGAGAGAGAGAGAGGTTATTCCCAGTTTGATGATGTTTGATCAGGATACCTTGTATCAAAAGTCTCCTAGCCCTGTGCTTGGTTAGTTGTACCATGTTCTGCATGTTCGGCGATACAAAAAGTTAGAGGAGTAGCATTTTTGAAGGGGATATGGTTTCAAGTTTACATAGATTACATAGATTACGTAGAAGTCCCTTGGATCCTAATCTTAAGTAGAGCAGAAGAAGATTGATGAAGGCTTTGAGATATAGGCTCCGAAAATAGGTGGTTAGAGGCTCCCTTCTTGCTGAGCAAAAACTGAAACATGGGCGTGGCCCATATTAAGTTAGTTCGGGCTTTAAGATACAATCTTGGGGAGCAAGTTAGCATTAGTGTTTCCGCACTTACAAATAGCCATCTGATTGTAATTGTAAACTCGTATCTTGAGTGTGTGCGTATATCAATAATAAATCTCTATGGTTAGACCCATGGACTACTACACTTAATGTCAGTAGATACCACGTTACATCTTGTGTCTTTTACTTTTAGCAAGCGCTGTTTGTGTTTTCTTTTTTTTGTTTCTAGATTCATAGAGCTATTGTAATTAATCTGAGAGTTGTGATTAATGAGGATTTATTTTGTGATATTCATGTCTGAGCTTTTCATCATGGATACCATGTTTCCCTATACTTACATTTTATGATATTCTAGATTCATCATGCTGAAAATAAGCTATCCAAACAGCCCTTAATAGCATGTTAAGTTAGTTTAGCTTTGTTTAAGAGTGATCCAATCATACAGAACTTTCTGAGTTATATCCATCTTTCATATTTTCGATTTATTGATTATTTAGTTAGTTTAGCTTTGTTTAAGAGTGATCCAATCATCCAACCTAGTGATCACCTTCATTCCTCTACTAGTCCAAGAGAAGAACACATTGTATCAAGAAGATACAAAGTGTTCTACTTGTTGTATATTCGTTAGTGAATGTACCTTATCTTTAATGAAGATTCTTGGAGGTGGGAACCCTACAGATATGAATTTGGTGGCAACAGAGAAGTTCGAGATAACTGATAAACGGAGGATGGTGTGTTACCACACAAACACACACACATACACAGAGAGAGAGAGCGAGAAATTAAAGAGAGAGGTTATTCCTGGTTTGATGATGTTTGATCAGGATACCTTGTATCAAAAGTCTCCTAGCCTTGTGCTTGGTTAGTTGTACCGTGTTCTGTATGTTCGGCGGTACAAAAAGTTATAGGAGTAGCATTTTTGAAGGGAAGATGGTTTCAAGTTTACATAGATTACTTGAGACGGAGAGAAGTGGAGTGATCAGCCCTCAAGTGGGATATTGTTGAGTTTTGGAGACTAATCTTGGCTCTGAGCAGAAGCCCACAGAGGCTCCAATGTTAATCCGATGCAACGTAACAGAGGTAGGATTCCACTTACATAGAAGTCCCTTGGATCCTACTCTTAAGTAGAGCAGAAGAAGATTGACGAACGCTTTGAGATATAGGCTCCGAAAATAGGTGGTTAGAGGCCCCCTTCTCGCTGAGCAAAAACTGGAACATGGGCATGGCCAATATTAAGTTAGTTCGGGCTTTAAGATACAATCTTATTGAGCAAGTTAGGATTAGTGTTTCCGCACTTACAAATAGCCATCTGATTGTAATTGTAAACTCGTATCTTAAGTGTGTGCGTACATGAATAATAAATCTCTCTGGTTAGACCCCATGGACTGCTACCACTTCTCTAGTCGTAGATACCACGTTACACTTTTAGCAAGTGTTGTTTGTGTTTTCTTTGTTTGTTTCTAGACTCATAGAGCTATTGTAATTAGTCTCAGAGTTGTGATTAATGAGGATTTATTTTGTGATATTCATGTCTGAGCTTTTCATCATGGATACCATGTTTCCCTATACTTACATTTTATGATATTCTAGATTCATCATGCTGAAAATAAGCTATCCAAACAGCCCTTAATAGCATGTTTAGTACGCCAAATGACAGCTTTCCAATCGGACCTTAATAACTTTGGACGCCAAATACTTTTTGTATGACATTATGAGGTAAAATATCACCATTTATGTAGATGATATATACTGATAAATTCAAGTAGTGTAGATGACAATTTGTGGTGTCCTGTTTTGGTGAATCAAATAATCAATTATGCAAATAGATTTGGTTAGCGATTTACGACTCTGATTTTCTTGGTTTATTGTAAAACTTATAAGTTGCTACTTCAGATTTGTTTAGGTATGTGATTGCGGATCGAAGCGCTTTGCTCGATGGAGCTTTTGGTAAAGTGCCAGGCTGGGAAAGCTGCGAGAACGAAAACTAGACAAAACGAACTGGCAGCCTTATTGACATGAATTACTATATTTAATGTAAATTCATATTCGATTGTTCTTGTTGTCAGATTCAATATTCAAAGTTCTTTTAAAATATTCTACATCAAAACGCCGCAATGTGCGGGCATTAAAACATGGTTTAGTACATATATCATATCAATCGCTTTTATTTATAATCAATGTTAACATTAAACCATTTGCGTGTTATGAGTTTGACTAATGAGACCTACCTTAGAAATAAATCATCAAAAACCTTTAGAAATGACCTGTTATAAAATTGGGACCTACCATTCACATGTTGTTGGACCTGGTATAGTGGATTACCATATTTTTTTCTTTTCCGAAAAAAAAATAAAATAAATAAAATAAAATATAAGAAAGAGACGGATTACCATAATTTGACTACTAGAAATCTGATTTTAACTACTTTATGTTTACTAAAATAATATAGCAAGATCATTGATTCATCTCGAATAATGATTGATTACATAAAGAAATACAACTGACTTCTAAAAATATGGACGTTCCTACTCTACTTTTTAATTTGCAACTACTATTTGTTGAAATTGGTATCTTTGTATATTTTCGTTTCTTTGTATTTTGTAGGTTATATTTTTTATTTGTTTCATGTTGTACATTATAAACCTTATTTTAAACTTGTAACTTGAAAACAATTTCACTTTATTAGTTGTTACTTCTAAAAAAATTTCACTTTGACTTACTAAGAGAACCACCTTAGTTTTCGTGTTGGCTCCCCGGTGACTTAGACATGCATGTCCAAATTTTTTTTGGGTAAAAGGGTTAATTCACCCCGGTAAAGTATATTACGCCAAAAAACATTGAAGTACAAAGGATGAGGGTGAATCTCTCATCTCAGTCCCTTGGGACACTTACAGACTCTTCTATAGGAATGCACATCATTCCTATAATCGACAATATAAGTGTGACATATCACACTTATAACTAAACATCAGACTACAATGATAAAAACAATAAAACTACATGCACTTCAAGTAAAATACTTGAATCTTCAATCAAAGTAGTCCAAACTTCCAAATGTCGTCCAAATATACAATATCATGTCCTCAATCAAGTAATGCCCACAAGTTTCACACAACAAGTTGGTGGGGACTCTAAACCACGGATAGAGCAGAAGCTCAACTCGCTCCAAAGGTGTATGTTGAGATGCAAAACAAAACCCAAAAGAAAACCCAACAAATAATGATAAAACCAACGCATCAACTCCATGATCATAATCGAAAAAAGAGTCAGTTCACAAATTTCGCACAACGATTGATGGAAGACTCTAAACCACGATAGAAAGCAAGAGCATAAACTCGCTCCAAAAGTGTGTGCTGAAATGCTAAACCAACAACCCCAATGTGATAATACCAGCATAGTAAAAGAACCAGTTCAAAAGAACCACTTCCATAGTGAGCACCCCGTCTTCAATGTCATCATTGCTTGACCAAGGAGTGACAACCAACTTTCAACTGAATCAGAATAAAACATCGCCAAGAGTTGTATTCCAAACAACTGACACCCCTAGAGCATATCCCCGCCGAATTTTGGAAAATACCACTCATCAACACGAAGGATTCGTCCTCGTCATACACAACAACATAATCCTAACTCCCATCAAATCGATCACAAAGACCAAGATAAACCATTATTCGGGATGTCTTGATAATCGATAATTTATGGGTTTGAAAACCCTAACTTCCAATGAACAACATCCTCTCCCATAACCCACTTTCAAACCAAGCAAGATCCATATGGAACGAACCAATAACCAAACCCTAAAGAGGGTTACATGTAAAAGATGATATCGAAAGCCAAAAGGCTATCGAATATACAATAATGACTCAAAACCAAAAGGTTTGATTACCACGCCCATCATCGATCAAGAAGATACTAAAACCCTAAAAGGTTTTGTATATCGTTAAGCCCCATCCAAAAAGTACCATATACCAGATAATAATATTTAAACCCTAAACAAGGCTCCATGCAATGATAAACCCGATATATGAAGCACCATCAAGCGCATCAATAAAGATAATACCATGACATTATAAACGATCGATAATCAGCATAAGAAACCCTAAAAAGTAATCGCTTTTAGGGTTAACACTTTCAACGATTCAAGATTAGCATTAAGAAATCGCTAGGTTTAAAGTAATGATCAATAAACCTAATCCCAATAAGTAATCGATTAAAACCCACAAAAGAAAAAGCATACGATTAGGGTTTATGTTGAAAGAGCAAATATTTCATAAGATACTAAAGAGATAAACAAGACACAACCCTCCATATAATCACATCCATAAACCGATTGCATATTATTATAAATAATAGAGAGGCGGTTTAATGGAATGTTTAGATCTGATCGGAAAAGGGGAGGGGAGGCCGGAAATCGCCCCCTAGGGAGAGATTATATCCAAGCTCTTGTTTCACAAACTGTTTGTTCTTCTTGGGTCCTTTTCATGCATGTCCAAATTAAACGACTCTAAAATATAAGAAATTCAATACCAAACCCATGCTTTCCAACAAATCTACAGGTCCTAGACTTTTAAAAACGAAAGGTTATGAGGCAGTATAGTGGTGGTGATGTTGTTAGAGTGGAATGGATATAGTTAGGTTTTATTTCCTTATATTCTGATGAATTGATAGATGGGCTTTGTTCTTTTTTATTGATTTTTGAAGTGGGTTTTGTTGTTTAATTTGATGAATTTATATTCTTTTCAAGTGGATTTTTTTAGCGGGTAATGTGTTTTTATGAAGTGGGTTTTGTGATTCTTATTTCTTAGTAGTTGAGAACTTTTTGTTTGTTTGTAAGTTGAAGTAAACTGCATTTTTTTTAAGTCTGGTGGGTAATTGCATTTTACCCGCCACCTGCAAAAAAAATGTTTCCACAACTACTCATAAACACAAGGAAAACAACAGAGAAAGAATAGACCAAGTGGTTACCGAGGCTGGTGGAGTTTGTTGCTTTCACTGGGCAAATGTTTGTTTAAAAGTTTTCCTTCTTTGCTTTAATATGGCCAACGTTTAAAAGTTTTTTGTTTGTTTGTGGATTACGAAACGGTCGAGCAGCTGACCCTGTTCGGCCAAATACCCTTCGCCGACCGACATCCCATAACAAGGACGACCGAGTGGTCGAACCCCTTATTTTGCTTAGCCTAAAGAAAGCAGATCCAAAGGAGTTGAAGGTTTCACAAAGTGTACAATTTATTCAATTACATTGGTTGATAATAGTATGTATTTGTTATCATACGTGTCACACTGATTATTTCTAATAAGATTTAATGAAATTTTGGACCAAAGGTGTTTCTGGCAAACCGGTTGGACCTGTACCAAGAAGTTAACCGTTTTGACCCGTTACTAAACCCAATCGACCTGCCCATGTTGCCACCTTTATCGTTTTCACTAAGCACAACAAGGAGAAATTAGATACCCTAAGAATAGTTAGAGACACCAAGACTCGTGCTTTTTTTGGAACGCGAACTTCATCTAAATCATACAATTGTAGGTCTCGAAGTGTGAAGTTATATTCGGCATTCCAATTGTACAAGCCTTATTGCTACCTTATTCACCTTTTTCCCTATCTGAAAACAACAGCACATTAGTAACTCTGTACCTTAGGTCATCTTTTGACAAATTTCCGCAGAACTTTCTTCTCTGGTTTATGCCATCTTTTTGACTAATTAACAGACTTCCATCGTTGTGATTTGACGCTTTGAATATCTTTTGTGTGCACTCACTGTTTACTATATTTCTTGATGAGTAAGACTAGACTCTAACTGATATACAAATTTTCCATTAATTGGTAATTTTATAACTGATATACACGTAACTATATTACTAGTATAGGAAGGTAGCAATCTTCATATAAAATATTTTCTTATTTAATAACGATCTACATGATGATTCAGGAGAAGAAAAAAACATAAAAAGTTTCTTAAACTTTATGACTTATGACTAGACATCATACAAACTCGATCATCAGCTGACAATAAATCTGTGACTTGGCGCATTGTTGGCCTTTCCTGCGGGTTGTAGTTCAAACATGCCCGTGAGACATTCAAAATTGAATGAGCTAGTTTCTCAACTAGAGATGATGGTATGAATCCGACTATCTCCTACATTGGCTAGCAATAGATCATCAGTAGACAATGTTGGCAGAGATGATATAAGTTCTCCAGGATGCTTTCCCATAATCACTTCTAGTGCAACAACTCCAAAACTATACACATCGCATATCTCTGTTGCCACCATCGTATAAGCAAGCTCTACATGGAAGAAAACATCAGAATAAAAAAAATGTTATATCAGATCATGATTAAGAGAAATCTGAAACTTGAGAATTAGTACGTATAGTATATATAACTTTTAAAATATATGGTAGTTACCTGGTGCAATATAGCCATAGGTGCCTACAACCGCAGTCCAATTGGATGAATCCAGCTTTAGAAGCTTCGCTGTTCCGAAATCCGATATATGCGCTTCATAATCAGAATCGAGAAGGATATTAGCTCCAGAAATGTCTCTATGAATTATAGGTGGTGTGCAATCATGGTGCATATAAGCCAAACCATTCGCTACAGCCCTAACAATTCTTACCCTTTTCAGCCAATCCATTTCCTTTGCTGTGATATCGCTACTTAAATGCGATTTGAGACTTCCCTTTTCAAGATATTCAGAATCAAAAATGAGTGACGAGCATGCAAGCAGTATCCAATGAGTTTAACTATGTTTTTGTGCCTTATGTTTGTTAATGCTCGTACCTCATTTAGGAAGCCTATATGATCGTCACTCTCAGATGATGAATGAAGTTTCTTCACAGCTACTAGATTGTTGGGTTGTAACAGAGCTTTATACACAGTACCGTATCCTCCCATCCCAATACAATATGCATCATCAAAATCATTTGTTGCCTTGATGATTTCATCATACATCGCCTGTCCATCAAAACTTGTTATTGAAAAAAATTTTCCACCTTCTTCGACTGATGGTTTCTGTAGACAAGTTCTCTTTCTACGTTGATAAGCAATGAGGCCACACATGAATAAACCAAGTAAAAGAGCCGAAAAAAGTGGGACCACAGTTACAAGGATGAGCTTATGATGAAAATGATTATTTTTCTTCATTATTATTTGACTTTCACAATGTTTCAAACCTGTAACATTTCCACACAGACCATCATTTCCTTTAAATGCTTCTCCAGACACATTTAGAAAGACAGGATAAGGGGGAATTGGACCTGTGAGCTCATTGTAAGACAGGTCTATGTCAATCCCTCTTGGCAAGTTACTGAAACCATGAGGAATTGAACCAGATAGCTTATTGTGAGAAAGATTCATCATTACCAGACTTTTTAAACTTCCAATTTCGATGGTATCTCTTTTGTGAGTGAATTCCAAGATAAATCAAGAACATTGAGTTGACGTAATTTACCAATCTCTGATGGGATCTTTCCGCTTGTTATTACTAAGATATATGTGATTGATTTGTACCCAATCACCAATATATCTTTGTAACGACCCGTTCAACCTATTTTTGGATAGGTCAAGAGTAAGCAGGCCATGCAGTGATCCAAGCTCTTGAGGTATAACTCCTGAAAAGTTGTTATCGCTCAAGTTTAAATTTAACAAACTTATCATCTCCCCAAACTCCTTTGGAATTTGACCAACCAAATGGTTAGAAGAAAGATCAAGCACATGAATTGAATTCCCAAACTCCGTGGTATGCTACCGGATGTTGTTATTTCCCATCTTTAATGTAGTCAATGTTTTGCATTTACCCCAGTTATGAGATAGTTGCCCATGAAATTTATTATGACTGACATCAAATAAAATTAATCTTGGGTAGACACCAAAACTATTCGATATTCCAACGAAACTGATTAAATTCAAACTTTGCTCTTGTTAAGGTGGAGCAATTCCATAGCCCTCTTGGAATAGCACCAGAGAGTTGATTATAACTTACAACCATTTTTGAAGTTTTCCCCCTTGGCACAAATCATCAGGCAGTTGACCAGAGAATTGATTTGTGCCCAGCTCTAGCTTTAACAATTGTAGACTTCCGATTCCTTTGGTATAGGACCGGATAACTTGTTTACACGGAGAGACAAAATCTGAAGGCTTCTCAGGTTTCTTAATGTTGAAGGAATTGAACCATTGAGTTGATTAATGCCCAAACCTAATTCAGTGAGAGACTTCATATTCCCTAATTCAGTAGGAATGGGTCCAGAGAGTTTGTTTTCGTACATATAAAGGATATTCAAAGACTCCAAATCACCCAACGATGAAGGAATTGAACCATTGAGTTGATTTTGGCTCAAATCTAATTCAATGAGAGACTTCATATTCCCAAATTCAATTGGAATGGGTCCAGAGAGTTTGTTTTCGGACAAATAAAGGAATTTCAACAACATCAAATCACCCAACGATGAAGGAATTGAGCCAGTTAAATTGTTTCCAGAAAGTTGCAAGACGGTTAACTGGCTTAGGTTACCAATGGTAGGTGGAATTACACCAGAAAACTGATTGGTTGAAAAATTAACATAGACAAGTTTGGACAGGAGTCCGATTGCTGGTGGGATGGGACCAAAGAAGCTGTTTACACTAAGCTCAAAATGTGTAAGATTGCCTAGAATAATGAACGCGAACTGGTGAAGCGTACCTTTTAACTCAGACTTCGAGAGGTTCAACATATTAATGTTCCCATCAGCGTTGCAAGCAATTCCAAACCAAGAAGGGCACGAACTGGGTGCCCTAGTATTCGCTGGAAGGGGTGTCCAAGAAGATAAAACTTGGGAGTTGTTTGTGATTTTAAGGCTTGCTTTCCATTTTAGAAGAGCATTTGCTTCCTCCAAAGAAGCAGAATTAACGTTTGCTACAAATGAGGGAGCAACGAGTAGTAGAGCTAGAAATAAATGTAAGAACTTTGAAGAAGCCATTACTTGCTTTTGCATGTTTTTTTCTATGAAGTGAAGGTTTCCGTGCCTTTATTTATACTTGGGCTCTCATAAATTAAATTTTAGGTGGTGTCATATTATTCCAGATAAAAAATACGCCAATAAAAAAATAGAGTAAATTGCAAAAATCGTCCCTAAAGTTTGGCCAAATTGCAGGTTTCGTCCCAAACGTTTGGAAAGTGCAAGAATCGTCCCTGTGGGAAAGTTTTGGGGCAAAAATCGCTCGGGCTCTAGATCAAATGATTCTTTTTCGGTCCCGTATTTCATTGGTTTTTAATTTATGGATATATAGACTTTATCCGACGATTGTTTGCCGTACATCTTGATCCGAGAAATGTTCCGGATCCGTTTTGTCCTTTATTTTTCATGCCTTTGTCCGTTTGTCCGTTTTACGTTTCCGAGCGGTCGTTTGTCCGAGCGGTCTCATTTTGTCCGTTTTGTCCGTTTGTCGGACGTTTGTCGGTGTTCGGAGCGACAAGTGTCGTTTTTCCGTTTTTCAGATGCTTTTTGTCCGTTTTCTGCTTATTTGCTTTTGTCCGTTTCCCTCACTTTTGTCCGTTTTTCTTACATTTTTGTAAGTAAGAAAAACGGACAAAAACGTACGAAAACGGAAAAAACGGACAAAAACGTACGAAAACGGAAAAAACTGAAAAAAATGTGAGGAAAACAGACAAAACGGACAAAAACGTAAGAAAAACGTATTAAAACGGAATAAAACATGAGAAAAACGGACAAAAGTGTAAGAAAAACGGACAAAAACTTAAAATAACAGATGAAAACGTATAAAAAAATATTACTAATATAAATAGCTAAATTAAAAAAAAAAATGACTAAATTTCAGAACCCAGCGAAGTACAGGGACCATTTGCGCAAGAAACTGAAAGGTAATATAGAGACAAGGGTATTTTAGTCATTTGATCTAGGCCAGGGACGATTTTTGCCCCAAAACTTTCCCACAGGGACGATCCTTGCACTTTCCAAACGTTTGGGACGAAACGTGCAATTTGGCCAAACTTTAGGGACGATTTTTGCAATTTACTCAAAAAAATATATAAGAAAGCATGCACAAGCAACTCCAAAAGACAATGATCAGCCAAAAGAAGAAAAAATATACAAAATTAACATAAGATCAACCATTTTGTAATCTTTTCAAAAATACACTTACACTGATTTTACCTTTTTGTTCTCTTTATCGACGACCACCTCGCCAATCTTACCTGTAAAGAATACGGGCATGTTCTTTTTTTATTGCTATTTGAAATTGTATTGACAATATGATATATGAATACTTTTTCTAATTGGAGCATAACACTTTAAATCGTCAATAATACGGGCATTTTTTTTCTATTTTTTTTTTAATTGCTAATCAACGATGACCTCCCCATACCTACCCACATAATCCAAACTGTATTGACAATATGGTATATGAGTACTTTCTTCTAATTGGAGCATAAAATTTTAAATGTTACCAAAATTAAATCCAAATGCTACCAAAGACGTAGAGACACCTATCCCAAAGAAGTTGACAAAAGGCAGAAAACACCATTATCTTATCACAAAGCTAGCATGAAGGAACAAAGAAACAAGACTATTCAATGTCGACACACAAAGTTCAAGCTCAAGAAGTTTAAAGATCTTATCTAGTGGAGCATCTTTTGAATGACCACCCCTTAGAGGGAGATTGTTAGCCTTAATATAATGTGTTAGAAAGTGATGGTCATTCACGTTTAGGAACTTTGTAACGTGTGTTCGATATTGTATTAGAATAGTCAATAGGCTCGTGGATTGGGCCAAGCTAACTGGTTATTAGTTATGTAATGTTTAGTCAAGTTGTATTGTAAGCCCAGTCCACAAACCAATCAAAGCCCATACAAAGCCCATTAGGCTTTTATGTACCAAGTATAAAAGGCACACACCTAGTCATTTGGTGTGTGTGCTTGAGTTTGTAAGTGTGTGTTTTATATGAATAAACCTCTTCATGTTTCATCTTTCTCTCTAGTACTATACGCCCCATATACAGCACTTAAGTCACCATTCCTTGCTTCATATTAGTGTTAGTGTGATAGAGTTAATATATTTAAGGTCCTACAAGTGGTATCAATCGCCAAACAATGATCTAGGATTGTCTTCGATTTGTTTTTGTGGTGAAAAGCATTAAACCATATGACTTTTTTGCTCTTCTTAGCTTAAAGTTTGTACTTTTAGGCTTAAGATTGTTATATTCGATTAGTTTGGTGTTTAGATAAGTTAGATCGTACGTTTAGTGGATCATTTGGGTGTTATTCGAACCAAAGAAGTCATTTCTCTTCTATGCGATTTGTCAAATTCATCTAAGCGATTTGTGTGTTTTTATGCGATTTGAGCTAATAGTACAATGCGTTTTGAGAAAAAGCATAAAAACACAAAATATGTGAAAGCGACTTGTACTTTATGCGATTTGAGCTTATGCATTTTGACGCTTATGCGGTTTGACACTTTATGCGATTTGGCTTATGCGGTTTGACACCTGCGCGTTTGACGTGTATGCGGTTTGACACTTTATGCGATTTGGCTTATGCAGTTTGACACCTATGCCTTTTGACGTGTATGGGGTTTGACACTTTATGCGATTTAGCTTATGCGGTTTGACACTTATGCGTTTTGACACATAAGCGGTTTGAGGCTCTCTGGTTTGATACTCTACGTTTTGAAGTGTGCAATTTGTCGTATGCATTTTGAGAACTCTGCGGTTTGACAAAAGTGCAGTTTGACCATTTCATCGGGCGCTTTGTTGACTTTTCCCGACAAAACTTCAAACGCCCTACTTTTGAACCGTAATCCGCTGGCTTCTAAACATCAAAACGAACCAGAGAACGAATAATAGCACAAGAAACTAAAGTTGATTCGGTCAACCTTCGAGGCCAAAATCCGCTCCCAACAATTTATTGAGGTTTTAATTTTTCGGACCAAATTTTCACCAAGTTTTCACCACAATTACTGTACTTAATCGTCATCAATCACAACTCCTTTATCATTGAATCGATCCTACATCAACTTTATCACTAATACCTTCATCAATGGCTACTCAACAAGACATTCATGCAGCCGGTGCTGAAAACCGTCCTCCTATGCTGGAAAAGGTGGATATCTTCAATGGACTAGTCGTATGCTCCGCTACATCAAAACCAAACCTAATGGAAACCTTATGATTCAATCCATTACAAATGGACCCTTCAAGCCACGACAAATCCAAGAACCTGAATTCTGATGCAACACCTCCGCCCCACCATCTTTTCGTGAACAAAATGAATCAGAATACACTGAAGAGGATAGGAAGCAGATCGAAGCAGATGACATGGCAATACACATCATACAACTAGGATTACCAAGAGATATATTTGTCGATGTAGGCACTGTGAAACTGCTTACGATATGTGGAACGTTAGACGGCTATGTTATGGAACGAAATTGGTCAACAAGACATGGAGAACAAGTCGTAACCGAATGGGAAAAGTTCAACTCCAGGAGAATCCATTGAATCCTACTATGGAAGGTTTTGCACTTTAATGAATGAGCTTAGCAGAAACAAGTTGACACCGTAAATATCGAGTAACATCAAATTCATTAACAATCTTCAAGAAGAATGGGGACGCTATGTCACTATTGTCAACCAAACAAAGGACTTACATCAAGTGAATTTTGATCAACTCTACGATTTTCAAAACAAAACCAAGCCGAAGCCAATGAAGTAAGGAAAGAGAGATTGTCAAAGAATCATGATCCCTTGGCACTAATTGCAAAGACACAAACTCCAGTGAACACACAACAACAACCTTCTTCATCATCTTCCACCAACAACAACAACATGCAGCAATACATTCCACACAACAACTTGTTATCCCTCAACAACAATTCTACCCACCTGAACAACAAGTCCTTCAACAAAAACGATCCACAATACTAGGATCCGGAATCACCGATATTGAAGTGAACAAACAGGCGTTGTCTAATGCATTCGCTTATTTGACTAAAGTATTCAGGGGGCTATTCCACTCCAACTAACAACAACCAAAAGATTTTTCAAACACCGCAATAGACAAATTGCTCACCGGTGTGAATATGGGTCAAGGAGGACAAATGGTTGGAGTTATTAGGAATCAGCAGGGATATGCTACTGGATTTCAGATGGGTAATCGAATATGCAATACGGGTCAATATGCAGAAATCAGGCTGTTCAGTATCGGTAATCGATGGGTCAACATGTTGGAACCGATGGTCGTAATGTTGTGAACGAACAGTGGGTCGAGTGGTACCCGTTGTTGGGAATTATAGAAATGTGAATTAGGCTAATTGGGTTACGTGTTACAACTGTCAAGGAGTGGGTCACATTGCAAGGAATTGCCCTACTAAGCCGAAAAAGAAGGATTCAGCGTATCTTTAGAAAGCATTGTGTTGGTACAAAAGGGTGAAGTAGGGATAGTCGAGGCTGAGGAACATGACTTCGTAGCAATTATGGATGAATTGGAAGACCGAGAAGACATCAATGCAAACTTGATTCTTCATGATCCGTACCACCATTAATCCATGCTATAATCAATGCTATAACAATGTCATATTTGATGTGGTTACTCATGACGAACAACATTCTGTGACACAAACACCTCCTTATGATACATATATGGACAATCCGAGTAGTAGCAATATTAACTCTGAAACTCCAAATGTGAATCCTAGTGGAGGTCGTGGCACAAAATACTGAGACTGATGAGAAAACACGTGCCTTATTTGAATCATTGATTAATAATTGTCGCATAGAAATTGAGAAAGTAAAAAAGATCAATCGCGACGTTCAGGCCGTGAATGATAAATTTACCGATGAGCTTGAGAGGTGCAAGGAGAATGCAAAAGCTTTTGAATTTCACAAAAACAAAGAGTCAGAATTAGAAATTGGTTATAGAAATTCCGTTTTAAGAGAAAAACAATTGCAAGTTAAGTATGATACATTTGATGTTAATTTGAACTTAAAAATAAAATCTTTAAACGAGGAAATTTCTGATCTTCAAAACCAACTTTCTAAACAAAAAGCAACTTATTCTGATCTTGAAAAAGAGTAGAAACAATTGATTGCATACTTTTCAAAACGAGAAGTTTCTCTTCTTGATGAAATTTTTGAGAAAAATGAAAAAATCAATAAATTGGAAAATTTGCTTGTTACAACGGGTCATTCAGCTCAAACTGTCAACATTTTAACACATCAGACAAACCCGTATTTTCATACACCTCAAAAAATGGCTCTTGGTAACAAACCTCCTTGTGCACTTAAGAAAGCTCAGAAAGAACATAATGTGTTGTATAATGGAAAAGCTTTGTTAGATAAGCATGAACCTGTTGAAGTTCGTGATTCTCATGAAACGTTAGAACTCATTGACGAGAGTAGATCAAAAATGAAACAAAAGAACCCAGAAATAAAACCAATCGACATAAACAAACTTAACAAAATTTCTGGAATTCAATTTGTTCCTCAAAAAGAAAAGTTAAAGTTTTCCATAACGCCGTGTTTCAAAAAAGAGTCAAAATCGTCTCAAAACAATTCCAAAACCACTCAAAATCATCATTTTCGAATATGGAACAAATGACTTCAAACAATACTTTTAACACAAGTGATGCTAAAAGCATTTTAGATGACGTTAAAACTAGAATTGGGCAACTTCAAGAAATTGTTAAATCTAAAACCAATATTAGTTCTAACAACTGGTTTTCAAGCTATCACGGTGAAATGTGAAAAAGGTTTTTCAAACTCAAATTGCCACTCCGCTAAATAACATCAGTGCGAGGGTAATTCATTTTGAACAAGCATTTTTGAAAGAAACAGGTGACTTTGTCAAGGACTATAAATCCCTAGTAAGGAAAGCTAATGAATGTTTTGAACACATCAAAGTTTTGGAAATTTTAAATGATTCTCTCTTTGAAGATGTTATAACCACTGATATCATGTCCATTGTTTTACAAACATATTCTGTTGAAGACCATGAAAGACTCCAGTCTGAGACCTCCGCAATTGTTTCAAAATATGAAAAAGCTCTTGAAAAACTTGAAAAAGAAAATGTATCATATTTTAAACAACTTGATCAAAAAAATGAGGAATGCAAGTATGACAAACTGTCGTATGAGCGTGCCTACAAAGATATAAAATAGCAAAATGACCTTTTGAGAGCTCAGCTGGAATGTCAAAAAGGAAAGGCTGTGGATACTAAGTTTGCAAAACCATTGACTTAAGAGAAAACAAATGTTTCTAAACCGGCTTCCAAACCAAAAATTTCTATTTCTCAGCCTCCTCCAAAAGTCAATGAGCATAATGATTTGTCAAAACCAGTCACTTCACAAGCCTTGCAAATGCAAAAAGAAATGATTGTTGAAACAGAAAAAGCGGTTATCGAGAAACCAAAAGTCTTAGCTCCTGGCCTTTTTAAGATGAGTACCACTAATGCATCTGCCTCCAAATATAAACCATATGGAACAAATGACATAAGTTTAAACAAGCACTCTAAAGAGACTAGGAAAGTTGAAACCACTTCTCTTGATAAAAATGTGAATCCTAATGCGTGTGCCTTACCTTCTACAGGACTAGATAGCACCTCTAGGAGCAGCAGACTAAAGCCTAGGAGCAATACAAGGAATAATAGAGTCTCGCCTGCCTCTAAGAGTTGTAGCTTGAATAAAGAGAAGAAAGTAGAAGAACACCCTAGGAATTTACCACTTTGTAATAAGAAAGACATTTCATCTGAATGTAATGAACCTAAGAAACTTGCTATGTGTAATGAATGTGTTGAACCTATTTATGTTACTTGCAAGAAATCTTTAATTACTATTCAAGATGATTGTGTGTCTAAAATGTGAATGATAAGCTGTTCGTAAGAACGTTCCAAAAAGAACTTATGCTAAACAAATAGGAAGTCTAGTTGCAAGATTTAGGTCTTACACTAATGATAGAAAGCATACTGTTTACTTTAGGGCTGATATTTGGAAACCAACGGGTAGAATTTTCTCACCAATGGTAGAATGAAGTCAACCAAGATACCCAGTAGAAAACTTCTTTGAGTGTGATCAGGATTTTACCTTTAACCCAAAGGAACCAAAATCAAAACGGTTTCCAAAACTTCTTCTTCGTATTTGGCAGGTTATCGAAATATGTCTTTGGATCGTCGACTTGGGTTGCTCCAAGCACATGACCGGGAATTTGAAGCTGCTGATCAATTTCGTCTAGAAATTCATGGGAACCGTACGCTTTGGAAATGATCATGTAGCAGCTATCATGGGTTATGGAGATCTACCTTTGGAAATTATTTGATCACTTGGTTTACTATGTTGAAGGGTTGGGACACAATTTGTTTTCAGTCGGGAAGTTCTGTGATGCAGATTTAGAGGTTGCATTTAGGAGAAATTCCGCTTCTTAGAAACTTGGATGGCATTGATCTCTTAACTAGGAATCGTGACACAAACTTGTATGCTATCGACATTAACCAAATGGCCTCTTCATCACCAATATGTCTTATGACACGAGCATCCGAACAAAGTCCTAGTTGTGGCATAGAAGATTATCCCATCTCATTTCGACACTATCAACAAACTTGCCAAAGACAACATCGTCAACAGACTTACAAAGTTCAAATACACCAAGGATCACTTATGTCCATCATGAACAAAAAAAAGCAGTGCATCATATAAACCCAAACTGTCACTCGAAGCAAAGTTACATATGTTGCACATGGACATATGTGGCCCAATGAGAGTTGAAAGCATAAACGGGAAAAAGTATATTCTTGTTATCGTCGATGATTATTCAAGATATACATGGGTTAAGTTTCTGAGATCAAAAGACGAAGCACCGGGCATCATCATCACCTTCAAGCATATTCAAGTACTTCTTCAAGCTCCAGTAAGGACCTGTAAGAACGCATAAACGACAAGAATTTACAAATCAGGAGTTAAGAACTTATTTTGAAGATGTTGGAATCACTCATCAAACATCAGTTGTTAGAACTCCACAGCAGAATGGAGTAGTTGAAAGAAGAAATAGAACTCTTGTGGAAGCTGCTCGCAAAATGCTAATCTATTCTTTGTGCACCGTTATTTTATGGGTGATGTTGTTGCCACTGCTTGTTTCCTCGAACCGATCCTAATCCATCCAAGATTCAATAAAACCCCCTATGAACTAGTGAACAAAAGAAAGCCTGATATCTCTTACCTTCACGTGTTGGTGCTCTGTGCTATCCAACGAATGACAGAGAAGATCTAGGAAAACTGAAAGCTAAAGGTGATACTGGAATCTTCATTGGATACTCAGAAAACTCGAGGGCTGTGGTGTATACAGTAAGAACTCGGAAGATAATGGAGACGACGAATGTGAATTTTGACGAACTTTCACATATGGCTTCTGAGAGACTCGCTCTAGAACCCGCACTTAATCTGATGGCTTCCAATCAATACGATTAGGACCCAACCTAACCCGCAGACTTCGACACATCAGTCAGACTCGTACCTCAAAGAGCTCCATCAACTTCGTTTGACACACCTTCAAAACAAGAATGGCAGAATTTCTTAGAGTTAATGATCGATGAATACTATGGTGGAACTTCGACAAATGCATCAAACCATCATTCTCACAGCACCCGCTAAAATCATCCACCTCCACCAACGAAGATGCATCTACAACAAATAAAACCAATACACCAACTCCATCAACCTCATCTACATCAACTCCAACAAATCCAAGTATTGAAATAGTTCTACCAACAGTTGATGAACAAAACCAAAACACATCATTTCAAGAAGAACCTACACAGAACCAAAACGATGCAACGTTAGATGAAGACGTATTCAAAAACCCATTTGCTACGGAATCTGTTGAATCATCTTCAAGCTTACAAGAACCATCTAACTCGCATACGTTTAACCCACGGTATCCTTCTACACTGAAGTGGACAAAAGACCATCCAATTGAACAAGTTATTGGTGAACCTTCAAGGCTAATTCGAGACAGACGCACTTGCATCATGACTTGTGCATTTACCTTTGCTCAATTAGAAATATAGAGCTATAGAACATTCGAGAGGCAATGGCAAAACTCAAGATGGATGAGCGTTTATGCAGAGGAACTTCTCCAATTGATATTCGGGTCATTGATCTCAAATGGTTATGGAAGAACAAAAAGGATGAAGAAATGATGTCATTCGCAGCAAAGCTCGCCTTGTGGCCAAAGGATACGACAGGAAGAAGGAATTGATTTTGAAGAGTCAAGGCCGGTAGCTAGATGAAGCGCCGATTTTCTTAGCCTGCGTACTCACAAAGACATCACGGTTTATCGATGGACATTAAGACCGCGTTCTTGAATGGAACTCGAAAGAAGAAGTGTACATGAGTCACCAAGGCTTCATAGACATAGAACATCCGGACTACGTCTACAAACTCAAAAAGGCAATCTATGGTTTGAAACAAGCTCCGAGAGCGTGGTATGATGAACCGACTTCTTTCATGATAAAAAACAATTTCACCAAAGGAACAGTTATTCCTACCTTGTTTACACGAAAATACAACACTAACATTTTGATTGTTCACATTTACATGGACGACATCATTTTTGGGTCCACTAATCCGTCTTTAAAACATTTTGAAAATCTCATGAAAAGCAAATTTGAAATGTCCATGATGGGGAACTAAAATTTTTTCTTGGTTTACAAATACATCAATCCCCTCTTGGAATTTTCATCAATCAATCTAAATATACAATTGACATTTTGAAAAAACATGGTATGGACAATTGTGATTCGGTTGGCACACCAATGGTAACTTCACCAAAAATTGGAGCCGATTTATTTGGGAAACCTATCGATCCCAAGAAATATCGAGCATGATTGGTTCTCTAATGTACCTCACTGCTAGTTGACCCGATATTCATTTTGCTGTTTGCTTATTAGCAAGGTTTCAGGCAAAGCCTACCGAACTGCACCTCAAAGAGGTTAAACGGATCTTTCGATACCTAAAGACATCCATTCACATGGAACTTTGGTATCGAAGGAATTCGATTTGATATAATAGCCTTTTCGTGCGGACCACGCAGTGATGATCAAGTTAAGAAAAGTACATCGGAGGAGCACAATTTTGGGTGAAAAGTTAGTCACTGGTCTTCAAAGAAACAAGATTGTACTGCACTTTCAACCTGAAGCAATATGTGTCTCTATCTGCATGTTGTGCTTAAGTTCTATGGATGAGGACACAACTCACAGATTATGGCTTTACTTTCAATAAAATACCTATTTATTGTGACTCGAAAAGTGCCATAGCCATATCGTGCAATCCTGTTCATCATTTAAAGACTAAGCAAATTCGTGTCCGCTACCACTTCATCAAAGAGCACGTAGAAGAGGGTAATGTTGAATTATTTTTCGCGGAAGATGACACCAACTCGCCGATCTATTTACTAAATCCCTTCCAAAAGAAAGGTTTAACGATTTAGTTCGACCAATTGAATGCTAAACCTAACCCTCGAGGAGTTAGAATGTCTTCAATCTTCTTGAAAATGATTTTCCAAAAAGCCACAGAAATATTTTTGAAAAACTAAATACAAAATTTGAAAAACCAACAAAAACAAAATATAAAAATATAAAACTTTCAAAAATACAAAAACAATATAAAATCAAAATCCAAAAATATTCTTCTCACGATATGTCTCTCAGATAATCGATATTCTCAGACGCTTAGAAATGTCATTCAACAATAATGGATTATGTACGATGCTTGAACGAGAGTCTCTTAAATGTTTTCAAAACATGTCGCTTCTCAAAATTTCTTCAAAAATGGCTTTCGATACTTCCAAGCATTAAAACCCGTACAAAAATGATGACTTTTGATTATTTTCAAATCAAAACTCGTGCTTTTAAAGAAAAATCAAGTGTACGCCTGCTCTACATTTAAAAATGGTGAGAAATCATCATCATCTTGAGCACCTTTTTCAAGATTGTTCAAAAAGATTTTCAAAATCTTTCAAAATATTTTGTGCTCAAGATAACTCTCAAAAACCCTTTAAATAGATTATGCTTTATTAAAGGGGGAGTATAAAACAAAAATGTTCCAATTTCATGCTTAAATCAAACTTGTCTCCCTAAAAGTTTCTAAATATGATGCTTAATCCGTTGATATCAAAAATATCATGAATATGCTATTTTTGAGGGGGGAAAGACGTGATTAAAATGTGATTAAAAATGTTTAATGATCGGTGTTTGAATCTCAAAAGAGATCGATTCATACAAAACCAATGAATTGGACGAAATCAAAGTCAAAAGGTACCATCTCGAGAAACTTGTGATAGACATGCACTTTCATGGGTCTAACCTTCTTTTCGAGAAGCGTTTACAACTTCAAGTTAGTTATTAGACCTAGTTGTCACCTAAAAACTGACAATGGAACTCTTTAACTAAGCAACGTAACCGTGTCTCGTGGGGAATTGTCTATCATGAGCCTATTAATTCAAAAGTAACTCCATCCTCATTGTGCGATTTAAGTTAAAACAATATAAGCACATGTGAAGGGGAGTATTTCGAAAATTCAAAACTCTCAAGGTGTTAACAAAATGTTTTGATAATCATAAACACTTTGAGAGACTTTCAAGAAAAAGGTTTTATGGCAACAATAGGATAGTCATGGATTTATAAGGTGACTAAGGATAGGAAATATGTCTTATGATCCGGCCAGAGTCGAGGGATCTACCAAGGACAATACCCATAGTTAGTATTAGAAGTCCTTAGGTATGATTGAAAAAAAGAGTAATGTGAGAAAGGAGAAATAAGGGGTTGAAGAATTAAAAAGAAAAGTAAAAGAAATGGTGAAAAGAAATAGCCCTCCAAATCAACCTTAGGGCGAAACCGGTTCAATTCATATGATATCAATACATAAAGATGACACCCCATTGAAGACAAAGATATGGACCCAAAGGAGATGCACTAAACCTTCTAGCCACTCCATTCCTCTTAAAAGGATTTGTTTATCTCACTGGGAACCCTACATAATCTATCGACTTCTCTTAGAGATCGTTGGTA
>OU343221.1:344133451-344250923 GCA_910596185.1 Chrysanthemum makinoi
CTTCATATTCCCTAGACCGATTGGAATGGGTCAGAGAGTTGATTTGTGTACAGATAAAGGATATTCAAAGACTTCAAATCACCCAACGATGAAGGAATTGAACCATTCAGTTGATTTTCATACAAAACTAATTCAGTGAGAGACTTCCAAATTCCTAATTCAAGGAATGGGCCCAGATAGTTGATTTGCATCCAAATAAAGGATATTCAAAGACTTCAAGTCACCCAACGATGAAGGAATTGAACCATTGAGTTGATTATAGCTCAATTCTAAATCAGTTAGAGACTGCACATTCCCTAATTCAATTGGAATGGGTCCGGAGAGTTGATTTGTGTCCAGATAAAGGATACTCAAAGATTTCAAATCACCCAATGATGAAGGAATTGAACCCTTAAGTTGGTTTATGCTCAAAGATAATTCAGTGAGAGAGTTCAAATTCCCTAATTCAATTGGAATGGGTCCAGAGAGTTGATTTGTGTGCAGATAAAGGATATTCAAAGACTTCAAATCACTAACGATGAAGGAATTGAACCATTTAGTTGATTGTTGCTCAAAGATAATTCGGTGAGAGACTTCAAATTCCCTAATTCAAAAGGAACGGGCCCGGAGAGTTGATTTGCATCCAAATAAAGGATATTCAAAGATGTGAAATCACCTAACGATGAAGGAATTGAACCATTGAGTTGATTATAGCTCAATTCTAAATCAGTTAGAGACTGCACATTCCCTAATTCAATTGGAATGGGTCCGGAGAGTTGATTTGTGTCCAGATAAAGGATACTCAAAGATTTCAAATCACCCAATGATGAAGGAATTGAACCCTTAAGTTGGTTTATGCTCAAAGATAATTCAGTGAGAGAGTTCAAATTCCTTAATTCAATTGGAATGGGTCCAGAGAGTTGATTTGTGTGCAGATAAAGGATATTCAAAGACTTCAAATCACCCAACGATGAAGGAATTGAACCATTCAGTTGATTTTCGGACAAAACGAATTCAGTGAGAGACTTCAAATTCCCTAATTCAATTGGAATGGGCCCAGATAGTTGATTTACCCCCAAATAAAGGATATTCAAAGACTTCAAGTCACCCAACGATGAAGGAATTGAACCGCTGAGTTGATTGTAACTCAATCGTAAATCAGTTAGAGACTTCAAATCACCCGATGAAGGATTGAACCAGTCAAATTGTTTCCAAAAAGTTGCAGCGGTTAAGTGGCTTAGTACACCAATGGTAGGTGGAATGACACCAGAAAACTGATTGGTTGAAAAATCAAGATAGACAAGTTTGGACAGGAGTCCGATTTCTTGTGGGATGGGACCAAAGAAGTTGTTTACACTAAGCTCAAAATGGGTAAGATTGCCTAGAATAGAGAACGGGAACTGGTGAAGCGTACCTTTTAACTCAGACCTCGAGAGGTTCAACATGTAAATGTTCCCATCAGCGTTACAAGCAATTCCATACCAAGAAGGGCACGAAGCGGGTGAACTAGTATTCGTTGGAAGGGGTCTCCAAGAGGATATAATTTGGGAGTTGTTCGGGATTTTAAGGCTTGCTTTCAATTTTAGAAGAGCATTTGCTTCCTCCAAAGAAGCAGAACTAAAGTTTGGTATAAATGAGAGAGCAATGAGCAGTAGAGCTAGAGAAAAAAGTAAGAACTTTGAAGAAGCCATTGCTTGCTTTTGCATGTTTTTTTTCTATAAAGTGAAGGTTCGCATGTCTCTATTTATACTTGAGCTACCCTTTTCTCATAAATTATTTTCCAATTCTTTGAAATTAAATTTTAGGTGGTGTCATATTATTCCACAAATATTGTTTTACTTGAGAAATTAATGTCCCTTTTGGAGAATACTTTAAATGTGTAGTACAACTTTAATCGCTTTGCAAACAAGTATTCTATTTTTGTTTTCAAATCAGTTCCAATAAAAGCTTTGATCAAAATGATAAAGAATGTGTGATCATCAGCTGTGAAACTATGTGCTTTGTACAGATCCTGGTGTGAAAGTAGAAAAATGGCCTAAAACGAGCTCGCCAATTTTGATTTTAAAATTCTTATAGAAGTATAATGAGTACATAATCAGATAATTCTTTATGTGTTATAATTTATTTTTTTAGTTCTGTTTGATGCAAATCTGTTTGAGAAATTAATGTCCCTAACATAAAGTCTTCAACATTTGCTTATATATCAATTCTTAAGATATACAAGATCAATAAAAATGATTTTGTCACAACATTGACCATAAATAAAGTCGTATATCACTTCTGTTGTAGAGCTATTTTTTCATTTTCCCACCCAACTTTCCGGGGCATGCATCAAGTTATTCAAGCGCTCAATCCCAATAAAGAATGTATACCTGAAGTCAGGTGGATAAAATTGTCGCGGTGATGAAGAGGATATATGGAGAAGCGTAAGTGGCAGGGAAGATTGGTGAACTTTGAAACTATTTTTGGTTGAAACCTTATACAATTTTATTGTGATACTACGGTGTTTTATTTGAAAATTTGAACTCAATGGGATTTATACGTTTTTTTGAAAAACAAAAAAAAAAAAAAAAAACCGGAAATTTGGTCACCGAAAACCTGTGAAAAATGTAGGCAACAGCCTCACCGATCTCGAAATGATGCAGTCACTTTTAGCGATGATATATGTCGTTACTAAAAGGTTTTATCATTTCTTTTTATATAATAAATACTTTTAGCGGCGACTTGGGTAAAGGGGAGTAATCCTGCACCCTGGTAAATATATTAACCAAATAAATGTTTAAGTACAATGTATATGAGTGAAATCCCATATATCAGCCCGTTACATAGGCATAGAGCTTACATAACAAGATACTTCCAATTATCTAAACAAGAAACAAACCACTACTCAAATGATAACATATGACACAATGAAATAAGATTATTTCCTAGGTCCTTGAAACTTTGTGCCATACATGGCATTAAAGGCATCCAAATTCCCAGGAAGATCACGAACCTGTTTCGCATAGTCATCGAAGTCATATTCATCATACTCATCTTCATACTCTTGGCCACCACCAAATATATTAGCAGACTCATCAAATGGGTTAGCAACAACCTCATCTTCAGAATCAGACACCTCAATCTCTCCCACTTTAGAAAAAGGGTTAGCTCTCTTAGTAGAAGAGGTAGACGGAATATGTTGACCATCATCATCCACAAGAGTAGCTTTCCCAGCAATAAGTAGTTTTTCAAGTTTATCTTCAAGCATGAGATTAGGGAAGTAATTTTCAAACTGTTTTTGCAAGTTTGGATTCATACTCCCGAGCATAATGCAGGCGACCTCATTATACTTGTCATACTCAGATTGCCATGTAGCTCGTGCTTCAGCAGTAGCATCAGCTGCAGGTTCAGGAGGATAAGGCGTAGTCAAATAATTGAGTCTTTTGGCAACCTCAAGACAATCGGAGTTGCCGATACCAATCATTGAAATTGGCTACTCCTCTCTCGTCAAACATAGATTTGAACGATGAGGCTAGTGCAATAGATTCACTTGAGCCATTTTCTACGAAATAAAAGTTCAAAGTTTAGTACTTTCGATAAGTAAACATTCAAGAAAATAAAATACCCTTTGGTCAATATTCATATTAACCATAGAATTTTCCTTGAATTTTGGATCCTCATTATCATAGTTTCACCACATCAGTTGATCTGCTAGTGGTGAAAGTATAGAATAGGTAATTGTTGAAAAACAATAATTGACAAACAAGTTTTCAATTCTAAAAGTTATGGGATTTACAATTTTGCCAAAACAATTAATGCAAAACGTAAGCATGTTTCATCCCATCTCATGCCTTAAGTCATAGGTCTCACTAACTAACTTAATTAAGTTGTCTAATTTAGAAACTGCAAATCATAAAGCTGAGGTCTCACACAACAAAATAATTTACCTTGTTATTGTAATCTAGATCAAGGTCTCACATAACTAAATTACAACTTCAAGCGTTTCATATCATTAGATGGCATAAACTTAAATTTAAAAGGTACAATTTTTGACGTGTAATCAAAACTTATGTATAAAGAAGCATGCATACAACTTTATAACATAATATTTTCGAAACAAAACTTACATAATATTTTAATTTGCTAAGATTAATACTACAAAGTTTTAATCGATGCGTTGAGAAACTTACAACTTTGCACTAAGATGCTTCGTACATATAATGGTTATACTAGGTAGCTCCAATCGAACGCACAGGGGGGCAGAGGACCAGGTAAGCGCTGAAGCATAACCTTAGACATCCTTTCATTGTGACTAAGCGCACTTCTTTAAACCCCCTTTTGAGTTTGTTCTAGTGGGTGAGCCGTTCTAACCATTTGGTACAGTCGCATCAATCGATTAAAAGTTCAAGATTAATTCTTAGAAAAACAAATCAATTTCGCCATTATTTAGTCCATTTAATTTTCTATTCCAAAAATCCCTTTTTGCTTACTAACATGTCAAACAATATATATAACAAAAAATCACTTTAATAAAAATTAAACACACTCAAATAATATAAACATATAACTAAACAATTTTAACATATGTAAAAACAATTAGCCACATGCATAATTATTTCAATAAACTCTAATAACAATTCTAGGCGTAAATAAATGCATACATTAACTAGGGCTTTCATCTTGCAAGAAGATGAGCCACATGCATCGACAAGTCGATTGCCTAAGCCAAAGTTAATAATATACCAATTAGCACGTAACGAATTTTATTAGTTATAATTGAGGTCTTCCCCAATTTGATAATTATTAAATAAATAAAACATGTGTGTATAACTTAACAATTAATCAATAAACAAAAAACAATACTCCATGGCAAAACATGCATGTTTCACCATGGATTCTGCATAACAATTATCACCCAAGATACGCATATTACATGACACATAAAAATTATTCATTAATTAACCACATGAAATTAGCATGCAATGCTAGGGTTTCTACAAGTTTTACAAAATTAAAACCTAATTAAATAAATAAAGGGTAATCGACCCTATATATAAAAAATTAGGGTTTCGAATTCAAAACCCTAGAAACCATAAAAAGCATGCATATAATCATAAAGATCCAATTTTTATGTGTTTCGGTAATTAATTACATCATATTAACGGCTCATGATGCCACTGTTGGGATTTAATACTCATAACAATTATATAAATCAAATAACATCATCAAAGCATGCAGCGGAAGACAATTAGGAATAATATATGTAAGTAATTAAGCGAACAAGAAAGTGCGTACCTTTTAGCAATTCAAGAATCAAACGATCTTTGAACAAGAACAAAACCCAAAACCCTAACTCTAGGGTTTATATAAATCGACCCAATGAAATCGACCACCAAGGAATACAAGCTCAAACGTGCTTGTTCTTCGTTCTTGTACACACGTACTATTTTCGGAGCCTATATCTCAAAGCCTTCGTCAATCTTCTTATGCTCTACTTAAGAGTAGGATCCCAAGGAGCTTCTTTGTAAGTAGAGTCCTACCTCTGTTACGTTGCATCAGATTAACATTGGAGCCTCTGTGGTCTTCTGCTCAAAGCCTAGATTAGTCTCCAAAAATCAACAATATCCCACTTGAGGGCTGATTACTTCACTGCTCTCCGTCTCAAGTAATCTATGTAAACTTCAAACCATCTTCCCTTTAAAAATGCTAATCCTCTAACTTTTTGTACCGCCGAACATATAGAACATGGTACAACTAACCAAGCACAGGGCTAGGAGAATTTTGATACAAGGTATCCTGAAAAAACATCATCAAACTGGGAATAACCTCTCTCTCTGTCTCTCTCTCTATCTCTCTCTCTCTCTCTCTCTCTCTCTCTCTCTCTCTCTCTCTCTCTCTCTCTGTGTGTGTGTATGTGTGGTACCACACCATCCTCCGTTTATTAGTTATCTCGGAGGCCAGTTGAAGTTATACAAAGCTTCAACTTCTCTGTTGCCACCACCTTCATATCTGTGGGGTTCCCAGCTCCGAGAATCTTCATTAAAGATAAGGTACATTCACTTACAAATATACAACAAGTACAACACTTTGTATCTTGAAATGGTGTGTTCTTCTCTTGGACTAGTAAAAGAATGAAGGTGATCACTTGTTTGGATGATAGGATCACTCTTAAACAAAGATAAACTAACTAAATGATCAATGAATCAAAAATACGAAAGATGGATATAACTCAGAAAGATCTGTATGAAAAAAGGTTGAAAAAAATATGTAAAATGGTCTAGTATTTATAGGCAAAGAAACTTGCCGTTACAGGAGGTACGACACCACTAAATTTGACAGTGGTGTCAATCTTCTAACTTATAAATCAATTAGCTAAAAGCACATTTGCTTGAGGGCAAGCAAATACCAAGTGTAGGGATATTTGATAAGGTTTTAAAATGTACCTTTTTGAGGGGTCATTTAAGCCCTTATTTGATCACTTTGGTATCCGTTATTACTTAATATCATTCCTTTTCACTTTTTAGGTCTCTTGAAGGCAAAATGCTGAATGACACTTATTCGGACGAAAAGGCGTGAATATATGAAGAAAATGGCCAAAGTCAAGAATCGAGACACTCAGGCTGCTGGAACTGAAGGGGACGGCGTCAGGCTTTAAAGGGGACGGTGTCAGGTTCTACTAGAGACTCCGTCGGACAAGTTTTGTGATGACTCAGTAGCCAAATTGCTTATTTACAAGTGACGGCTTCAGGTGTTAAAAGAGTAGGGCGTCGCAACTCAGACGGCCTAGATGTGATCCAGACGACGTCATAGATTGAAGAGGACGGCGTTGCAGGCATAAGGTGACGCCGTCGCAATGCTAATGTGGCCAAGACGAAACCCTAATAACGGCGACCCGACGACGTCACAAATTAAAGGGTGACGCCATCGCATTTGTAACCTTATATATAGAATCTGAATTTTTCAGTTTTGTGTGTGTAGTCTTTTGGACTAAAAACCTAAACCGAACCAAGGCTGTATTGTACAGTATTTTAGGGTTTCATACCCTATCTTACATCAAGATAAGTGCTTTACTTAATTAATTTAATTATGTCTTCAATTGATTGTGTGTATGCTTGCATGTTCTCCATGTCCGGCTAATTTATCTATGTGTTTGCTTAGGTAATATGAAACTTAGTTATTGAATATTGATTGGTTGTCTCTTATCTTAAATGTGATTAACCTAGTATTGCGATAGGTCATTCGTTGTGCTAATTAATGCTTGATTAATCTTTATTGAACCTTAGTTTATAATCACCTAGAGTAATTGTAGGCTATACATCCAAAGAATACCTTAGAGTTAAAGTTTATAAATCCTAGAGATTTTGTAGTCATTAACCTTTGGTAGCTTCAAAGAGTTAGGGATAAACGCATACCCTACGACCTTAGAAACACAACGCGATTAAGAATAAGGACGTGACAATTCAACCATCAATAGGAGATAACTAGAGAGTAGTAAAGCCTAAGCAAATACATTTTTAATCATCATACGAGCACACAACAATAGACATAGACTACATACACCTTAGTTTAGATAATTAGATAAGTAGAAGTAATCGGTAGAAATACCAACCCCCAAATCCAAACCCCGAGATTCGTACCTTTCAATTTCCAAAAAAAACATAAAAAGATAAAAAATAATTTTCCTCAACCCCAACCTTACCGTAGTAACTTCTCACTAGCATTCCTATTCCCCTAGAGAACGATATCAATTCCCGTGGCTTACCCTAATACTACACTACAACGATTAGGTTCACTGCCTAGGGTGTTGAAAAACTTGCTCGACGAAAAGGAAGTTCCTTTGACCCCAACGCGCTGTGTAAGCGTATCAACCATGCTCACACTTCTTTTGACTTTGAATTTGCAATGATGTGAAGTTCTCTAGTCTTTGAACTTTGTAGATTCTTTGACATTGAAGAAGAATCATCTTTAACTTTGTGTTGCCTTTAATATTGATGAGAACTTTCATGTGTTGTTGGTATGAGCATGGGAAGATGGTGCGGTCTCTCCTCCAAGGAACAATCATCAGTTCCTGCATGAATATGTTAGTGTAAAATACCAATCGATCATTGTGGACTTTTCTTAAAGAATTGACCACTACGATTGTTATACTGATGAATGTCTTGATTCCATTCACCTTGGTTGGGCACATCAGCCGTCCGAATCCCGTTGAGGGACAGTTATCATTACTATGAATTGATTCAAGTAACGACCCACGTCTTCAGGATTCGATTCGTGAAAGGAATCTCCTTAGAGGGATTTCCAGCACTTACAAGTTCGAATGTCGATGGTGTTAACAGCATATTGTGAAAACACGTCTCTAATTGTTACAAAGGCTGTTCCTAAAATTGGAGGCCCTCAAGAAGGCTAACACGACATACCGAAGTATATCTACAATTCAGGTGAGTCGCTGAAGTACACCGAAGCATCACTCCACGATTGTAGACCGTTTGAGACACACTAAGCGTAACTCATAAAGAATTACCGAAGTGACCTGCTGTCAGGGCTGCTTGATGTTGACCCTGACAGGAATTTCCATTCAATCACTGGGGATCACAATTGTAAATCCTCTCATAAATGTCCTGGCATATTGCTAAGATCTGCGTAGGACTATATAATTTATCACTTGTGTCCTTATTGTTGAACAACAAGCGATGAAATGTAAAGTGTTCCTAAGAGATCTTTTATTGAACCTCGTGGCTCTAGACTCAATTAGTGCACTTTTGGTTTTCCTAAGTGGAGACTAGGGAGAGGATCTCCTTCTTCAATACCAACGATCTCTAAGAGAAAGTCGACAGATTATGTAGGGTTCCCAGTGAGAATGAAACAAATCCTTTTAAGAGGAATTGAGTGGCTAGAAGGTTTGGTGCAGTGCGTCACTGGGTCCATGACGTCTTTGTCTTCAATACCGGTGTCATCTTTGTAACAGCCAGTATCATATGAATTGAACCCGGTTTCTGCCCTAAGGTTGATTTTGGAGGGCTATTTCTTTTCACCCTTTCTTTTACTTTTATTTTTAATTCTTCAACCCCTTATTTCTCCTTTCTCACATTACTCTTTTTTTTAATCATACCTAAGGACTTCTAATACTAACTATGGGTATTGTCCTTCGGTAGATCCCTCCGGCTCTGGCGGATCATAAGACATATTTCCTATCCTTAGTCACCTTATAACTCCATGACTATCCTATTGTTGCCATAAAACCTTTTTCTTGAAAATCTCTCAAAGTGTTTATGATTATCAAAACATTTTGTTAACACCTTGAGAGTTTTGAATTTTCAGAAATACTCCCCCTTCACATGTGCTTATATTGTTTTAACTTAAATCTGCACAATGAGGATGGAGTTCGCACTTTTTGAATTGATCGGCTCATGATAGACAATTCCCCACGAGACACGGTTACGTTGCTTAGATAAAAAGTTCCATTATCAGTTTTTAGGTGACAACTAGGTCTAATAACTAACTTGAAGTTGTAAACGCTTCTCGAAAAGAAGGTTAGACCCATGAAAGTGCATGTCTATCACAAGTTTCTCGAGATGGTACCTTTACTGACTTTGATTTCTTGTCAATTCATTGGTTTCGTCTGAATCGATCTCTTTTGAGATTCAAACGCCGATCATTAAACATTTTTAATAACATTTTAATCACGTCTTCTCCCCCTCAAAAATAGCATATTCATGATATTTTTTATATCAACGGATTAAGCATCATATTTAGAAACTTTTAGGGAGACAAACGGATTTGATTTAAGCATGAAATTGGAACATTTTTGTTTTATACTCCCCCTTTAATAAAGCATAATCTATTTAAAGGGTTTTTGAGGGAGTTATCTTGAGCACAAAATATTTTGAAAGATTTTGAAAATCTTTTTGAACAATCTTGAAAAAGGTGCTCAAGATGATGATGATTTCTCACCAGTTTTAAATGTAGAGCACTGAAGCGTACACTTGATTTTTTTTTTTAAAATACAAGTTTTGATTTGAAAATAATCAAAAGTCATCATTTTTGGTACGGGTTTCGTACTGAAGTATACGAAAGCCATTTTTGAAGAAATTTTGAGAAACGACATGTTTTAGAAAACATTTAAAGAACTCTCGTTCAAGCATCTGTACATGTCCGTATCATTGTTGAATGACATTTCTAGAAACGTACAGAATATCGATTATACGAGAGACATATCGTGAGAAGAATATTTTTGGATTTTTGATTTTATATTGTTTTTGTATTTTTTGAAAGTTTTATATTTTTATATTTTGTTTTTGTTGGTTTTTCAAATTTTGTATTTTTTTTTCAAAAATATTTACAGCGAAGCTTTTTTTTTTGGAAAATCATTTTCAAGAAGATTCGAGAAGACGTTCTAACTCCTCAGGGGTTAGGTTTCGCATTCCAATTCGTTGAACTAAATCGTTAAACCTTTCTTTTGGAAGGGCTTTAGTAAATAGATCGGCGAGTTGGTAATCTGTCTTCACGAAAAATAATTCAACATTACCCTCTTCTACGTGCTTTTTGATGAAGTGGTAGCGGACACGAATGTGCTTAGTCTTTAAATGATGAACATGATTGCACGATATGGCTATGGCACTTTTCGAGTCACAATACATAGGTATTTTATTGAAAGTAAAGCCATAATCTGTGAGTTGTGTCCTCATCCATAGAACTTAAGCACAACATGCAGATAGAGACACACATTCTGCTTCAGCGGTTGAAAGTGCAGTACAATCTTGTTTCTTTGAAGACCAGCTGACTAACTTTTCACCCAAAAATTGTGCTCCTCCTGATGTACTTTTTGCTGTAACTTGATCACCTGCGTGGTCCGCATCTGAAAAGGCTATTATATCAAATCCGGATTCCTTCGGATAGCAAAGTTTCATGTGAATGGATGTCTTTAGGTATCGAAAGATCCGTTTAACCTCTTTGAGGTGCAGTTCGGTAGGCTTTGCCTGAAACCTTGCTAATAAGCAAACAGCAAAATGAATATCAGGTCAACTAGCAGTGAGGTACATGAGAGAACCAATCATGCTCCGATATTTCTTTGGATCGATAGGTTTCCCAAATAAATCGGCTCTAATTTTTGGTGAAGTTACCATTGGTGTGCCAACCGAATCACAATTGTCCATACCATGTTTTTTCAAAATGTCAATTGTATATTTAGATTGATTGATGAAAATTCCAAGAGGGGATTGATGTATTTGTAAACCAACAAAAAATTTTAGTTCCCCCATCATGGACATTTCAAATTTGCTTTTCATGAGATTTTCAAAATGTTTTTAAAGATTCGGATTAGTGGACCCAAAAATGATGTCGTCCACGTAAATCTGAACAATCAAAATGTTAGTGTTGTATTTTCGTGTAAACAAGGTAGGATCAACCGTTCCTTTGGTGAAATTGTTTTTTATCATGAAAGAAGTCAGTTCATCATACCACGCTCTCGGAGCTTGTTTCAAACCATAGATTGCCTTTTTGAGTTTGTAGACGTAGTCCGGATGTTCTATGTCTATGAAGCCTTCTGGCTGACTCATGTACACTTCTTATTTCAGAGTTCCATTCAAGAACGCGGTCTTAATGTCCATCTGATAAACCGTGATGTCTTTGTGAGCTGCATAGGCTAAGAAAATCCTGACTGCTTCAGTCTAGCTACCGGCGCGAATGACTCTTCAAAATCAATTCCTTCTTCCTGTCTGTATCCTTTGGCCACAAGACGAGCTTTGCTACGAATGACAGTCATTTCTTCATCCTTTTTGTTCTTCCATAACCATTTGAGATCAATGACCCGAATATCAATTGGAGAAGTTCCTCCTGCATCGCTTCTATCCATGCGGGTTCTGCCATTGCCTCTCGAATGTTCTATAGCTCTATATTTCTAATTGAGCAAAGGTAAATGCATAAGTCGCAGTCTGTGGCAAGTTGGCGTCTCGTCTGAATTAGCCTTGAAGGTTCACCAATAACTTGTTCAATTGGATGGTCTTTTGTCCACTTCATTGTAGAAGGATCCCGTGGGTTAAACGTATGCGAGTTAGATGGTTCTTGTAAGCTTGAAGACGATTCAGTAGATTCCGTAGCAAATGGGTTTTTGAATACGTCTTCATCTAACGTTGCATCGTTTTGGTTCTGTGTAGGTTCTTCTTGAAATGATGTGTTTTGGTTTTGTTCATCAACTGTTGGTAGAACTATTTCAATACTTGGATTTGTTGGAGTTGATGTAGATGAGGTTGATGGAGTTGGTGTATTGGTTTCGACTGTTGTAGATGCATCTTCTGTTGGTGGAGGTGGATGATTTTTAGCAGGTGCAGCAGAATGATGGTTTGATGCATTTGTCGAAGTTCCACCATAGTATTCATCGATCATTAACTCTAAGAAATTCTGCCATTCTTGTTTTGAAGGTGTGTCAAACGAAGTTGATGGAGCTCTTTGAGGTACGAGTCCTGAACTGATGTGTCCAGAAGTCTGCGGGTTAGGTTCGGGTCCTAATCTGTATTGATTGGAAGCCATCAGATTAAGTGCGGGTTCTAGAGCGAGTCTCTCAGAAGCCATATGTGAAAGTTCGTCAAAATTCACATTCGTCGTCTCCATTATCTTCCGAGTTCTTCTGTTATACACCCTGAATGCCCTCGAGTTTTCTGAGTATCCAATGAAGATTCCAGTATCACCTTTAGCTTTCAGTTTTCCTAGATCTTCTCTGTCATTCGTTGGATAGCACAGAGCACCAACACGTGAAGGTAAGAGATATCAGGTTTTCTTTTTTTCACTAGTTCATAGGGGGTTTTATTGAATCTTGGATGGATTAGGGATCGGTTCTGAGTGAAACAAGCAGTGGCAACAACATCAGCCCATAAAAATAACGGTGCACAAGAATAGATTAGCATTTTGCGAGCAACTTCCACAAGAGTTCTATTTCTTCTTTCAACTACTCCATTCTGCTGTGGAGTTCTAACAACTGATGTTTGATGAGTGATTCCAACATCTTCAAAATAAGTTCTTAAATCATGATTTGTAAATTCTGTGTCGTTGTCTGTTCTTACAGTCCTTACTGGAGCTTGAAGAAGTACTTGAATACGCTTCAGAAAGGTGATGATGATGCCTGGTGCTTCGTCTTTTGATCTCAGAAACTTAACCCATGTATATCTTGAATAATCATCGACGATAACAAGAATATACTTTTTTCCCGTTTATGCTTTCAACTCTCATTGGGCCACATAAGTCCATGTGAAACATATGTAACTTTGCTTCCGAACTGGGTACAAGTTTGGGTTTATATGATGCACTTTTGCTTTTTCCCTGTTCACATGATGGACATAAGTGATCCTTGGTGTATTTGAACTTTGTAAGTCTGTTGACGATGTTGTCTTTGGCAAGTTTGTTGATAGTGTCGAAATTGAGATGGGATAATCTTCTATGCCACAACTAGGACTTTGTTCCAGATGCTCGTGTCATAAGACATATTGGTGATGAAGAGGCCATTTGGTTAATGTCGATAGCATACAAGTTTGTGTCACGATTCCCAGTTAAGAGATCAATGCCATCCAAGTTTCTAACGAAGCAGGAATTTCTCCTAAATGCAACCTCTAAATCTGCATCACAGAACTGCCCGACTGAAAACAAATTGTGTCCCAACCCTTCAACATAGTAAACCCGAGTGATCAAATAATTTCCAAAAGGTAGATCTCCATAACCCATGATAGCTGCTACATGATCATTTCCAAAGCGTACGGTTCCCATGAATTTCCAGACGAAATTGATCAGCAGCTTCAAATTCCCGGTCATGTGCTTGGAGCAACCCGAGTCGACGATCCAAAGACATATTTCGATAACCTGCCAAATACAGAAGAAGAAGTTTTTGGAAACCGTTTTGATTTTGGTTCCTATGGGTTAAAGGTAAAATCCTGATCACACTCATAGAAATTTTCTACTGGGTATACTGGTTCAACACTCATTCTACCATTCTGGAGTGAGAAAATTCTACCCGTTGGTTTCCAAATATCAGCCCTAAAGTAAACAGTATGCTTCCTATCATTAGTGTAAGACCTAAATCTTGCAACTAGACTTCCTATTTGTTTAGCATAAGTTCTTTTTGGAACGTTCTTCTGAACAGGCTTATCATTCACATTTTTAGACACACAATCATCTTGAATAGTAATTAAAGATTTCTTGCAAGTAACATAAATAGGTTCAACACATTCATTACACATAGCAAGTTTCTTAGGTTCATTACATTCAGATGAAATGTCTTTCTTATTACAAAGTGGTAAATTCCTAGGGTGTTCTTCTACTTTCTTCTCTTTATTCAAGCTACAACTCTTAGAGGCAGGCGAGACTCTATTATTCTTTGTATTGCTCCTAGGCTTTAGTCTGCTGCTCCTAGAGGTTCTATCTAGTCCTGTAGAAGGTAAGGCACACGCATTAGGATTCACATTTTTATCAAGAGAAGTGGTTTCAGCTTTCCTAGTCACTTTAGAGTGCTTGTTTAAACTTATGTCATTTGTTCCATATGGTTTATATTTGGAGGCAAATGCATTAGTGGTACTCATCTTAAAAAGGCCAGGAGCTAAGACTTTTGGTTTCTCGATAACCGCTTTTTCTGTTTCAACAATCATTTCTTTTTGCATTTACAAGGCTTGTGGAGTGACTGGTTTTGACAAATCATTATGCTCATTGACTTTTGGAGGAGGCTGAGAAATAGAAATTTTTGGTTTGGAAGCCGGTTTAGAAACATTTGTTTTCTCTTAAGTTAATGGTTTTGCAAACTTAGTATCCACAGCCTTTCCTTTTTGACATTCCAGCTGAGCTCTCAAAAGGTCATTTTGCTATTTCATATCTTTGTAGGCACGCTCATACGACAGTTTGTCATACTTGCATTCCTCATTTTTTTGATCAAGTTGTTTAAAATATGATACAATTTCTTTTTCAAGTTTTTCAAGAGCTTTTTCATATTTTGAAACAATTGCGGAGGTCTCAGACTGGAGTCTTTCATGGTCTTCAACAGAATATGTTTGTAAAACAATGGACATGATATCAGTGGTTATAACATCTTCAAAGAGAGAATCATTTAAATTTTTCAAAACTTTGATGTGTTCAAAACATTCGTTAGCTTTCCTTACCAGGGATTTATAGTCCTTGACAAAGTCACCTGTTTCTTTAAAAAATGCTTGTTCAAAATGAATTACCCTCGCACTGATGTTATTTAGCGGAGTGGCAATTTGAGTTTGAAAAACCTTTTTCACATTTCATCGTGATAGCTTGAAAACCAGTTGTTAGAACTAATATTGGTTTTAGATTTAACAATTTCTTGAAGTTGCCCAATTCTAGTTTTAACGTCATCTAAAATGCTTCTAGCATCACTTGTGTTAAAAGTATTGTTTGAAGACATTTGTTCCATATTCGAAAATGATTTTGAGACTGGTTTTGGAATTGTTTTTTAGACTGATTTTGACTCTTTGTTTGAAACACCGGGCGTTATGGAAAACTTTAACTTTTCTTTTTGAGGAACAAATTGAATTCCAGAAATTTTGTTAAGTTTGTTGTAATCGATTGGTTTTATTTCTGGGTTCTTTTGTTTCATTTTTGATCTACTCTCGTCAATGAGTTCTAACGTTTCATGAGAATCACGAACTTCAACATGTTCATGCTTATCTAACAAAGCTTTTCCATTATATAACACATTATGTATTTTCTGAGCTTTCTTAAGTGCACAAGGAGGTTTGTTACCAAGAGCCATTTTTTGAGGTGTATGAAAATACGGGTTTGTCTGATGTGTTGAAATGTTGACAGTTTGAGCTGAATGACCCGTTGTAACAAGCAAATTTTCCAATTTATTGATTTTTTTCATTTTTCTCAAGAATTTCATCAAGAAGAGAAACTTCTCGTTTTGAAAAGTCTGCAATCAATTGTTTCTACTCTTTTTCAAGATCAGAATAAGTTGCTTTTTGTTTAGAAAGTTGGTTTTGAAGATCATAAATTTCCTCGTTTAAAGATTTTATTTTTAAGTTCAAATTAACATCAAGTGTATCATACTTAACTTGCAATTGTTTTTCTCTTAAAACGGAATTTCTATAACCAATTTCTAATTCTGACTCTTTGTTTTTGTGAAATTCAAAAGCTTTTGCATTCTCCTTGCACCTCTCAAGCTCATCGGTAAATTTATCATTCACGGCCTTAACGTCGCGATTGACCTTTTTTACTTTCTCAATTTCAATGCCACAATTATTAATCAATGATTCAAATAAGGCACGTGTTTTCTCATCAGTCTCAGTATTTTGTGCCACACAGCCTCCACTAGGATTCACATTTGGAGTTTCAGAGTTAATATTGCTACTACTCGGATTGTCCATGTATGTATCATAAGTAGGTGTTGGTGTCACAGAATGCTGTTCGTCATGAGTAAACACATCAAATATGACATTGTTATTGCATGGATCAATGATTGGTACCTCAGAGACTGCATTGGCGTCATAAACAGGAGGTGTGTCAGAATCAGTGTCGTACTTAGCCTCCTGAAGATTTTCCATGAAGATGCAGTTTGCATTGATGTCTTCTCGGTCTTCCAATTCATCCATAATTTCTACAAAGTCATGTTCCTCAGCACTCGACTGCATCCCTACTTCATCCTTTTGTACCAACAGCAATGCTTTCTAAAGATACGTTGAATCCTTCTTTTTCGGCTTAGTAGGGCAATTCCTTGCAATGGGACCCACTCCTTGACAGTTGTAACACGTAACCCAATTAGCCTAATTCACATTTCTATAATTCCCAACAACTGGAGCTGCAACACTCTGACCCACTGTTCTGTTCACAACATTCTGACCATCGGATTTCCAACATGTTGACCCATCTGATTACCCTGATACTGAACAGCCTGATTTCCTGCATGTTGACCCGTATTCTGCATATTCTGATTACCCATCTGAAATCCAGTAGCATATCCCTGCTGATTCCTAATAACTCCAACCATTTGTCCTCATTGACCCATATTCACACCCGGCTGAGCAATATGTCTATTGCGAGTGTTTGAAGAAATCCTTTGGTTGTTGTTAGTTGGAGTGGAATAACGCCCTTTGAATACTTTAGTCAAATAAGCGAATGCATTAGACAACGCCTCTGTTTGTTCAGCTTCAATATCAGTGATTCCTGGATCCTGGTATTGTGGATACTGTTTTTGTTGAAGGACTTGTTGTTCAGGTGGGTAGAATTGTTGTTGAGGGATAACAAGTTGTTGTTGTGGAATGTATTGCTGCATGTTGTTGTTGTTGGTGGAAGATGATGAAGAAGGTTTTTGTTGTGTGTTCACTGGAGTTTGTGTCTTTGCAATTAGTGCCAAGGGATCATGATTCTTTGACAATCTCTCTTTCCTTACTTCATTGGCTTCGGCTTGGTTTTGTTTCAGAAAATCGTAGAGTTGATCAAAATTCACTTGATGTAAGTCCTTTGTTTGGTTGACAATAGTGACATAGCGTCCCCATTCTTCTTGAAGATTGTTGATGAATTTGATGTTACTCACGATATTTCTGGGTGTCAACTTGTTTCTGCTAAGCTCATTCATTAAAGTGTAAAACCTTCCATAGTAGGATTCAATGGATTCTCCTGGAGTTGAAGTAAACTTTTCCCATTCAGTTACCAGCTTGTTCTCCATGTCTTGTTGACCAATTTCTGTTCCATAACATAGCCGTCTAACACGTTCCCACATATCGTAAGCAGTTACACAGCTGCCTACATCAGCAAATATATCTCTTGGTAATCCTAGTTGTATGATGTGTATTGCCATGTCATCTGCTTCGATCTGCTTCCTATCCTCTTCAGTGTATTCTGATTCATTTTGTTCACGAAAAGATGGTGGGACGGGAGGTGTTGCATCAGGAATTCCAGGTTCTTGGATTTGTCGTGGCTTGAAGGGTCCATTCGTAATGGATTGAATCATAAGTTTTCCATTAGTTTTGGTTTTGATGTAGCGGAGCATACGACTAGTCCATTGAAGATATCCACCTTTTTCCAGCATAGGAGGACGGTTTTCACTGGCTACATGAATGTCTTGTTGAGTACGCATTGATGAAGGTATTAGTGATAAAGTTGATGTAGGATCGATTCAATGATAAAGGAGTTGTGATTGATGACGATTAAGTATAGTAATTGTGGTGAAAACTTGGTGAAAATTTGGTTCGAAAAATTAAAAACCTCAATAAATTCTGTTCGGAGCGGATTTTGGCCTCGAAGGTTGACCTGAATCAACTTTAGTTTCTTCAGTGGGCTATTATTCTCGTTCTCACGGTCGTTTTGATGGGTAAAACGCTGAAAACGGAGTTACGGTTCAAAAGTAGGGCCGTTTGAAGTTTTGTCGGGAAAATTCAACAAAACGCACTGATGAAATGGTCAAACTGCACTTTAGTCAAACCGCAGAGTTCTCAAAACGCATACGACAAATTGCACACTTCAAAAAGCAGAGTATCAAACCGCAGAGCCTCAAACCACTTATGTGTCAAAACGCATAAGTGTCAAACCGCATAAGCTAAATCGCATAAAGTGTCAAACCCCATACACGTCAAAAGGCAAAGGTGTCAAATCGCATAAGCCAAATCGCATAAAGTGTCAAACCGCATACACGTCAAAACGCATAGGTGTCAAACCACATAAGCCAAATCGCATAAAGTGTCAAACCGCATACGCGTCAAAATGCATAAGCTCAAATCGTATAAAGTACAAGTCGCTTTCACAGATTTTGTCTTTTTATGCTTTTTCTCAAAACGCTTTGTACTATTAGCTCAAATCGCATAAAAACACACAAATCGCTTTGATGGATTTGACAAATCGCATAGAAGAGAAATGGCTTCTTTGGTTTGAATAACACCCAAATGATCCACTAAACGTATGATCTAACTTATCTAAACACCAAAATAATCGAATATAACAATCTTAAGCCTAAAAGTACAAACTTTAAGCTAAGAAGAGCAAAAAAGTCATATGGTTTAATGCTTTTCACCACAAAAACGAATCGAAGACAATCCTAGATCATTGTTTGGCGATTGATACCACTTGTAGGACCTTAAATATATTAACTCTATCACACTAACACTAATATGAAGCAAGGAATGGTGACTTAAGTGCTGTATATGGGGCGTATGGTACTAGAGAGAAAGATGAAACATGAAGAGGTTTATTCATATAAAACACACACTTACACACTCAAGCACACACACCAAATGACTAGGTGTGTGCCTTTTATACTTGGTACATAAAAGCCTTATGGGCTTTGGATGGGCTTTGATTGGTTTGTGGACTGGGCTTACAATACAACTTGACTAAACATTACATAACTAATAACCAGTTAGTTTGGCCCAATCCACAAGCCTATTGACTATTCTAATACAATATCGAACACACGTTACAAAGTTCCTAAACGTGAATGACCATCACTTTCTAACACATTATATTAAAGCTAACAATCTCCCCCTAAGGGGTGGTCATTCAAAAGATGCTCCACTAGATAAGATCTTTAAACTTCTTGAGCTTGAACTTTGTGTGTCGACATTGAATAGTCTTGTTTCTTTGTTCCTTCATGCTAGCTTTGTGATAAGATAATGGTGTTTTCTGCCTTTGTCAACTTTTGGGATAGGTGTCTCTACGTCTTTGGTAGCATTTGGATTTAATTTTGGTAACATTTAAAATTTTATGCTCCAATTAGAAGAAAGTACTCATATACCATATTGTCAATACAGTTTGGATTATGTGGGTAGGTATGGGGAGGTCATCGCTGATTAGCAATTAAAAAAAAAAATTGAAAAAAATGCCCGTATTATTGACGATTTAAAGTGTTATGCTCCAATTAGAAAAAGTACTCATATATCATATTGTCAATACAATTTCGAATAGCAATAAAAAAAGAACATGCCCGTATTCTTTACAAGTAAGATTGGCGAGGTGGTCGTCGATAAAAGAGAACAAAAAAGGTAAAATCAGGTAAGTGTATTTTTTGAAAAGATTACAAAATGGTTGATCTTATGTTAATTTTGTATATTTTTTCTTCTTTTGGCTGATCATTGTCTTTTGGAGTTGCTTGTGCATGCTTTCTTATATATTTTTTTGAGTAAATTGCAAAAATCGTCCCTAAAGTTTGGCCAAATTGCACGTTTCGTCCCAAACGTTTGGAAAGTGCAAGGATCGTCCCTGTGGGAAAGTTTTGGGGCAAAAATCGTCCCTGGCCTAGATCAAATGACTAAAATACCCTTGTCTCTATATTACCTTTCAGTTTCTTGCGCAAATGGTCCCTGTACTTCGCTGGGTTCTGCAAATTTAGTCTTTTTTTTTTTTTTTAATTTAGCTATTTATATTAGTAATATTTTTTTATACGTTTTCATCTGTTATTTTACGTTTTTGTCCGTTTTTCTTACACTTTTGTCCGTTTTTCTCATGTTTTTTTCCGTTTTCATACGTTTTTGTCTGTTTTTCTTACGTTTTTGTCCGTTTTGTCTGTTTTCCTCACATTTTTTTCAGTTTTTTCCGTTTTCGTACGTTTTTGTCAGTTTTTTCCGTTTTTGTCCTTTTTTGTCCGTTTTTCTTACTGACAAAAATGTAAGAAAAACGGATAAAAACGTGAGGAAAACAGACAAAACGAACAAAAACGTAAGAAAAACGGACAAAAACGTACGAAAATGGAAAAAACTGACAAAAACGGACAAAAAACCGACAAAAACGTACGAAAACGGAAAAAACGGACAAAAACGTACAAAAACGGAAAAAACTAACAAAAACGTAAGAAAAATGGACAAAAACGGAAGAAAACCGGACAAAAACGTGAGGAAAACAGACAAAACGGACCAAAACGTAAGAAAAACGGACAAAAACGTACGAAAACGGAAAAAACTGACAAAAACGTGAGGAAAACAGACAAAACGGACAAAAACGTAAGAAAACGAACAAAACGTATGAAACGGAAAAAACATGAGAAAAACGGACAAAAACGTAAGAAAAACGGACAAAAACGTAAAATAACAGATGAAAACGTATAAAAAAATATTACTAATATAAATAGCTAAGTTAAAAAAAAAAAAAAAAAAAAAAAAAAAGGACTAAATTTGCAGAACCCAGCGAAGTACAGGGACCATTTGCGCAAGAAACTGAAAGGTAATATAGAGACAAGGGTATTTTAGTCATTTGATCTAGGCCAGGGACGATTTTTGCCCCAAAACTTTCCCACAGGGACGATTCTTGCACTTTCCAAACGTTTGGGGACGAAACGTGCAATTTGGCCAAACTTTAAGGACGATTTTTGCAATTTACTCTATTTTTTTATTGCCGTATTTTTTATCTGGAATAATATGACACCACCTAAAATTTAATTTATGAGAGCCCAAGTATAAATAAAGGCACGGAAACCTTCACTTCATAGGAAAAAAACATGCAAAAGCAAGCAATCACTTCTTCAAAGTTCTTACAATTATTTCTAGCTCTACTACTCGTTGCTCTCTCATTTGTAGCAAACTTTACTTTTGCTTCTTTGGAGGAAGCAAATGCTCTTCTAAAATGGAAAGCAAGCCTTAAAATCACAAACAACTCCCAAGTTTTATCTTCTTGGACACCCCTTCCAGCGAATACTAGTGCACCCAGTTCGTGCCCTTCTTGGTTTGGAATTGCTTGCAACGCTGATGGGAACATTAATATGTTGAACCTCTCGAAGAGGGTTAATGCGTTCATGAACCTCGTCACAGTTAAAAGGTACGCTTACCAGTTCCCGTCATTATTCTAGGCAATCTTACACATTTTGAGCTTAGTGTAAACAGCTTCTTTGGTCCCATCCCACCAGAAATCGGACTCCTGTCCAAACTTGTCTATGTTAATTTTTCAACCAATCAGTTTTCTGGTGTAATTCCACCTACCATTGGTAACCTAAGCCAGTTAACCGTCTTGCAACTTTCTGGAAACAATTTAACTGGCTCAATTCCTTCATCGTTGGGTGATTTGATGTTGTTGAAATTCCTTTATTTGTCCGAAAACAAACTCTCTGGACCCATTCCAATTGAATTTGGGAATATGAAGTCTCTCATTGAATTAGATTTGAGCCAAAATCAACTCAATGGTTCAATTCCTTCATCGTTGGGTGATTTGGAGTCTTTGAATATCCTTTATATGTACGAAAACAAACTCTCTGGACCCATTCCTACTGAATTAGGGAATATGAAGTCTCTCACTGAATTAGGTTTGGGCATTAATCAACTCAATGGTTCAATTCCTTCAACATTAAGAAACCTGAGAAGCCTTCAGATTTTGTCTCTCCGTGTAAACAAGTTATCCGGTCCTATACCAAAAGGAATCGGAAGTCTACAATTGTTAAAGCTAGAGCTGGGCACAAATCAATTCTCTGGTCAACTGCCTGATGATTTGTGCCAAGGGGGAAAACTCTCTGGTGCTATTCCAAGAGGGCTATGGAATTGCTCCACCTTAACAAGAGCAAAGTTTGAATTTAATCAGTTTCGTGGAGATATATCGAATAGTTTTGGTGTCTACCCAAGATTAATTTTATTTGATGTCAGTCATAATAAATTTCATGGGCAACTATCTCATAACTGGGGTAAATGCAAAACATTGACTACATTAAAGATGGGAAATAACAACATCAGCGGTAGCATACCACCGGAGTTTGGGAATTCAATTCATGTGCTTGATCTTTCTTCTAACTATTTGGTTGGTCAAATTCCAAAGGAGTTTGGGGAGATGATAAGTTTGTTAAATTTAAACTTGAGCGATAACAACTTTTCAGGAGTTATACCTCAAGAGCTTGGATCACTGCATGGCCTGCTTACTCTTGACCTATCCAAAAATAGGTTGAACGGGTCGTTACAAAGATATATTGGTGATTGGGTACAAATCAATCACATATATCTTAGTAATAACAGGCTTAGCGGAAAGATCCCATCAGAGATTGGTAAATTACGTCAACTCAATGTTCTTGATTTATCTTGGAATTCACTCACAAAAGAGATACCATCGGAAATTGGAAGTTTAAAAAGTCTGGTAATGATGAATCTTTCTCACAATTAGCTATCTGGTTCAATTCCTCATGGTTTCAGTAACTTGCCAAGAGGGATTGACATAGACCTGTCTTACAATGAGCTCACAGGTCCAATTCCCCCTTATCCTGTCTTTCTAAATGTGTCTGGAGAAGCATTTAAAGGAAATGATGGTCTGTGTGGAAATGTTACAGGTTTGAAACATTGTGAAAGTCAAATAATAATGAAGAAAAATAATCATTTTCATCATAAGCTCATCCTTGTAACTGTGGTCCCACTTTTTTCGGCTCTTTTACTTGGTTTATTCATGTGTGGCCTCATTGCTTATCAACGTAGAAAGAGAACTTGTCTACAGAAACCATCAGTCGAAGAAGGTGGCAAATTTTTTTCAATAACAAGTTTTGATGGACAGGCGATGTATGATGAAATCATCAAGGCAACAAATGATTTTGATGATGCATATTGTATTGGGATGGGAGGATACGGTACTGTGTATAAAGCTGTGTTACAACCCAACAATCTAGTAGCTGTGAAGAAACTTCATTCATCATCTGAGAGTGACGATCATATAGGCTTCCTAAATGAGGTACGAGCATTAACAAACATAAGGCACAAAAACATAGTTAAACTCATTGGATACTGCTTGCATGCTCGTCACTCATTTTTGATTTACGAATATCTTGAAAAGGGAAGTCTCAAATCGCTTTTAAGTAGCGATATCACAGCAAAGGAAATGGATTGGCTGAAAAGGGTAAGAATTGTTAGGGTTGTAGCGAATGGTTTGGCTTATATGCACCATGATTGCACACCACCTATAATTCATAGAGACATTTCTGGAGCTAATATCCTTCTCGATTCTGATTATGAAGCGCATATATCGGATTTCGGAACAGCGAAGCTTCTAAAGCTGGATTCATCCAATTGGACTGCGGTTGTAGGCACCTATGGCTATATTGCACCAGGTAACTACCATATATTTTAAAAGTTATATATACTATACGTACTAATTCTCAAGTTTCAGATTTCTCTTAATCATGATCTGATATAACATTTTTTTTATTCTGATGTTTTCTTCCATGTAGAGCTTGCTTATACGATGGTGGCAACAGAGAAATGCGATGTGTTTAGTTTTGGAGTTGTTGCACTAGAAGTGATTATGGGAAAGCATCCGGCGGAACTTATATCATGTCTACCAACAATGTCGACTGATGATCTATTGCTGGCCAATGTAGGAGATAGACGGATTCTGCGACCATCACCTCTAGTTGAGAAACAAGCTCATTTAATTTTGAATGTCTCACGGGCATGTTTGAACAACAACCCACAGGAAAGGCCAACAATGCGCCAAGTCACAGATTTATTGTCAGTTGATGATCGAGTTTGTATGATGTCTAGTCATAAGTCATAAAGTTTAAGAAACTTTTTATGTTTTTTTTCTTCTCCTGAATTAACATGTAGATCGTTATTAAATAAAAAAATATTTTATATCAATGAAGATTGCTACCTTCCGATACTAGTATATAGTTCGTGTATATCAGTTACAAAATTACCGATTAATGGGAAATTTGTATATCAGATAGAATTTATTCTTACTCATATCAAGAAATATAGTAAACAGTGAGTGCACACAAAAGGTATTCAAAGACGTCAAATGACTCAACGATGGAAGTCTGTTAATTTGTCAAAAAAGATGGAATAAACCAGAGAAGAAAGTTAGCTAACGGAAATTTGTTAAAAAAGATGACCTAATTAAGGTACAGTGTAACTAATGTGCTGTGGTTTTCAGATAGGGAAAAAGGTGAATAAGGGGTTTCTCTAACTATTCATAGGGTATCTAATTTCTCCTTGTTGTGCTTAATTAGTGAAAACGATAGAGGTGGGAACATGGGCGGACAATTGAGTTTAGTAACTGGTCAAAACGTCTAACTTCTTGGTACGGGTCCACTTGGTTTGCCAGAAACACCTTTGGTCCAAAATTTCATTAAGTCTTATTAGAAATAATCAGTGTGATAACAAAATAGATATTCTTATCAACCAATGTTATTGAATAAATTGTACACTATGTGAAACCTTCAACCCCTTTTGACCTGTTTTCATCATCAAACTTCTTTATTTTACCGGTTTGACCAGTCAGAGATGAAACATATCCCACATTGACTCGTTCATACTTAAATGGGTCAGAATTTCCACAAAGATTACATATAAATAGGATAAAAATAAGCATAACTACCTTACGTGACCCACTACTTTTCTAGTCTAGGAAATGAAATCATGCATGCATGGGACAGTACTAAATTAAAAACATGGTATAAACTTGCTGATTATTTTCTCCACTACTAGTAATGGTCATATGACCCGGAACGTATCACACACTAATACAAAACTGAAAAATAAAAATCCAACCTACGAATTGATCTAGAAAAGCTTGTTACACATTCACAATGATCGAGCATTCAAACGCACACACAAACAAATAAATATCTGAATACTTTTCAAACAAACATAGAAGAAGATTGATCTGATACATATACTAAATCACAGGGGCACATGATTGTGCTTAAACAAACACTATCTAAACCGTTGAATTGATTTTGTCTTTGTTTAAGAGGACAATGTTTTATAACCCAGGTTGAACCGGGAACATGGCTGTTGTTTGCTTGTTTATGAACCGGCGGTTCTTTTGTTGACCCGGGTCGACCCATTTTGCTAAATCCAGCTGCGTCATACCTTTCATTTTTTTAATGTTTGGGACATGTATTTCTGTTGGAAAGCATGGGTTTGGTATTGAATTTCTAATGTTTTAGAGGTGTTTGGAGCTTTTTTAGGGGTGTTTGGGTATGTTTAGGGTGTTTTTAGAGCAGATTAAGGATTGTTTGGTTAGATTTAAAAGCTTTTTGTAGCTGTAGGAATTGAATTTCCATGTTTAGAAGCTTGACATCCCTACCATTGTTTCTGTGACCACGACTACAACTGCTGAACCGGTCGAACCGATGACCGGTGATGTTACAGCAAGCCGGTTTTGTGGGGATTTATAACCAAGGTCGAACCACTGGGTTTCAGCCGACCCGGGTTGGCCGGTTCACCGGGACTATCCAGTTCGTACTTTTTTTTGGTGAGAGAGTAGGAGTGGCGAGGGTTATGAGTATTGGTCAAAATGAGTTTAATACTAGTAGTATGTTAAATATACTGTGGTTAGTTTAGATTTTAACTAAGATTATGAGTAAGTGAGCACTAACTAGTGAATAAATATATGAGGAGAGTTATTTTACATACCAAACTTTTCTCACATACCAAGGGACTCATCTCCACCATTCATCTAAAAAGAAATCAATGGCTGAGATTAAAAACATTTTATTATTTCACATATTTTTTATAATTTAAATATCTCTTAAACCGTTAATCGTTAAGTGAAAATATTTACACCATCGCGACGAGCATTTAATTATCTTTCTATAGACGGGCACTTTGATATACTTTCGAAAAAAAAAAAGATCGCTTTTTCACGTTTTTCGTTTTTTTTCGTTTTTTTTACGTTATTAAAATTTACATGAAAAAATCATATATGATAAAACACTAAATTGAATATCACATGTGATATTAGTGTTAAATCATATATGATATGTAATATCACATGTGATATTATGTGTAATATCATATGTGATATTACACTAATATCACATGTGATATTACATATCATATATGATATTACACTAATATTATATGTGATATTCAAATTAGTGTTTTATCATATATGATTTTCAATGCAAATTCAAGTAGAGTAGCGTAAAAAAACGAAAAAACTTTAAAAAATAAACGTGAAAAATACGAAAATAAAAATTTTGTCGAAAGTATATCAAAGTGCCTATCTATAGAAAGATAATTAAATGCTCGTCGCAATGATATATTTTTTTTCGCTTAACAATTAACGGTTTGAAAAATATTAATATTTGAAAAAAAATGATGAAAGTGAGTTTTTTAAATTGTTGTGATTAATCTCATCCATTAGATCAAATAAAAATAGAGGGTGGAGATTGATCCCTTAGTATATAAATAATCTTTTGTCCTCAAATGATCTTAAATCTAAATATATTTGTTTTCTAAGGGTGCGTTTGGTTAGTTTATGGATTTTGCATAGGTTTAGGAATTAGTTTAAAGTGAAAGAAAAGTAGGGAGATGAAATATTTGATTAATTGAAAGTAAATTATTTAATAGTTATGTATAGAAACTAAAAGTTAATAAGTTATTTTTTTGTTAAGTTTGTAAAAGAAAAGAGATAGACTAAAAATAAGATGGTTCCACTTTATTCTACAAATCCCACCTATTTGTATTGGTTTTGATAAAAGCAAATATTTGAGTTCGATGTCCAAATATCAAGATTCAAAATTTAACCAAATATTTACCTTTTCAATTTGAGTCCCTAAAGCAAATCCAACACCTTCAAACAAACGCACCCTAAATTAAGGGGTTTCGAAAAATGTCTAAATTAGTCATTTAACTCAGAGAGTTAGGTTTTTATCACTACTGCATATATGGGTATTCAGACCCCCTTATGGAAACCTTTTTTAAAAAGAAACAAAATGTAAATATTATTGAGACCCGTTTAATAGTTGTAACTAGGGGTGTTCATCGGTTCGGTTATCGGGTTGTTCGGTTTATTTGGTTCGGTTTGTTCGGTTAATTTTTTTTTTTGGTATAACGGAAAACCAAACCGAACCGAATTCAAATTGATTAAACCGAACCGAATAACCGAACCAACATAACCGAAAACTGAACCGAATAACCCGAATTACATAAATTTAATTATTTATTCATTTACTATATATATTTATAGCAAAAAATATATATTCAAGCTAAAGAATGTTATATTTATAGTATAAAATGATTTTAATATCCTTTTTTATATATAAATATATAAAAAATATATTTATTTATTTGAATTCGGTTTTCGGTTCGGATTGCTAAAACCATAACTGAACCGAAAAACCGAATATTTAATTCGGTTCGGTTTTCGCAAATTCGGTTCGGTTATGAGTTCGGTTCGGTTCGATTTCGGTTTATTCGGATATTACCCAACCCATGAACACCCCTAGTTGTAACCCGGTTTAGTAGCAAAAATAAAAAGAAGACCAGTAATTTTTAAAAAGCCCGGTCCATCCTTACAAATAGGGGTGAGCAAACGACCCGAACGGATCGGACCGACCGACGAACCGAACGAGACCGGACCGGACCGGACCGACCACATTTAGTCCGGTCCTCGGTCTATGCATTTGGACTAATTCTTCGGTCCAGTCGGTCCGGTCCGGTCCGGACCACAAACCGACTATTTTGGCCTTAGTAGACTCCAAACGGTCCGGTCCGACCGAGACCGGACCGGACCGGACCGACCACATATGGTCTCGGTCTCGGTCCCGGTTTTTACCTTAATTCGGTCTTCGGCCTTGCGGTCCGGTCCATCGGTCAGGACCGATGCTCACCCTTCCTTACAAATATTGAGACCTGTCTCTTCTTGGGAAACCGGTTTGAATCAAGTCAAAGATTATAGACCGAACTTTATGAATCAACCCGGTTTCCATTTCACAAAAAATTTGAACACCATACTTTTCCCTCTGCTTGTCATATGAAAATTTTGAGCTTATAATAATTTCCCTCTTTTTATTTTCATTCTAAAATAACCCTAACACACACCCTTAACCACTACTCTTTCTTCTCCACACATATACCACTGCTCCTTCTTCTTCGAACACACACACTGCCACTCCGCCTCTCCTACCGTTGCAGATGTGCCTAATCTTTTCCTTCTGCTTTTCAAGAGTCTGTTGCTAGAAATAAATATGCTGATGGTTTTGAAAGCCTCACTAATATTTTAGTGAGCTCTCTTTTTCTGTAAATAAAGTTTGTGTTTTCCAATAATTCGCTACTTGTTTATTATATGATGTCGTTAATATATGTTATCTTTGTTAAACTCTAATTAGTCTGTTTTAGAAGTTAAGGTTTGGGGTAATCTGAGTTTCCCGCTAGGTGTTTGATGAAAGTTTTAAGAGAATCAGTGTCAAAAGTTATTGCCCACCATGTGTTTGATGAAAGTTTTAAGAGAATCAATGTCAAAAGTTATTGCCCACCATGTGCTTGATGAAAGTTCTAACTTGATTTTTCTGAGACTTAACTCATTACACTTGATCATATTTCAGTTGATTTAATAGACCACGGTTCAGAAAGTTGGATGGGATAGGTAATTATAACTTGTTTTTGCTTTATTTATTTATTTTTTGCTTTATTTGGAATTGAAATTTATGTCTTATGTATGTAATGTTATACAATGTGCGTTACTATTTTGTTGTGCTTCTAAGTTGACAAGGCTGAAATTGTGTAGTCGTTTATGGTTATGGTATGCAAATATTAACTATTTGCTTTTAATGTGTTTCTAGATGTTAAAAGTGGCCATATCTGTTTGTGAAGGCTGAAGATCTGCATTACAAGGTTAATGTTTGTGAAGGCTCTAGATGTTACCCTTCAAGTTCAGGGAGAGGAATCCACATAGGGTATGTGATACTTGCTAGAACTGATCAAAATGTTACTTACATACAAGTTTGGAGATGGTTTGGTCATGAAGCTAGTCCATAAAGATTATGTAGTTGCATACCTTTTTCTTAGGGAGCTGGCCGATAAAGATCAATAATTGAAATGAACGCTGGGGTTGGTCAACCTACGCCGTACGCCGCTGTTGGCCCGTTTTTATGGATCTTTAATCAAGATATACCAAATACAATGAAATAGACTTTTATTTCTACAAATCTGTCATCATGTTTCTTACATAAATGTTCTAAGTATAAATACTAAATGAATGGGTACTAGTGAACCATTGTGTCGGTTCAAGGATATGACAGCTTACTTATTATGCATAACTGTCATATAACCGCTTCTGTTGACTTTTAAAGTCTGACTTTTGTTGGTTGACTTTCGTTGACCGGGTCATAGTGGGTTATGATGGGTCAGAGTGGGTCGATGGTGATTAACCCAATATTCTCCTCCTTAATCCAACGAGCGACGTAGGTCTTTAAGTCTTGATTCATCTTCTGGTTAAATCCACCATCTGAGCTTTTAATTTCTTGTAGTGCTTGTGATCATCCTTATATCTAGGTAGATCAATTTTCCTTTGGTTATTTCCACCTTTCTTCTTCTGGTGATCTTCATTATGTCCATGTTGATCTAGTTATTTCCACCTTTGTGATCTTCCTTAAGTCCAGGTTGTTCTGGTTATTTCCACCTTTGTGATCTTCCTTAAGTCCGGGTTGATCATCATGTTCTTTCTAGTTATTTCCACCTTTGTGATCTTCCTTAAGTCCAGGTTGATCATATTTTCTTGGTTCTTCTTCAAATGATTGCCATAAGCAATGTTGGTTCTAAGTCTTCTTCAATAAGATTAGATTCTTCTTCTTTCTTTGATGGACATTTGTTTGCAAAATGCCCATACTTCTTGCATTTAAAACACATCACCTTACTCTTATCATGAGTAAATTTATTTGAATTCTTTGTTTGATTTTTCCTTGAAATTATTTTCTTGGTCTCCAATAACAAATCATGTCCACATTTTTCACAATGTCTTTTGTGAGTAATGTTATTCTTGTGATGTGTAAACAATAACTTATATTGATCGTTATTGTCCTTATTCTTCTTAAACTTTATTCTTTCCTCGTATGTCTTGAGTCTCCCAATTGCTTCTTCCATCGTCATTTCACTTAGGTCGGAGTATCGCTCTATTGATGCGACTATTTGCAGATACCTATCGGGTACAACATTTAGTAGTTTCCGTACTAAGGTTTCATCTTCTATGGTCTGTCCTAGACTAGCGGCTTTGTTTACGAGAGTTGTGAGTTTTGTGGTGAAATTGTCGATTGTCTCGTCTTCCTTCATTTGTAACATCTCAAAATCATATTTGAGTGTTTGTAGTCTTGCTTGTTGAACTCTGTCTTCGCCAACGTGTCTAGTTTTCAAAGCATTCCAAATGTCCTTCTTGTTTTGTGCTTTATTATTTGAAGTAATTTTTCACTGGTAAGGCTTGATAAAGGAAAGCAATAGCGGTTTCTCTTTTGTCTTATTGGGTTGAGTGACTCACTTCCGACGCTATTGTTCCCATAAGTTATTTGCTTCGAGAATGATTTTCATGCGAATTGCCCATAATGAGTAATTCGCGGGCTTTAAGATTGGACATTGAAATTGGGGTGTACTATTCAAAATGTTAGTACTAGGTTCCTTTCCTTTCGTCATATCTTAAATGATAATGACAATAAATCTCCAATAAAAAATTTTAACACAAAGTTCTTATTTTTATTTTTATTTTTATTTTTTTATTTTTTTTTCAAAATTCTTATTTCTTAAAATGAGCTCTTAATGTTTTATCTTCCTCTAATTGGTGTAAAACTTTTCTAGGTATAGTTTTTAACAATTTTTAAACTATCATTGGAGATTATAAATTTAAAATGAATAACCTAAGGTTAATTACTCCTTACAAATTATTCTTAATCAGTATTCTAAGCAGTGTAATCACTAGGTTAGATATACTAGCCAAAAATATGATAAAATTTTAATAATTTTTTTAAAATAACTTATCAAACTAAAAACAATATATATCAAAATATATAAAGTAAAAAAAAATGAAAGGTGGTTTTGAAATCTTTTAGAACCTGGAGGGGTTGATGGTTTAACCCGATGCCCTAATAAATAAAATCCTTTTTGTGTGGCCCTTAGTTGTACGCGCCTTTGTTTTCTTATCTCCTTTTTTGTTGAGATAAAAATATAACTCGTATATTTTTCTATTTCTGAGACAAAGACTTTCAGTCCTCTCTCTCTCTAGGGAAGATAACTATGTCTTCTCCTTCCACACGACGGCTCAACCGGCGACTCGGCTGAGTCGATAAAAAAACCGGTGCACGGAAATTCAAGAAAATTTACAAAAAGATTGATACTTTTATAGACAACCCGAACCTCTTGGATTTGCTGTTGCAGTTTGTATTTACAACTATACCAAGGAAATACATTCCTAATACAATGCAACACTTTTTCTGTACATCTCATTCAGCAATCTTCCTGCAAACCCAACGGGTTGGGACGACCATGGTCAAAGTAAAGAAAAAGAATAACTTAAAAAAGGAACGTGACCGTGACAATAACTTCAAAAAGTCTCCATAATCGCTCATACTACCACTCGAAAATATCTTCATCTTTTCCCAAATCTGCAAACATCTCCTAGCCTCAACGGGCCTGAGCTTGAGGTTATCCTATACGAATGTACATCTAGCCCAAGACCCGAAAACCAGCTCTCCACATCAACTGAGATTCAGAGTTTGGATAGGTGGAATGCGATGGATCTGGGTCTGGGCCAGGGCCGAGGCCTGAGTTTGTACTGGCTCGTGGATCGAAGTCCATGGAAATTACATCCTCTTGGCTACATGTCCTCGAGGCCAAGTCTCGTGTTTCTTCGCACTCCTTGCAGACCAATTTCAAGGTCTGAACCACTTCACCCATGAAGGGTCGGTGTGACACTTCGGGCTGCACACACATTGATGCTATTGCTGCTACTTTAGCAATACTGTCTAATGGAACTTCAGGGGATAGTGATGGATCAATAAGCAAGTTTAGACCTTCTGGTGTTGGGAGGAGGGGATGGGCCCATGCGACAAGGTTTTCTTGGCCCGATGGCATTGACATGTCAACGGGTTTTCTTCCTGTTAGGAGCTCAAGGAGTACCACTCCGTAGGTATATACGTCACTCTTTACAAGAAGATGGCCTGTCATTGCATACTCGGGAGCCACATACCTGAATTCAAATGAAAAGAAGTTTAAGAAAATTTGGACGTGGTGGGTTCCCTAACCGGCCAAGACATATAATCTGACTCATTTACAGAGAAAGAAAAGCGTACCCGAAAGTGCCCATGACACGTGTCGAAATATGTTGGTTTTCTTCATCTAAAGCGGAACGAGCCAGACCAAAATCAGAAACTTTAGGAGTAAAGTCATGTTCCAGCAGAATGTTGCTAGTAAGCTAACCCCCGAGCCGCACCCAAAGCTATCTTCAAGCGGCCCCCTAATCCAGTGGTGCGACTTCCTTATCATTTACTAATCAACCAAAATTTCACTCCAATGATAAACCATATTCACTAAAAAAAAAAAAAAAAAAAAAGTCAAATATTTGACTTTTGAAAGTCAAACATTTCAATCCCTAACCAACCGAATTGTCACCAGTAGGCAGATGAGATCGAAGATTTTATATGATGATGAAACTAACCCTCTGTTTTTATATCCTATCATTTACTTACTATGTGTCATCCTTTAACTAACTATGTTTTGTAACTTTTAGTCCCTAGTTTCAATTAACCTTTTTTTTTAACTTTACTTTTACTTTGCTCTATGGTGAAGTTACTACTATAAAAATGCTATAGGGGTTGTAGTTTTCTTTTAGTCCCTAGTTTCAATTAACCATTTTTTTACTCTTTATGTTCTAAATACAACAATATTAGATCTGAATGATAATGAAGATCCAACCCCTGATGATTTTGTGACGGATAGTAAAGTAGCAATAGAACGCAAACAGCAACAGAGACACCGAGGGGCTTGACGTCCCTACCATTGTTTCCGTGACCACGACTACAACTGTTGAACCGGTCGAACCGATGACCGGTGATGTTACATTAAGCCGGTTTTGTAGAGATTTATAACCAAGATCGAACCGCTGGGTTTCGGCCGACCCGAGTTGGCCGGTTCACTGGGACCATCCAGTTCGTACTTTTTTCTTTGGTGAGGGAGAAATATACTGTGGTTAGTTAAATATACTGTGGTTAGTTTTGATTTTAACTAAGATTATGAGTAAGTGAGCACTAACTAGTGAATGAATATATTTGTTTTCTAAGGGCGCGTTTGGTTAGTTTATGGATTTTGCATAGGTTTAGGAATTCGTTTAAAGTGAAAGCAAAGTAAGGAGATGAAATATTTGATTGATTGCAAATAAATTTTTTAATAATTACTAGTAGGGTACCCGCGCAATGCGGCGGCGGGTACCATATGACTATATTTTCCAACGAGCGGCGGGTACCCTATGACTATATTTTTTAACGCGAAAATGCTATTCGGTTACATGTTTTTCTAATAACAAATGAATAACTCTAAGCAATAACAATGCAAAGTATTTCTTATCCAAATAAACATAAGGTCTAAACGAAAGTAATGAACATAAGTAGCATCTTTGAAACATAAGTTAAAATAGACGGGTATCACAGATATGTACGATTCCCGTATAATTAAATTTTTCGCGACCAAAGATTTACGTTTTCAAGAACCTATACCTTTAATTGATCATTTTAAACTTAATTGTCAACCTTATAATTAGCATGTCGTTACAATATGATTGACCATCACTTTTACAAACTGATTGAATATCACTATTTCAATTGTTAGCATCAAGATGATTGCTAAAAGTTTAGAGATGTTAAGTTGCTTTTCATTAAAATTACTATTACAAGTTTATTTACAATACATTTAATATTACAAGTTTAAATATATTATGCAATTAAAAGAAAGTGTGTCAAATTACACAATTGATATCACATTCCAACTCGAATTTAACCCTTTGAATCATCAAAAATAGATGAAGTCCAATACCAGAAATTCAATCAAATATTCATCCCAACCAATAAATTAACTCACAAATTTGGATACCATTCGGCCGAAATTTCGGATAACAAAATGTCAGCCCAAAAATTAACGATAAACCAAGTCCAACCCAAATCCTTCCACTAAACTAAACCTAATAACATGCTATTCTTACATTTTGCCCAAATCTTATTATTGCATCCACACACATATCAAATACTGACAACCCTAATATTTCTCTCAGCCACACACTTCTCTTTCTTATAATCTTATCTTCTTAACTTCTTTATAATCCACAAAAACTATCAAACCCACTCAGATCTTATGATAATCGAGTAGCAAAAAATTATATCTTTGTGTTTCTACTCAAACACGACATTCATAAACAAATACATGATAACGCTACACTCGTCGTTAGGGGTCAAAGGAACTTCCTTTTCATCGAGCAAGTTTTTCAACACCCTAGGCAAAGGAACCTAATCGTTGTAGTGTAGTACTAGGGTAAGCCACGGGTATTGATATCGTTCTCTAGGGTAATAGGAATGCTAGTGAGAAGTTACTACGCTAAGGTTGGGGTTGAGGAAGATTATTTTTTATTTTTTTATATTTTTAAGAAAAGGAAAGGTATGAATCTCGGGTTTGAATTTAGGGGTTGGTATTGCTACCGATTACTCTACTTATCTAATTATCTAATCTAAGGTGTATGTACTCTATGTCTAATTATTGTGTGCTCGTATGATAGTTTAAAGATGTGTTTACTTAGGTTTTACTACTCCTTAATTATCTCCTATTGGTGGTTGAATTGTCACGCCCTTATTCCTAGTTGCGTTGTGTGTCTAAGGTTATAGGGTATGCGTTTCTCCCTAACTCTTTGAACTTATGAAAGGGTCTCGTCTACAAAACCTACTAGGGATAATAAACTCTTACTCTAAGGCACTATTTGGATGGTTTAGCTTACAACTACTCAAGGAGTCATATTCTAAGGTTCACAAAGATTTAATCAAGCATTAAGTACACAACGAATGACCTATCGCATTACTAGATCATTAATCAACTAAGATAAGTGATTGGTCCCAAACGGTCAACCCAAATTAACCAGGTGAATGGTCAACAAGAGTCAATCACTTGAGAACGCAATGCAATTAAGTCCAGGAGAGTTTAGTGTTTCCCGTGTCGTTAAGTCCCAACGAGCTGTGCATGAATAGCCAAACGTGTAGGACGGGTGATATGAACAAAGGGTTATGATTGATACTAGATGACAAAGGAAAAATGAAAGAAAATTAAAAGCTAAATTATATTAAATGAACGCTATCACTATTTTTAAAATTGGATTTTCTTGATTTTTCTCTTATAAATTTGAATTAAAAACTAATTTTAAACTTTAAAACTAAATTAAAATACTAAAAATTATGAAATTAAAGAGGAAAATTGTGAAACTATTTTTAAAAAATCTAAAATAACTAAAGAGAATTTTCAAAACTAATTTTGTATTTTTCTGATTTATATTCTAATTTCTATGATTTAAAAACTATTTAAAACTAATTAAATTGCTAAAAATTACAAATTTAACTAAGAAAAAGCTGGAAAAATTATTTTTTTGCTTTTTATATTTATCTTAATCTATGAAAATTGAAAAATTATTTTTTTGAAGCTTTTCTGATTTATTTGTATTAAAAGCTATTTAAAAAGTCCTTAAAACTGATTTAAAATAGGAAAAATAGTAAACAGAACTAGAAAAATCTGAAAAATTCAGAAAAAGTCTAAAATAATATTCTAAATCTATGAAAAATATAAAAACTAGGGCTTATGTGTGAGAATATGAAGCTGTAGTGCAAACTGATTGAGAATAAGCACTTAAAATAAGCAAATAAGCACTAGAAAGCACAAAATGAACACATAAGCTAGATTAAGCTATAACTAAGTGAAATGAGCTAAACTCAACTAAGCTATACCACTGAATATCAAGCTACAAGCTTATGAGTACAAAATCAAACAAGTTAAATCTGTTGAGGTCTTTGATTTCAAGCTTAAAATAAGTCGCTCTACCCTGGAACCCAAAACCGATACCACAATCTCAAGTAGACCTGGTAAGGAGCTTATAAACCAAATTTGAGCCCAAGACAAGCTCTTATGAGATTGTTGAGGGCTTCTCAAACCTGCAGTAACACCTCGTATGTCGAGCATGTGCACAGGGCACTACCTAATACACAAGCTGATTTAAAGCTTATAAAAAAAATACAAAAATTCTACAAAAATCAGATTTCAACTCTTGACCAACTGAAGTTGTTAAGCCCAAAATTTCACTTGAATTGAACCAAAATTGAAGCTATGAAAAATCAACAAAGGTTGGTGAAAACTGAGTTTTTCACTTTTTGACTTTATAAGCAGTTTTGATAACTTTGACTTTTGTGAGATTTGAAACCAATTTATGAACTGATTATGATCTATTAAGCTAAAGTGAAACTAAAATAAGCTACTCTACTGAATTCTAAACACAAATCAAGCTTATGATGTTTAAAATTTCTAACAGATTTGAAATGAGGACAGATTTAAGTTGATTTTGACTTTGAGTGAGTTTTAGTGACAAGTAGTGACTGAAATGGTTGTGTTTAACCTAAATTAGATTGATGCAACAGATTTTAACCAACAACAAACACCCTAACTCAGACTACTTAACAGATGCAAACACCCCTTATACTAACTGACTTGCAATTTAACTAACCTAACTACTGAACTAGCTTATGCTAACACTTAAACTGAATCAAGTTAGCCTAATGACAACTAAATAAATAGCTCTAAGCTATAGCTAACAACAAACTTAGACAGATTAAGATTATGCAAAATATAATAGTATTGAAATAGGGAAGTACAAGTAGTCCAAATTTTATTCATTTATACCATAACCCAATCTATACTAAACTACTAAAATTCAACCCATTCCAAAGATCAGATCAACCCAATTCCATAACTAAGTCCATATTGAGCTTCACAGCTTGACTTTTGTTAATCGAGGTATAATATTGCTTGAATCGAGTTATAAGCTCACTTAAAGCAAGCGGGTGTACTTTAGTAAGTTTTATTGAGTTATAATAAAGCTTATCAAGCCCTGCTTTTAGATTTTTAAAAGCAAAGATAAATAAAAGAAAGCTTAAAACACAAACTTGGATAAACTTTTAATGAACACTGAACCGGATTACAAAAGATTATAACTTAAATTCAAGCATATAGAAACTAAAATTACACTTTAAGACTTAAACTAAGACATTGATAATAAAAACGATTTTACAAGAAATTATAAAAATTAACTACTCTTCTCTCTAGCTTCTCTTCCTTCTATTTATATAACAAGATTGCTCCCACGGTCTTCCGATCAATTCCACTTCTTTTAGAACCATTGGATCATCGAGTCAATTTTAGCCATTGATGGCTTTTACGCCAAATGAGATATTGCAACTGGGGTTGATTGAGTGCAAGGAAGGAGAGGCATTTAATGAATTTGGTTTGTTGTGGAGGTGGAGGGGACATGGAGAGGTGTATGTGAGCTGGAGGTGAGGGTTGATGGAGTGTTGCAGAGTGGTTGTAGAAGATGGGAAAAAGGAGGGAAAAGGGTCGGGTTGACGGGGTTTGACCGTGTTATATTAATAGACAGGGGGTTCAAAACAGGGGGGTCAAGGGTGTTTTGGCAGGGTTCAAGGATACAAAGGGTCCGTTTGGTTTTGGATTATCACAAGGACCATTTTGTAATTTATTCTTGGGACCAAAATGCAACTTTCCCAAACTTATCAAAAGGGCCAAACATGCCAAGTTTCATTAGTACAAGGACCATAAAAGATAATTTTCCATTTTTTAAACTTCCAAGGACTATTTTTGCCAATTTTGAAACTTCAAGGACCAAACTTGTAAATTCTCCAAACTTTTTACCCAAGGATCATTTTTGATAAATTTTGATTTTAAAAGGACTTGGGTTGACTTTTATTCCAAAACAAATGCTCGTGGACTCGATTTTGTCAAGATTTAAAAGTCGAGGGACCTGAACTCAATTATGCAAACTTAGCTCGCTTTTTCATCCGATTTTAAAAATTTTGCATCTGAGACATATAAAATATAATTTTGGGATATTTTCAGTATTTTGATGCATTTCACGCTTTTAAATGTTTTGCGCTTCAGATTGACAAAAATGATGAGTATTTACACACTCATCAATCCCCACACTAAACTATCTAGCAACCTAGCAATCTTTTGAGAAAACTTAATGTATTTGAATCTATTTACCAAAACCCATTACTTCTGGAGTAGCCAATTGTTTCAGCTCAAGTAAGAACCTTGGTACAATGATAACCAAATGATTTTGAGCAAATCACCAACTTTCAACGGTTTTGATTTGTCTTTACCGAAGTTGCTTTGACTAGCCAACTCTTAGATAATATATACTATCTTTGGTGAGTCGATTACCAATTATGGTTTTCCAACTGCCTTTACCACAAGCCATAAACTTACGGGCTAGCCAACTCTTCACTAATTAAAGATATGAAATAACACCATACAATTTTAGGCAAATTGCAAGCCGTAAACGGATTTGAGATATCTTTACCAAGAGCCGTTTGCCCCTGGATTAGCCAATCCTTTAGTTTATTAGACATGGCGATGATAACCATAAGCCGAGTAAGTGCAAAACACTTACTCAAAAAAAATTTCCAAAAATAGGGAATGTGGTATAATTACATGATAAAATTCGCGAGAATTCTCCCCCATACTAGAAATGAATATTGCCCTCAATATTCAAAGTACCGGGGTTATGCCAAACCGAGAACGTAAAAGGGAAATACTACGGCCATTATTTGGAATTTTTTTTTTGAAAACTTATATACAACAATGGGGCAACTCCCCATACTAGGGTGGTAGAAAGTAGAAAGAAGTCGAAATAACGGTGAAAACCCATATAGTGTGCTATTGTTTTTGTTCCTCGAAGCTAGCTTGACTCGATCCCCGCATTTATTGGTTCATGGGGAAAGTTTGTAGATCCGGACAACCAAGGAGGAATGTCCTCTCCAAAATAGTGTTTCAATCGATGACCATTCAATTTAAAATTTGGACCATCGGGTTGAGATAACTCAATGGTTCCATAAGGAAATACTTTAGTGATGGTGAATCGTCTGCATCAGGGATTTTAGTTTTCCGAGAAAATCTTCAATCTTGAATTGAAAAGAAGGACTCAATCACCGACGTTGAAAACGCGGTTCTTGATTTTGGAGTCATGAATCTTCTTTGTCTTTTCTTTGTAGATCAAAGAGTTCTCATATGCTTGATCACGGAGTTCATTTAATTCATTCATTTGAACTTTCCGTGATCACCACCGTCTCAATATCGGTTGGCATGTTTCAAGGCCCAGTACGCATTGTGCTCAAGCTCAATCGGCAGATGACACGCCTTCCGCACACTAGCTTGTGGAGTACACCCATTGTGTTTTATAAGCGTGACGGAAGGCCTAGAGTGCGTCATCTAGCTTATCCGACCAAGAGGCACGGTTTTCGCCTACTGTCCTTTCAAGAATTTTTTATACCTCGGTTAGAAACTTCCACTTGCCCACTTGTTTGGGGGTGGTACCAGTAGACGGTGAGTTACACCATACTTTTGCATGAATTTATCAAACCGGTCATTGCAGAATGCGCATCACGATCAATGATTATAGCTCGTGGAGTTCCAAACCTAGCAATAAGAGATTTTAAGAATTTCACAACAACTCGGGCATCGTTGGTAGGTAAAGCTTTCGCTTCAACCCATTTTGACAAATAGTCAACGCCACTATGTATGTATTTATTTCGACGAAGGAAATGGCCCCATAAAGGCAATGCCCCAGATGTCAAAAATCTCACACACTTGAATGGCGCTTATGCATTTCATTTCTTTGTGAGATATTTCCGTGACGTTGACAAGCGTCACATGTTTTGACAAATTTGTGGGCATCCTTGTAAATCGTGGGCCAATAAAATCCAGAATCAAACACCTTATTGGCAGTGTAGTTGGGACTATGATGTCCCCAAGAGGGTCCGTAATGGCAAGCCTTGAGAATGTCATTGGCTTCCGACCATACACACATCGCCGATGACTTGATCCCAAGAAATTTTGAATAAGTAGAGTCGCCCCGGAGTAATGTTTTACATCTTTAAAGAATTTGTTTTTCTGTTGGGACGACATCCCTTTCACTACAAAGTTACCCGCATGGTAATTTGCAAAGTCACAGCCATGGGGTAGAAGAGTCTCCACAAAAGAAACCACATTGAGTGTTTCAGAGGAAATGTTTCGTTTATTTCTCTCGAACACATTCTGAGGGTTTTCTAGACGACAGATGATCGCCAAAGGTTCTCAGCCTTTTTATCACGTATAATGATATCAAATTCTTGGAGGAGAACCCAACGGAGCAATCTCGGCTTTGCATCTTGTTTTGCAAAGAGATATTTGAGCCAGTGATCCGTATACACCACGATTTGGTCAAGATTAGGTATGGTCGAAACTTTTCAAACGCATACACCACGCCTAATAATTCTTTTCTCAGTAGTGGTGTAATGGGTTTGAGCTTCACCATAGTCTTACTCGCGTAGTGGATAGGCTGGAAATGCTTGGTTTTACGTTGCCCCGGATGCACCGATAGCAAAATCACTTGCATCGCACATGAGTTCAAAGGGTAAATCCCACCGGGGCAACTAGAATGGGTGTGCCTGAAGCTTTTCTTTAATGTTTCCAAAGCTTCGATGCACTCAAGTGAGAAGATAAAAGGAGCATCCTTCTCAAGGAGATGAGTCATAGGTCGAGCGATTTTAGAAAAATCTTGTATGAATCATGATAAAACCGGCATGACCTAGAAAACTCCTAATACCTTTGACGGTAGTAGGATGAGGCAATTTGGCAATGACATCCACTTTCGGTTTGTCAACCTCAATCCTGTTTTTTGAAATCTTATGGCCTAGGACAATTCCTTCTTTGACCATAGGCTCTTCTCCCCAATTTAGACAAAGATTGGTGTCTTCACACCGTTTTAGCATTTTTCTAAATGGGAGAGACATGTTTGAAATGAGTCCCCAATGACCGAGAAGTCATCCATAAACCTCCATTGTTTCCGATCATGTCGTGGAAATTTGCCATCATACATCATTGGAACGTGGGATGCTACATAGGCCAAAAGGCATACGCCTCAGTAGGCAAAAGTTCGTATGGGCGTGAATGTGGTCTTTTCTTGATCCTCGTGGATCATGGGGATCCAAAATACCCCAGAAACCATCAAGGAAACAATAGTATTCGTCCCTCGCTAATCTCTCAAGCATCCGATCCATGAAGGGTAGAGGAAAATGGTCTTTACGGGTGGCTTCGCTTAACTTTCGATAGTCAATACACACACGCCATCCCGTAACCAATCGAGTTGGAATTAACTCGTTTTCTTCATTTGTGACAACAGTTATGCACTTTTTGGAACACGTGGATGGGATGACCAAGGACTATCGAGATCGGGTAATTAAACCGCATCAAGAAGTTTGAGAACCTCCTGTTTGATAACCTCATGAATCTTAGGATTCACCCTTATCTCGATGTTGATCATTGGTTGAAGTCATCCTCCAACAAGATTTTGTGAGTACAAAACTCAGGGTTGATACCCTTAATGTCGGAGAGTTTCCAAGCAATTGCTTGCTTGTGTGACTTCAAAACCTTTATGAGAGCAGTCTTCTCCTCCTAAGTTAAGTCCTTAGAAATTATGCGGGTAATTTATCATCACCCTCCAAGAATGCATACTCGAGATGAGGAGGTAGGTCCTTAAGTTCAACCTCGAAATTCTTCAGAGATGTTTGTACCGATTTGATTTCTTCAATCGTGATCTCTTTTGGAAGGAGTGAAGGTAATGGATCTTCATTTAACAATTGCTCAAGATAAAGGATATCTCCTCCTAATCATAAACACCATTATTAATTCCCGGCGGAATCGATTCATCATTAGCAAGAAACTCATCGATCTCTTCCAAAAAGAAGTCACATCCCTCAAACGGAGTAAGAGAGGGGGAAGAATCGGCAATAATTGGTTGAGAAGATGTGGTGGAATCCCCACTCACATAATTATGAAAATAACCAAGAAACTCTTGAGAGTACTCCTCAAGCAATATCATTACATCGATTCGATTAACCGATTCAAAGATCATAGGTCATGGAAAGCTCTAGTTTGATCAAGGTTAACGGTGACAGCTTCATTACCCACACGTAACGTGATTTCTTGCTCAAATACATCAATGAGAGCACGGCCCGTTCTCATGAATCCTCGTCCAACAATGAGGGGAACCCGATGATCGGCATCGAAATCAACAACCACAAAGTCACCGAAAATGGAACTTTCTACTTTCACGAATCATACTCTGACGATGCCAAGAGGACGCGATATAGAATGATCTGCAAGCTCAAGAGTCATGCGTAGTAGGAATAAGTTCGAAGAGAAAATTTCTTCCATCGAATAAGGCATCGATTGATGCTTGCACCAAGATCGGCGAGGGCAAAGCATTCAATCATTCCCGGAAAAACACAAGGTAGAAGAAATTTTTCCAGATCTCCAAGTTTCTGAAGTTTAACGTAATCACTGAAAGCGCTTCATTCAGAGGAGTTTTAGCCATTTCAAACAGTTTTTCTTTGTTGCTTTACATGTGTTTGAGAGTTGATGCAAACTTGGGCATCAGCATGATAGCATCCGCAAAGCTTATGTCAAAATGTAGTTCTTGGAAAATTTGAAAAAATTTCTCCGTTTGATGACTGGCTTTTTCGCGGAGCTTTTGCTCATTTAAACGTGATGGGTAAGGAATAGAATTTCTGGATTTGGGGTTTTCAACTGGAGGTTCAAAAACAACTCCTGGTTTGGATTTGGGTTTCGGGACAACTTGAGGATGGACATCGTTGGTACCTCCGTTATTAGTAGGAAGTTCCTTGTCCTTTGTTGCCTCAGGTTCACTTTCCACTACCTTCGGAAGAGAAGAAGAAGAGGTAGTAGGAATAGCGGGTCCATCATATGAAGCACCAATTCTGGTTGTGATCGCTTTGCATCGCTTCCTGATTAGCGATCGTGTTGCTAGGTAAAGTACCGGAGCCGAGGGTCGATCATTTAAAAACTTAATGTCAAAATCGGCTAACCAACAACCTCTTCATTTCCTCTTGGGATTTCATGAATTGCTTCAACAACTCATCAGATGATGGTCCAGTTGGAACAATGGCTTGATTTTGTGTAGGAAAATTTTGGCCTCTATTGTTTGGATTAGGGCCTTAATTTTGGAAATTTCCTTGATTTTTGTCATGAAAATACCCTGGGTTGAAATTTCCCTGACCTTGGTTTCTATTAAAATTACCTTGGTTTTGGAAATTTTGACTTTGATTTTGAAAACCGTTATTTTGACTAAAATTACCTTGGTTTTGAAAACCTTGGTTCGTTCTATTCTGATTTTGATTACGGTTTTGGTTTTGGTTGAAACCGGTGGTCCAGGGTAGTGGTTAGGACGGTGGTTCGGGTCCATAGGAGCACGGTATTGGTTGCCTCCTGAATTGGAAATCCGCTTGCGCCCGAAAGGGTTACCATCGGTGGCCATACAGCTTGTAATAGACATGGGGCCACCACAAGTAACACATACTTCCACTTTCTTGACTTCAAAGGAGGTGAAGTTTGTGGAAAAGAAACTTTCTTTTGGTTAGAGAGAACCAAAGCTTGAATTGCTTCCGTGAGTTTGTCAATCTTAGCATCGGTGCTAGATTGACTCACGAGCGATGAAGTAGAAGGACCAACACTGACTTGGGAAACAACCGGTTTGCTTCGATGCAAAGAAGCGGACTTTAGACTTGTTTTCAATGATCGCTAAAGCTTCTTTACGCTTTGCTCAAGAAATTTCCTCCGCGGAGGAATTGAGAGAATCTTGATCAGATTGACTCACTCCATTATAGAAAGTATCGAGTTGCATTAACTCGGAGAAACCATGGTGAGGACATTTAGAACAACTCCTTAAAACGATCCCACGATTCACTGGAGGATTCATCAAACTTTTGTGTGAACTTGATGATTTCGCTTTAAGACTCGGTTTTAGAAGGTGGATAGAATTGCTCACAAATTTCTTACTTAGTCTTCCCATGTTTCGATCGATTGAGGGGTTGTTTTTCAAGCCAAATCCGGGCTTGTCCTCAAGGGAAAATGGGAATGAAGAAGTTTGATAGCATCAGTAGGGACATTCTTGTATTTGATGGTAGATGCAATCTTGTTAAACCATCGAATATGAGCAGGAGGATCATCCCTCTCAAAACCATAGAATTGACTTGAGGTTACAAGATTTAGTAACCTGCTTTGAGTTCAAAATTTTCACCACAATGGTCGGGATAACAATAGCATCTCCATACCCGTCGATGGTGCCTGGAGAAGCTCACACATAGGACGCTCTTCCGCCATGATAGCGGAAGTAGTGTGAGCAATCTCGATGATCTCGAATCCGTGATGGTAACGTCTACCGGATACGCCTTGCGAATCCGAAAAGCTCACGAAATGGGCTCACAGACCTAGAAGAGCGAAAAGATACACTAGAGTTAACTCTAAGAAATCTCAGAGTTAAGGGAATTATGAAAATGGGGAAAGAAGAATCTTTTTGAGTTTTATGGTTTTATATATATGTAGAAACAAAAGAAAAATATTTTTGTGTTTTATATGTTTTAAGATGTTTTTGGATTTTTGGATTTTTTTAAGAAAATATAAATATATATAGATGGTATAAACAAGGAGCGAATATTCAAATCACTAATCTGCTAAACTAAAGATTATTAGTACAATTCCGGCGGCGGCCAAAATTTGATTGGTCCCAAACGACAACCCAAATTAACTGTGAATGGTCAACAAGAGACAATCACTTGAGAACGCAATGAAATTAAGTCCAGGAGAGTTTAGTGTTTCCCTGTGTCGTTAAGTCCCAACGAATGTATGTCAGGCGAATAACCAAACGTGTAGTGATCGTGATATGAACAACGAAAGGGGTTATGATTGATACTAGATGACAAAGGAAAAATGAAAGAAAATTAAAAGCTAAATTATATTAAATAAACGCTATCACTATTTTTAAAATTGGATTTTCTTGATTTTTTTTTTTATAAATTTGAATTAAAAACTAATTTTAAACTTTAAAACTAAATTAAAATACTAAAAATTATGAAATTAAAGAGGAAAATTGTGAAACTATTTTTAAAAAATCTAAAATAACTAAAGAGAATTTTCAAAACTAATTTTGTATTTTTCTGATTTATATTCTAATTTCTATGATTTAAAAACTATTTAAAACTAATTAAATTGCTAAAAATTACAAATTTAACTAAGAAAAATCTGGAAAAATTATTTTTTTTTTGCTTTTTATATTTATCTTAATCTATGAAAATTAAAAACTTATTTTTTTGAAGCTTTTCTGATTTATTTGTATTAAAAGTTATTTAAAAAGTCCTAAAAACTGATTTAAAATATGAAAAATAGTAAACAGAACTAGAAAAATCTGAAAAATTCAGGAAAAGTCTAAAATAATATTTTAAATCTATGAAAAATATAAAAACTAGGGCTTATGTGTGAGAATATGAAGCTGTAGTGCAAACTGATTGAGAATAAGCACTTAAAATAAGCAAATAAGCACTAGAAAGCACAAAATGAACACAGAAGCTAGATTAAGCTATAACTAAGTGAAATGAGCTAAACTCAACTAACCTATACCACTGAATATCAAGCTACAAGCTTATGAGTACAAAATCAAACAAGTTAAATTCAGTCCTGAGATGCTGATTTCAAGCTTAAAAATAAGCTGTCTACCCTAGTTGGAACCCAAAACCAGATACCACAATCTCAAATAGACCTGGCAAGGAGCTTATAAACCAAATTTGAGCCCAAGACAAGCTCTTATGAGATTGTTGAGGGCTCTGACAAACCTGCACACTCAGTGTATGCTTTGAGCATGTGCACTGAGACTTTCACTTAATACACAAGTTGATTTGAAGCTTATAAAAAATACAAAATTCTACAAAAATCAGATTTCAACTCTTGACCAACTGAAGTTGTTAAGCCCAAAATTTCACTTGAATTGAACCAAAATTGAAGCTATGAAAAATCAACAAAGGTTGGTGACAACTGAGTTTTTCACTTTTTGACTTTATAAGCAGTTTTGATAACTTTGACTTTTGTGAGATTTGAAACCAATTTATGAACTGATTATGATGTATTAAGCTAAAGTGAAACTAAAATAAGCTACTCTACTGAATTCTAAACACAAATCAAGCTTATGATCTTTAAAATTTCTAACAGATTTGAAATGAGGACAGATTTAAGTTGATTTTGACTTTGAGTGAGTTTTAGTGACAAGTATTGACTGAAATGGTTGTGTTTAACCTAAATTATATTGATGCAACAGATTTTAACCAACAACAAACACCCTAACTCAAACTACTTAACAGATGCAAACACCCCTTATACTAACTGACTTGCAATTTAACTAACCTAACTACTGAACTAGCTTATGCTAACACTTAAACTGAATCAAGTTAGCCTAATGACAACTAAATAAATAGCTCTAAGCTATAGCTAACAACAAACTTAGACAGATTAAGATTATGCAAAATATAATAGTATTGAAATAGGTGAAGTACTCACAAGTAGTCCAACTTATTTGCAGTTTATACCATAACCCAATCTATACTAAACTACTAAAATTCAACCCATTCCAGCATTGCATCAACCCAATTCCATAACTAAGTCCATATTGAGCTTCACAGTTGACTTTTGTTGACTGAGGTATAATATTGCTTGAAACAGAGTTATAAGCTCACTAAAAGCTATGGGCAGCTTTAGTAAGCTTATTTGAGTTATAATAAAGCTTATTGAAGCCTGGCTTTTAGATTTTTTAAAACTGCATAAATAAAAGAAAGCTTAAAAACACGAAACTTGGATAAACTTTTAATGAACACTTGAACTGGATTACAAAAGATTAAGTAACTTAAATTCAGTACATAGAAACTGAAAATTACACTTTAAGACTTAAACTAAGACATTGATAATAAAAACGATTTTACAAGAAATTATAAAAATTAACTACTCTTCTCTCTAGCTTCTCTTCCTTCTATTTATATAACAAGATTGCTCCCACGTGTCTTCTGATCAATTCCCACTTCTTTTTAGAACCATTGGATCACTGGAGTCAATTTTAGCCATTGATGGCTTTTTGGCGCCAAAATGAGATATTGCAACTGGGGTTGATTGAGTGCAAGGAAGGAGAGGCATTTAATGAATTTGGTTTTTTGTGGAGGTGGAGGGGACATGGAGAGGTGTATGTGAGCTGAAGGTGAGGGTTGATGGAGTGTTGCAGAGAAGTGGTTGAAGAAGATGGGAAAAAGGAGGGAAAAGGGGCTGGGTTGACTGGGGGTTTGACCGGTGTTATATTAATAGACAGGGGGTTCAAAACAGGGGGGTCAAGGGTGTTTTGGCAGGGTTCAAGGATACAAAGGGTCCGTTTGGTTTTGGATTATCACAAGGACCATTTTGTAATTTCTGATTCTTGAGGGACCAAAAATGCAACTTTCCCAAACTTATCAAAAGGGCCAAACATGCCAAGTTTCATTAGTACAAGGACCATAAAAGATAATTTTCCATTTTTAAACTTCCAAGGACTATTTTTGCCAATTTTGAAACTTGAAGGACCAAACTTGTAAATTCTCCAAACTTTTTACCCAAGGATCATTTTTGATAAATTTTGATTTTAAAAGGACTTGGGTTGACTTTTATTCCAAAACAAATGCTCAGGGACTGATTTTGTTAAGATTTGAAAGTTGAGGGACTGAAACTGCCAATTATGCAAACTTAGCTCGTTTTTCATCTGATTTTAAACATTTTGCATCTGAGACATATAAAATATAATTTTGGGATATTTTCAGTATTTTGATTCATTTCTGAGCGTTTTTAAATGTTTTGCAGTTCAGATTTGACCAAAAATGATGAGTATTTACACACTCATTAATAAGAGACAACCAATCAATATTCAATAATTAAGTTTCATATTCCCTAAGCAAACACACAAGTAAATTAGACGGACATGGAAAACATGCAAGCATACACACAAATAATCAAAGACATAATTGAATTAATGAAGTAAAACACTTATCTTGGTGTAAGATAGGGTTTGGAACCCTAAAATACTGTACAAGACAGCCTTGGTTCGGTTTAGGTTTTTACTCCAAAAGACTACACTCTAATACTGAAAAATTCGGATTCTATATATAAGATTACACATGCGACGGCGTCACCTTATGTTTTGTGACGCCGGGTCACGCCGTCATTAGGGTTTCGTCTTGGCCACGTTAGACTTGCGACGGCGTCACCTTATGCTTGTGGCCGTCCTCTTCAGGCTTCGATGTCGTCCGGATTGTATCTAGGCGTCCGAGTTGCGACGGCCTACTCTTTTACAACTTGACGTCGTCACTTGAAAATAGGAGTTTTGGCTTCTGTCCCGTCACAAAATCCTCCGGACGGCGCTGTCACGCTTACAGCTGACGCCACCTTATGTTTTCAGTTGCTTTGAGTGTCTCGATTCTGACTTTGGCCATTTTCTTCGTATATTCGCGCTTTTTCGTCCAAATAAGTGCCATTCCAGCATTTTGCCTTCAAGAGACCTAAAAAGTGAAAAGGAACGATATTAAGAAATAACGGATACAAAAGTGATCAAATAAGGGCTTAAACGACCCCTCAAAAAGGTACCTTTTAAAACCTTATCAAATATCCCTACACTTGGTATTTGCTTGTCCTCAAGCAAATGTGCTTTTAGCCAATTAATTTATAAGTTAGAGGTCATGAAGCATTGGTTTAAAACAATCCATAACACATATAAGTCCCGCAAAAGTCATAACAAGCACGGAAATCACATACTAGCACCTCTCATGGGGTGTTTGGATACCCACATCTCTCTCGGGTGTATATGAAATATAACAAATTGGAAATGGAAGATAAACACTCATTAACCGGTCCTAGTACATAGATTACCATAGGCTTGAGAATAGATTAAACCTCCATCGCTTTGGAGTAAGCATCTAGGAAAGACTATCAAAGAGGTCTTTAAAGGGTTGTAACGTTAGGCTTACGGTAGGGAAACAAAGTGTTTGGTGGGATAGGCTATATAGTGGTGGTAAGTCAAAAATCTCTATGTTAAATGCATACGAAGAATGGCGTTGCTAAGCCAAGACTCGACACTCTAGACTCTAGCTAACTGAAATAAACAAACAAAAAGATAAGGGATAGATGTAGGATGGTAGCTTCTTGTTTTTTTTTACTTTTCTCTTTTTTTCGATTTTTTTTTCATACACTTTTACTCTACCATCCTTTACTGTAACATCAAAATGATAGGGATTTATAGGCACATCCCTACACTTGAGTTTTTATTACTCTAACACTAATTTGACCCGAATTGAAAAGATCAAAACACTTGGGGTACATTATTATGCAAACAAAGAGAATTTGAATTTAACGTTCCCTTCCCGTCATTTCATAAACTTTAACTTTTCCCATGAATCCCAATCGTCCCAAAACTGTATACAAAGGATATGAATCGACTTAGCAACTCATGCAAGCAACTAGATAATTGAACTAAGGGTTTAGGGTGACAAAAATAATGCACTAAAAGTGAGTGCATACAAGGTAGGCTAAGGCGATTTGGGTGTATATTTGGGGGTGGGGTGTAAACAATGCTCTTCATTGATAATTCCGGAAGAACCGAAACATTACGAGAACCGCAAAAAGGATAGGCTCTGAGGGGTTAACTAGGGGTATCGTGTACGAAAGATGAGTACAACGCAAAGGTGTGGGAGAATTACTCAACCGATGTGGAAGAAGTAATTATATTACGGGTATCAAACAAGGGTTATCCTAATGCCTCTTATCATTTAGTTATTTCTAACTACACAAGTGTAGTCTTACTAGCGATCTCGAGATGCATCACAAAACAAGTTCTAGAATCTATTATACTACCGGTTCACACTCTAAGCATTAAAGATGAATGCTTTTAATTCCTACTAATCTAAGGGTAATCCTCACATTTTGGGTGGAATTTAGGTGGTAAAGGGTTTTTGTGCTAGTCATGCAAGTTCCTATCCGTGAGACGCTTTTGTTAAGACTAATGGCCCACTCCTATATATCATGAAAAATTTTAAATTTGGTGCCAAAATTACCCTAACCGACATTTTCTCATGGTTTATTACACAAATACAATTGGACAAAGCAAATAATCAAGGATAAGTATAGTTTCAAAGTTTCCATTTTTTTCCCTCCCTACACTTAAACTGAACATTGTCCCCAATGTTCCCCGAAAGTATCAAAGTTATGATAATGGAAGGTAATTAAAACGAAAGAAACTAGTACTCTGATTAGCTTCTAGGATCCGTGTGTGAGGTAGTGGTTAAATCCTTTCCAAGAAGAATTTATGCGTGAAAAGCTCCTTCCAATCTTATGTAACTTCTTCTTGATAAATTAAACCTGCACACTTGAAGAAAACAAACGAAACCTTCGCGTAAAATCGGCGGTAATAATATATATAAGACTCGATATAAACTAGGATATAATGCTTGTGGAATGGATGTTTACAGAATTTCTGGAAAATTAAGACCTGGAAAATTCCAAAAAATTTTAAGTAGCTCAAAAAACGAGAAAAAAGTAATATGTTGTTTTTACTCCTTCCCGACGCCAGTTATCCTGACAAAAGCGGTCTACGATTTTCGGAAAATTTACATCTTAAGAATCTGGAAAAATTTCTGCAAAACATCCATTATGACTCGATACAAGCATTTGACTCGAACAAACACACAAATATATCTTTTAATGAATTGTTATTCTCATGTTTATGTTTCTTTTGAAAACGTGTGTAATCCTCCCTACACTTATCCCTTATGTAAAATACCTTTTTATGCAATTAAGACGAGGTTAAAAACAAAATAAAGCATTTTTACAAAATTAAACATGAGAATAGACAATCAATAAAAGACATATGACACTAACAAGCAAACAATTAAGCATGGGTTGCCTCCCACGAAGCGCTTTTCTTTATTTAAGAGTCTTGTAGCTAGACTCGTAGTCGTGCTCCTACGTACCGATATAAGTAAGCCTATCCTCAACAATTTCATAAGGATCAAACTTATCATTCAAGTTCCTAATAGTACGTTCGGTTAGATATGCCTTTTCAAACTTCTCTCCATCGAGATCATAGATTGTTATCCTAATGTGCCACTCTCCATTACCGTCACTAGGCGGTCTATCCCAATCCCATTTGTGTTTAGATTTCTCAACTTTCCACTTATTCATGACAAGGTTGACGGGCAAGCTTCCTAGGAACTCGGTCCTCTTCCTAAATACTAAGGCGTCCTCGAACGGGTTTACTTCCATGTCCCTAACCATTTCTTTTTCTTGGAAAGTTGCTTTACTAGTGAAGGCTTCATCTAGGTAAAAAGGTCTTTGGGGGGGCCTATGAGGTTCTTATCTATCCAAGGTCCATATCTAGAAGGCTCTCTATCCAACATAATCTCATGTGGGATTTCCTCTTCTTTGTAGTAAGTATGCTTTTGACATCGTAAATTGACCTAGCACTCCCTTCTCCTACCACTATCTTGGACATCTTACAATCGATGATGGCACTAGCGGTAGCTAAGAATCCTCTTCCTACTAGTAATGGGCATGTCGGTCCTTATTCATGTCTAGCACATGAAAGTCGGCCAAAAGAATCAACTCTCCTACGTGTACTACCATGTCTTTTATTATTCCTACCGGACGTGCAACACTACCGTCCGCTAGACCTAAGATGGTTTCCGTTGGTTCTATTTTACCTAAGTTAAGGCTTCTATGGAAGGACAACGGAACAAGATTGATGCATGACCCTAAGTCGGCTAGTGCGTCGAGAGGTTTGGAAGTTCCAAGCCTACACGGAAGAGTAAATAGCCCGAGATCATCTAACTTCTTAGGTAAATTATTTCGCACAAAAGCAGACCCATGTTTTCCAAGCTTAAGTTCTAAATCATATTTTTCTTTTAAAGCATTATAATAGGGTGCATGAGCTAAGACCTCAAGAATCGGTTTTTCTTGATGGAGTTCCTTGTACTCCTCCTCTAAACTAGGTTTGGATTCTTGATTGACGGGTTTCTCAAGAGTAGGTTCCACCAATGGTGCAGGGCCTTGGTACCTCATTTTGTATGGCTTGGAACCCTTTTTGATAGCGTTTACCGAGTGAACCGTTGGGTGTGAGGGGCATGGATGTGTGTTCTCCCATGGTGAACAAGAACATGAAGTCGACGAAATTGAATTCACTTTTGGGTTCTTTATAGTATCACTTGGGAGTGCTCCAACTTCCCGTTCATTAAAGGCTTTTAAGAGGGCATCAAGCTTGTTTGTCATCTCGCTTTGTCTTTGCTTAAAATCGGCTTCAAGCTTAGTCAATCGAGTCTCTTGAGATGACAAGAATCTAGATGTAATTGCCTCAAGATTAGTGGGGTTCCCGGTGTTTAGAGAGTTGAACCTATTAGGTGGACTAGATGAGCTTTGGGGTGTGCTTGAGTTTTGGTTCCACTTAAGGTTAGGGTGATTTCTCCATGAGGGGTTGTAAGAGTTTCCTAAGTTGTTTTGTTCGGGCTTGAAAGTGTACCATTTCTCTTCCGCTCCGTTGGTACGCATGGAGGCGTAGTCCGCAAAAGCTTGTTCGGGGAGTCTTGTGCAATCACGAGTGTCATGAGGACCACTACATAACTCACAAGGTAGAGTGATTTTATTCACTTGACGTGAGGACTTAGGATTTTCGTAGGAACTCATTAGGATTTAACTTGATCTTCAAGTTCGGTCATCCTACGGTCAGAAGATTGTGAGATAATGGGAGGCAAGGAGATTGCCTTAACGGTTTTGGGCAGCTCACGGGGGTCATCCCAACTTTCGTTGTCATAAAGGGCAAGGTCCTCTATTATACCCCATGATTCTTCCGCGGTGAGATTACTAAGTTTTCCACCGGCCGCTTGGTCAATGGATCGCTTGGTGGGGAAGTTGACATGATTATAAAAAATTTGGACTTGGAGCCAAAGATCAATTCCGTGATGAGGGACTTTATGAAGTAAGTCCTTGAATCGAGTCCATGCTTCTTAGAGAGATTCACCTTGACGTTATTGGAACATCAAGATGTCATTCCTAAGCTTAGTGGTTCTCCCCGGTGGGAAAAATTGAGCAAGGAAGCGAGATGTAAGATCATCCCAACTTGAGATGGAGCCGGCGGGAAGTCGCTCAAGCCAATTACTAGCTTGGTCCCGTAAAGAAAATTGGAAGAGACGCAGGCGCCTGGTCTCCCGAGTAGTAGCATCAAGGTCGATGGAATCGACAATTTTGAGGAAATCCCTCGATGCTCGATTTGGATCTTGGAACGAAGTCCATAGAATGCACATCCGTTTTGCACCAACCGGATGGTGTCGGATCGCAGGGCCGTAGTTTGGGCTTGGTCGGGAAGCTCAATGGTGTTCCTATAGCCTAAGTGGCTTGGTCTCGAGTATTCACCAAGAGTACGGGCTCTTGGCGGGTCATTTGGTGGTGGGTTGATGAGTGGTGGTTGGTTATCACCTTCCATGATGAAAAGTGATGGAATTACGAACAAAGGTCACGAAGAAGGGGGATAGACTACGAGAAAGCTAAAAATGAGAAAAAAGTTTACTTGATAGGAATCAAGTAAAGAAACCTAAACGAGGTGGACTACAAACTAGCTATTCTATTCCCGGCGCAAAAACTTGATAACGCTATACGCGTCGTTCGGGGTCAAAGGAACTTCCTTTTCGTCGAGCAAGTTTTTCAACACCATAGACAGTGAACCTAATCGTTGTAGTGTAGTATTAGGGTAAGCCACGGGTATTGATATCGTTCTCTAGGGGAATAGGAATGCTAGTGAGAAGTTACTACGCTAAGGTTGGATTTGAGGAAGATTATTTTTTATCTTTTTATATTTTTAAGAAAAGGAAAGGTACGAATCTCGGGGTTTGAATTTGGGGGGTTGGTATTGCTACCGATTACTCTACTTATCTAATTATCTAATCTAAGGTGTATGTACTCTATGTCTAATTATTGTGTGCTCGTATGATAGTTTAAAGATGTGTTTACTTAGGTTTTACTACTCCTTAATTATCTCCTATTGGTGGTTGAATTGTCACGTCCTTATTCCTAGTTGCGTTGTGTGTCTAAGGTTGTAGGGTATGCGTTTCTCCCTAACTCTTTGAACTTACCAAAGGGTCTCGTCTACAAAACCCACTAGGGATAATAAACTCTTACTCTAAGGCACTCTTTGGATGGTTTAGCTTACAACTACTCAAGGAGTCATATTCTAAGGTTCACAAAGATTTAATCAAGCATTAAGTACACAACGAATGACTTATCGCATTACTATATCATTAATCAACTAAGATAAGAGACAACCAATCAATATTCAATAATTAAGTTTCATATTCCCTAAGCAAACACACAAGTAAATTAGCCGGACATGGAGAACATGCAAGCATACACACAAATAATCAAAGACATAATTGAATTAATGAAGTAAAACACTTATCTTGGTGTAAGATAGGGTTTGGAACCCCTAAAATACTGTACAAGACAGCATTGGTTCGGTTTAGGTTTTTACTCCAAAAGACTACACTCTAATACTGAAAAATTCGGATTCTATATATAAGATTACACATGCGACGGCGTCACCTTATGTTTTGTGACGCCGTCGGGTCGCCGTCATTAGGGTTTCGTCTTGGCCACGTTAGACTTGCGATGGCGTCACCTTATGCTTGTGACGCCGTCCTCTTCAGCGTCTGACGCCGTCTGGATTGCATCTAGGCCGTCTGAGTTGCGACGGCCTACTCTTTTATAACTTGACGTCGTCATTTGAAAATAGGAGTTTTGGCTTATGTCCCGTCACAAAATCCTCCGACGGCGTCGCATTTAAGCAGTGACGCCGTCACCTTATGTTTTCAGCAGCTTTGAGTGTCTCGATTCTGACTTTAGCCATTTTCTTCGTATATTCGCGCCTTTTCGTCCAAATAAGTGCCATTCCAGCATTTTGCTTTCAAGAGACCTAAAAAGTGAAAAGGAACGATATTAAGCAATAACGGATACAAAAGTGATCAAATAAGGGCTTAAACGACCCCTCAAAAGGTACATTTTAAAACCTTATCAATACACTAAACAATCTCACATTTGATTCTCTCCCTTTTATCTCATTATCTCGACTACCTACAGTGGTGATTCGGTCGGCGCCGATTAACCGACCAATGTGGCTATCGAGATAAAGAGAGAGCGACAGGGGTAAGGGAGAAGGTAGTTTTTTTTTTTTTTGTGGTTGCATAGGCTTTATATATAAATGACAATTATAATGTATACATTAAAAGGAAGTTAAGGTCTAGACGGTTTTTTTTTTAAATAACAATGATAATGATAGATTAAATGGCTGTTACAAATCAATTAAATGGGTTGTTTCAAATGGTGGTGTAAATGGCTTGTAACTTATAATTAGCTATAAATGGACGATTTAATTTCCTGTTATTTTTGCATTTCAATGACTGCTAATGTAACAAATATTGCTGAACTTTTAAGCTAGGTAATGCAAGTATTAATTTAGCAAAACACATATATTTCCATAATAAGCAAGCAAAAAAGTTTGAATTTTTAAGCCTTCTAATTTTACAAGGCCTAAATGCATTATAAGGTAGTATAGATGTATAAAAACTAGAAGTCAATAAGTTATTTTTTGTTAAGTTTGAAAAAGAAGAGAGATAGGCTAAAAATAAGATGGTTTCACTTGATTCTTCAAATCCCACCTATTTGTATTGGTTTTGATAAAATAAAAAATTTAAGTTTGATGTCCAAATATCAAGATTCAAAATTTAACCAAATTTTTACTTTTTTACTTTGAGTCCCTAAAGCAAATCCAACACCTTCAAACAAACGCACTCTAAATTAAGGGGTTATGAAACATGTCTAGATTAGTCATTTAATTGAGAGAGATGGGTTTTTATTGACCTACCCAATAAGATGGAAACAAGGGTTTGGGCTCATTTATTAAGTGGAAAATAAACACTGCTTAGGGTCTGTTTATTTTATAGATGGGTTTGGATTAGGGTTAGGATTAGGATTAAGATTTGGTATAGATTGAAAGATAAGAGTTAAGAGAAAATAAATTAGTTTAATAATTTTTTTGTTTTTTTAGCTGTATAAATAAAAACTGAAATTGATTTAATAGTTTTTTAATATATTTGAGTATGAAAGATTAGAGAGAAGAGATATGTAGGACCCGTGAAAATTCCAAATCCTGTCTATGAGGTTGGCTTTTAATAAAAGTGTTGTCAGAAGCTTTGATGCCCGAATCTTAAGCCAAAAGTAGCAAACAAACATTGTTTTTATCTTTGGATTTTTAAAACCCAAAGTAAACCTCTCAAACAAACGGGCCCTTAGTTTTATCCACACTGAGAAGCTTTATGTCCGTATAGTTATTTTCGTCACCATACGATCCACCATTACCGTTGCGTGATGATGGCATAGGTGGCGATGGAGGAAGACCTATTAACAGCCAAATGAATATAACTATATGTAAAAAAGAACTTCATTTTGATTTTCGAGGTCAAACGAACTGATCCTCCAAGTTGTTAAGTGGAATTATTTTATTGGATTGTATTTTTGTTAGACTTACTACTTATATTTTTATTCGTTTAACCTCAAACTCAAGTGTAGGTTAATGATTATTATATATATCGGGTCTCATCTAAATACTATTATCAATCAATAAATCACGTTTTATATGGTGCCTGAGATTTAGTTGAGTTCAACAACAAAGTTTGCTATCTTCCGTCATTGGCTACTCGCCGGTGATATGCTTACATGTAAATTAAACAATTTCAAGACACATATTAAACTTATTCCAAACAATCCTTATATTTCATTTATTCACAAATAGTGAGTAACAAACACCATTAACAATGGCACACATCAATCTCTCATATCTCAACAGGAAGAGACGTTGATACAATTAGTGCTGACCTCACTGATTATGATAGTGTGAAGGAGGCTGTTGAAAGTTTGGGCCCCATTAATGTGTTGATTTGTAATCAAGGTGTGTTTGTTGCTCGTGATATTGAGAAGCAGTAGACTATGGAGGTGAAAGAAATGATTGATTGTGACGTTCAACCACGGGTGTTTGGTTAAGCTTATTCTTGGCTCAAGAAAGTAAAATGTGACATCTTATTTTAAGATTTCTTCTCATTTGATCCTAATACTAACAAAATTATACAACTCATAAGCTGTTAAACCGAAAAGTAAGGGTTGTTTAGTTAAGCTTATTCTTGGCTCAAGCTAATGCTATTGAACTTTATTGTAAAGAAAAATTCGATGTAAGTTAATATTTATCTTTTATGCACACATTTTGGGTTTCTTTTTAGGCAGATGTCACATTTTTGGTATAATTTGTGTTGATTAAAGGGTGTTTGTTTAAGCTTTTTTTAAGGCTTATGAGCCCATTTTAATGGTTTATTTGGAAGTTTATGGGCTTATTTAACCTTTTTATGATATAGGATTAATAAACCTATACAAACTCATAAGCTATTAAACCCAAAAGTAAGCTTAAGGGTGTTTGGTTACGCTTATTTGTGAGTTTATAAGCTTATATTTCATAAGCCCGAATTTTCAGGCTTATTTTGAGACTTAGTGGTCTTATATAAGTTTAATAGATCATGATAATTAAGCTTATATTACCCTCTAAGTCTTAAAATAAAACAAAAAATAGGCCTATGAGATATAATTAAACCAAAATAAAATAAGCTAATTAGCCCACAAATAAGTTTAAAAAAACAACCCAAAGTCGTTGAATTCATTTTGTGTTTGTACTCTCAAACGTGTTGCATGTGCCCAACATCACAAAGAATCTAAATTTTGGCCCTATTGGGATTTAAACTTGTATTTGAATCAGATAAATTTGTAATCACTAAGGGTGGTGTGTATGTTGGAAAGGGTTACCTTGATCAGTCTTTAAATTAAGTGTTGTAACTGATGACAATGTTATTAATAATAATAATGCAGACACTAGCACCGCTTCTGTGTACATGATTGATCCTTCTTTCTTATGGAATTCTAGATTAGGCCATGTTAAATTCGTTCCTTGCAAAGAATGATATACTTAGGCATGTTTTTTTTGGGTAAAGGGGAGTAATCCTGCACCCTGGTAAATAAATTAACCAAATAAACGTTTAAGTACAATGGATATGAGTGAAATCCCATATCTCAGCCCGTTACATAGGCAAAAAGCTTACATAACAAGATACTTCCAATTCTCTAAACAAGAACACAAACCACTACTCAAATGATAATTTATGACACAACACTAACATTACTTCCTAGGACCTTGAAACGTTGTGCCATACATGGCATTAAAGGAATCCAAATTCCCTGGAAGATCACGAACCTGTTTCGCATAGTCATCAAAGTCATAGTCATCATACTCATCTTCAAATTCTTGGCCCCCACCAAAAATATTAGCAGACTCATCAAATGGGTTAGCAACAACCTCATCTTCAGAATCAGACACCACAATCTCTCCCACTTTAGAAAAAGGGTTAACTCTCTTAGTAGAAGAGGTAGACGGAATAGGAAGACCATCATCATCCACGAGAGTAGCTTTCCCATCAATAATTAGCTTTTCAAGCTTACCAATCTTCTCAGCTATGGGAGTAGAACCACCATACATTGTTCCCATTGAATCACTCACAAGCTTGGCCACAGAAGAAGTCCCAGTCTCCGGAGGCTTAGACGCCTCACCAATAACAATACGAGAGTCCGCCCCCCGAGATCCATCAATACCTGCTTCCTTATTAGTACCAGAAGACGTCCCAGTCATGTCCTTGTTAGTAGAAGAATCATCCACAATACAATCATCTTCCATCTCAAGAGTCCCAAAAGCGTTAGACGTAGTAATCGGTGTATCTTTAGCATTACCACTAGCAGCTGCCGGTGTCTTCGTCTTTGCAACATATACCTGCTTCCTCGGAGCAAATCTAGGACCCTTTCCCATATTAATACCACCAGTCATCTTCGGACCTTTAGGTTTGGCTTTCCGATTCTGCACCACCTTAAAACCATCATCAGTTTCATCCACATTTGAGCTGGGAGGAGCATCATTATGCTCCTTAATACTCTTAGGACAACAAGCAGTATCATGCCCAAATACTTTACATTCCACACAGTGTGGCGGCTTCCATTCATATTCCACCTTTATACTTGCCGTAGTAAAACCAGTATCATCCTTATTAGGGATCGCCATAGTCACCACATGTTTAAGCTCAAATTCAGATGATCATTCCACAAGAGCACGAGCAAAACTAATGCGACCCCATGAATCAACACACATGGAGCTAGTAAAAGCATCTAGCATAATCGGCTTACCCACCTGAGTAGCAATTAAGCTCAACCCATCTTCCGAGTATGCAAGTAATGGCACATTATGCAATTTAATCCAAACGGGAATTCTAGTTACCTCACTTTTAGACAATAGCACATCAGGAGTCCATTTAGTGAGAATGAGAGGAGAATTGCGAATAATCCATGGGCCCCGTTGAAGAACACTCTCAACACCCTCTTTAGAATCGAATTTGAAGAGGAAAACATCATCATCATTCTTCATTAGTTTTTTAAAACCAAACTTACCCCATGTATTGGTGACGTAGTTCAGAACCAAATGAAAAGCAACATTCTTGCCAACAAAGAAGCCAACAAGTGTATTTTCATAACGGTTGAATACACCTTCCATAGCTGCCTTCGGAAGCACCGTATCATGATTTTCAATTCGCATCTCATTCACCAAGGCACGAAAATTCACTTTCCTAGAGACACGTTCCGGATTTAATACATTAGCAAATGACCTTACTTCGTTAGTTTCAACGTTATGACCTGAAGTAGAAGCATTCACCATGTTAGGACCAGAATTCAACACATCAAAGATAAGGCGAAACTTTAGTGCTCGAATCCAAACCACCCACAGACGTATTCCTATAACTTGTATTTTCCAGATTAATATTACCCCAAATAGAATCCGAATGAACATCATGCGTGCTAGGGTTAAGACCAACCCTAGCAGCTTGACGCACCTCAGGATCAGCAGAGTCACCCTCTAAACCACGTTCACCTTGGAGACGTTTTAACCTAGCTTCCAACTCCTGAATATCAACCCTTTGATACGAGTTCGTGTCCGTGTTTACACCAACTTGATCGGCCAAGTTGGTGGCTGTTTTAGAAGCCTTCACCGAAGAACCATCTTTATCAAGAAACCCCTTTTCCATCTCTCTACACCCCACAAACTAATCCAACAGATTCGATGAACACAGTAGCTAACAATCAACTTACCAATAAAACCCTAACTGAAAGTTAGGGTTTAAAGCACCACGATCAATTACTAACCAGCACCCATGGTTAATCGCAATCCTACTCAGGTGAAGAACAGATCCGATTACCAAAACCCTAAAAGAAGTATTGAATCGCCAAAACCAGACCCAAACAAGAGGAGACGCAGTTCAAACCAATCACGAATCAAAGAACAAAGGTGTTAGTTAATACGAAATCAGTAAGAAGCACATAATCCCAAGGTAGGTTCGGTTTGAAAAAAATCGATAAGGGTTTTTTAGGGTATTGGTGATCGCCAGAGAGAAGTCGACTAGGGGTTTTTAGGTTTATATGAAATATTGGTATACTTAGGCATGTTGCCTAAGTGCACAATGGATAAAATATCCAAATGTGAAATATGTGTTAAATCTAATTACACAAGTCATTCACACAAATCTCAAGAAAAATCAAATGAAATACTTCGTTTAATCCATACAGATTTATGTGATTTCAAAAAAGAATTATTGTATTACTTTCATTGATGATTGCAACAAATTTTGTAATGTGTACTTAATAAATACCAAATATGAAAATCAACTAGACAAAAAGATCAAAATTCTAAGGTCTGATAGAGGAGGAGAATATGATCCAATGACTTTGTTGAATTTTGTTCTACTTATGGTATTGTACACCAAACAACAGCCCCATACACCCACAATAAAATGGCGTGACTGAACGTAAGAATAGAACATTATAGAATATGATTAATTCAATGTTAATTACTTCAGGGGCTCCTCATAGTCTATGGGGTGAAGCATGTCTTGCTGCAAATACAGTGTTAAATAAAGTTTCACATAAGAAGAGTGATAAATCTTCATATCAACTATGAAAAGGAAAACAACCTTCTTATAAAAGGATGAAAGTGTGGGGTTGTTTGGCAAAGGTTCAAATACCTTTACCAAATAAAACTAAACTTAGACAAAAAAAAAAAAAAAAAAGTTGATTTTGTTTATCTTGGTCCGACAAAGAATAGTGTTGCTTATAGGTTCCTGGTTTACAAATCCAATGTAGAGGACATAAGCAACAACACAATTATAGAATTTGTTGAAGTAGAATTCTTTGAGAATTCGTTTAAAGTGAAAGAAAAGTAGGGAGATGAAATATTTGATTGATTGCAAATAAATTATTTAATAATTATGTATAAAAATTAGAAGTCAATAAGTTATTTTTTTGTTAAGTTTGAAAAAGAAGAAAGATAGACTAAAAATAAGATGGTTTCACTTTATTCTTCAAATCCCACGTATTTGTAATCGTTTTGATAAAAGCAAATATTTGAGTTTAATGTTCAAATATCAAGGTTCAAAATTTAACCAAATATTTATTTTTTTCTTTTTGAGTCCCTAAAGCGAATCCAACACCTTCAAACAAACGCACCCTAAATTAAGGGGTTTCGAAAAACGTCTAAATTAGTCATTTAACTCAGAGAGATGGGTTTTTATAGCATTCATGCAAGCTCTAACTTTGGATACTTGGTGTAACCTCATATTTTCCGCTCTTTCGCAATATCTCTTAGCTCACTTAGTGTGTATTTTTCATATGGATACCCCTGTTGAAAAATTATGATCGATGAACAATTGAACAGAATGATAAGGTTAAAGATAAAGATGATATAAAATGAAATAACTATATAGAAAACAGAAAAAATCATCAGTGGATTCGCACTCTACTACTTCCATAAAAAGACTTTAGCAACTATATATTCGATAATCGATTGAAATTTTATAGTGAAACTAACAGATTAGTGAGTGTGTAATTATTTCGCACAAATTTAACCTAAACGATTCACTTAGATGTTCAATTGATTCAGTATGAACTATGCTCCTACTTAATGAACATGCCCTCATGCTTTGCTTTACAAAGCGGCCAACCATCTAAAAAAGATGTTGGTGCTATACGATGTTCAATTTACGCCCATCACACTTACAAATTAACAGACATTAGCTCCTTCTTAAGCATACCATTAGTTTAATACTTTCATCGTATTCACAAACACAAAAGTTCTTCGACATTAGACAAACACACAAAATAACAAAACGAATCTGTAAAACTTATTAGCTAATCAAACCTATAATTTTACTATTAATCAGAGTGACTTGAACGCATATTTTTGGATAAGTTAAATAACATAAATGTTGCGTTTTTCAAGTTCAGTGATGTGTACATATACTTTGGCAAGTTTAGTGACTCAAATGTAAGGTTCAATAAACTTTAGTAACCCATGTGAACAAAATGAAGTTTCATTAATTTATTCTCATTTTTTTGAAAAGTTTAGTGACATCTTTGTCTATTAAGCCTTTTTGTATCTTTTTAGCTTCTATCTTGGAAGCATTTTCGTGTTCTTTCCTTCCCCTCTTATAGTCTTGGTCATTGATGAAACAAGGACCAAATATGATCGGGTGTACAAATTTTTTGGAACCGTAATAGAGAAACACATTTCTATAGACCGGGTGCATTTAAAATATATTTAGGAATAACTGATATTTTTTTCAAAAATTAACACTATACCGAAAAAATGCATAAGAGTCTTGGGGACCCGCGGGTCCCCTTGGTTCCGTCCCGGGTCGTGGTGTTATTAAATAAAACCTTGCATTTTGAAAGAAAGATAAATTTGTCTATTCACGACTTTTGCTCCCTCGTTCGCATGTTCAAGCGATGGCTATTAGGACATAGGACCATGCACATCATTAACTAAATGGACCATGTATGGATATTACAACCATATATCTTTAGCTGTTGTTGATTGGACTTTTCATAATAATAAATAAATTAGAGCTTGTTTTCTTAAAGAGTTCAAAAGGTGTTTAAGTGCATAAAATGTAGGTGAAATTATACATCTCAGCCTATTATGTAGGTAAAAAAACACATCATTTGTGCATACATAGGAAAAAAAGAACCGTTTATATTTTTTGTTAATCCACAATTAGTCATGTTAACTAATCCCTTTGATGTAAACAGTTAAGTGTCTTGCATGTTTCGTAAAACATTAACCCATAAGAGAAAAATGCATTTACGCAAAGTGACCTTAATTTGTTTGACCAATAAGGGACTGTTAAGTGATTAGCTAAGACATACCTAAAGATTAGCCATTTGTAAGTTTCATTTGACGGTTTTTCGAAGACATGAACCTCCTTGTTTGATTAAACAGATAGAGTTGGGGTTTTATAAAAAAAATTGAGTTGTTGTTTTATATAAAATTGGAAAATGTATTTTGCCCATCTCTTAAAGTTCGAATCTTATTGCGAGTTAATATAACATCTTAAATATCATAAACGAACCTCTATTGAAAGATCAAACTTTGCCGAGTAAGAAGAAAGCCGACTTTGAAACCCAAACTGGCACAATACCATTTGAAATATGGAAATGTATGTGAATTTATATGTTACAAGTCTTGTATAGGCAGGACTTGTAAGAGAGTGAGTTGGCAGGACATTTGCCAGTTGGACTTTCCTAAAAATGGTTTTTCGTACTACATAAAAGGACTTGTCTCAAAATGGTTTTCGTACTTTATAAAGGGACTTTTCTCAAAATGGCTTCTCGTAATACATAAAACATGTGTACTCACCAACTATTTTCATAGTTGACCCGTTTTCTCATGCTTTTCAGGTGATCGTTGGTAAGCATACTTTATGAAGATTTTAAATAAAAGAGTCGTCACAAGTTATTCGGGTCGTCATGTAGTAAAATGTTATATTTTGGAAGTCAAACTTTATGTTTCAATTTCCAAGCTCGGCTAGAACAATATTGTAATGTTGGCGCGTTGATTGTAGTGCGCCACCGTGGCGTACGAAGTATGGTGTTTGTGCATTTTTGTTTCTAAGCAGGGCCGGATTTGGGCATGTGCAAAGTGATCATTGCACAGGGCCCAATATCCTAGAGGGGCCTCAAAAATTTTATCCACTTTGCAGCCCAATGTTGGGAAACAAGCCCGCATGAGTTTCTTTTCTATATCCAGTTTGGTGTATTGATTCTAGCACAACGCAGCGCATGTTTAGGATTTTTATTATTTTATTTGTAATTTGAAAATCATTTTTTTATACTAAAACCAACGGAACAACTACAGAAATAGAAAGAGGTAAATAACAAATTCTTTTGTGATGCATTCAGATTCTTAAGCATTTGCTCCTAAGTTGAAACAAGAGTTTGATATGGCTAAAGTGAAGTTATTTCACATACCATAGTTTTATAGGAAATCTTGCGACATTAAATAAGCTTTTCAGCACGTACTCAATTTTTGTGTGCTTGAGGGGCCCAATATGTAATAGTCGCACGGGGCCCCCAAAATTCACGGGACGGCCCTGGTTCTAAGCTATCGCTAACAATTTTAAGTGTCTCTTAATATGGATTTATCACCATTAAGACATAAAGGAGATCTTTGACATCATTTGCACTAACAAGTGTAAAGCATTAGTATAGGGTCTTTTATGTAATTTACTAATAGTTAATAGGATGTTTTGTATGTTTTATTTTCTTGCGAAGTCTCCTACCCTCGCAATTACTCTCGTAACACTTGTGTAGTCGCAAGGGGACGCACATGTTGTGAGGCTCACAAACATTTGAGGTCTCTCTCTCTCTCCTGATTACGTAATTAGTTAGAAATTATGGGACAACACATCTGTCAGAATATACGCTTTTTCGTGATTGTCGAGATGGTAGCCGCGAATAAATCAACTGTTTTAGTTGTAACCGCCGAGTTTGGAAGTGGCTTATTGGTGGATTCAACACGTTTAGCAGGAGGAACTGAGAATCTTTAGTAGACATATTTTTAGTGACAGTGGATCTACTTTATGTTAATGATGCTTGCGTTGACATATATAAACATTGGAGGTGAAAATGAACCATTAAGAAATCACATAACCACAAAAAATGATAAAATAAAAACCACGATAATGTGATTTGTACTTGCCAATTCAAACTAATAAACAATAAAAATTCACTAAATCTTTGGACGTTTCGAATATTTTCGTAATACAACTATTGCATAAATTACAAGATTGTAAAATAATACATTCACAACATCTTTGAAATACAACCATTGCAGGAATAACAAGTAATTAAGATAGTACCTTCGCAACCTTTTTATATCAATACCGTCTTCAATACCTCAGCATTTCCCGACATGTATTATGAAGAGATTTATCATACCAAAAACTTTTAAATTTATAAGCAAAAGTGGTGTTATATCTATTCATGAATCATACTCTTTTCTGAGTTCCCACATTTGCATGTTATAGCAGTGGCTAATATAGAAGGGGTGTTAGTAGGATCGAGTTGACTCAACCCGAACCAGAACCCGATAACACTTATAAAGTTAGGTTTAATTGACCCACAACCAATCACCTGATATATATTGTAATATTATAGAGTCGGGTTAAGGTTGGGTTAGTAATTTTGGGTCAAACCGATAAGACTCGAAAAACTTTTTAATACGTTTTTGTACCAATTATTTGAGCATCTATAAACACTAATAATATCTCTTATACTGTTTTCTAGACTAAATACATATTATTGATATCAAGGTAAATGTTTATACTGTTGGAAATGTATATATTTGCAAACATGTGAATGTCCGGATTCGAACTCGTGACCACGAGATTGCACACATTAGCGAATGAGAATTAAAGTTAATAATTAATGTTTATGTTTACGATTAATTATTACACATTAAGTCCGGTTAACGATCGTTAAGTATTTAACGGAAAAATTACTAACGACCGTTAAATTAAAAGAGAAGAACTAGTAATGGAAAATCTTGAAAGTGAAAAGTTATGGGTTTTCTTTGGGCTTGCATAGGGGCTTCTCCAAGCCCTAATCCATAACTTGTTCCCAAAGTTTCCCATCTACTATATAAACAAGGTTAGGTTATAGGGTTTTTCATCACTTGTGCATTGAATTAACCTAGATCTCTCCTCTCCTCTCTCTTGTCCCTATTTCGGCCGAACACCCCTTGTAAGGGAGTTTGGTTTCGTTTTTCTTAAACGAGGACTTGTGTTAGATCTAGCAATCGCTTGATTCGTTGGTTAATTTGTGTGTACAAGAACGTGGTAGTAAGACACTATTCTTACACCATATTGGTTTGAGTTGTAGAAAGGTAAGGGACAACTCTCTAATCCAATTCTTGGTCTTGCTCAAGAGATTTGACATTCGCAAGAGGTACGTTACGCATTTTTTCAGTTAATTAATTTATTTGTTATGATCTTTAAGTCTTTCGCTGTGTACTCTTGATGTCTTTATGTTTTATTATATTTTATATATCATAAACTCAACAGTTGCATCACGAGCCTTGTATAACAAGTAATTAATTACTGAAACACATAATTAAAATAAACATGAATGTGTTATTATTTGTATGCTTAGATCTAGGGTTTGCAAAACCTAAACCCTAATTTTGAGGGTGGGGGGGGGGGGGCGTTTTATTTGGTGCCCTAATTAGGGTTTTGTAAACTATTGTTTTAATTGGATTAGAAACCCTAAGATGCATGCAACTTTATGTGTATATGCGTAACTCTGTTTTAATTGCATTAATTATTAAGTGTAATTTATATCCATGATAATTATCTGCATGTTTTATCATGGATCTGTTTTTTATTGTATGTCTTTCATGTTTTAAGTGATATACATTAAATTATGATAGATCTTAAATTGGGGAAGACCTCAATAATTATTAATTTAATCAATTATGTGCTATGTGGTATATATTTAATTTTGACTTACGCAATCGATGAATCGATTTACGCAATCGATGAATCGATGCATGTGGTTCACTTTGTACATAGATGAAAACGGGTGAAAGTCTTAATCAAATATATGCATATTGACAGATCTAGAATTGGTTATTAATAAGATTTATCAAAACCGTTTGCATGTGGCTATTTGATATGCATGACTTTTATTTGTTATGCATTCATTGTTTATTTGTTTATTTTTTCAAATACTTGCTTGTTTGTTATGTGTAACAAGGGTATTTTTATAAGGAAAATAAACTGACCTAAACAATGGTGAAACATGTATTTTTAAGAATAGTAATCATAATCGTTTAATTGACTGATGACTTTGGTACAAATGACTGAACGGCTCACCCATGAGAATGAACTAATAAAAGGGGTTTAAAGAAGTGCGCACAGTCACACTGAAAGAATGTCTAAGGTTGTGCTTTAGCGCGTACCTGGTCCTCTGCCCTCTGTAAGTTCGAATGGAGCTACTTAGTAAGCCATTAAATGTGCAAGCTCATCTTAAGGGCGAATTAGTGTTAATTCCATGCGCCACTTCGGTGGTAATTATCCGAAACACTAAGTGTTTACACTTATGCAAAAGTACGGTATAATGAATGATAATTAACACTAAATTCCTTGATTGGTGAAACCAATACCTCAATTAAAGTTTGATGATGAAAAACTTAAACATTAAAACAAGATATAAATGTTTTAATAAAACCTATGTTACGAAGATGAATGCATGACATCTTTGTACATATTTGATTTGACATCAAAATCATTACCTTTTAATTTAAGTTATATGCCATCCAACAAAACGGAAACACCTGAGATTACCTTTTATTTGCGTGAGAACGTGATTTGAATCGTAATCAACGGGTAAAATATCCACGTGACGTGAGAACAGGCATGGATGATTTTGCATTTTCTTAAGTTGGACAACTTAATTGAGCTTTGTAGTGAGAACTGACAACTCAAGGCATAAGATGGGGATAAAACATGTTTACATGGCAATTGAAATTGGCTAAATGTAAATTCCATAAATCTAGGAATTGCAATTTGAAAATTGGCAATTGAGGTTCGACTCGTACCATCTTGAATAATTTCATTACTAGCAGATCAACTGATGTGATGAAACTATGTCAATTTGGATCCTAGTTTTTCAGTGAAAATTAAATGGTTATATGATTATGAACCATGGGTAATTAATTTTCTTGAAAAAGGTTAATTATCAAAAATACCAAAATTGAATTTTGTAATTCTTTTGAATGTATAATTGCAACATTTAACCGTAAACGAAGTTTAGTCTTTGATCAGTAAATTGCTCCATTCTGCTTTCAAACAAATGTTTGATCGAGAATAATTTACCGAAAAGGTAAACAAAGTCTCTTTTCCATGCGAGAAGAATGAGACTCAATCCTATTCCTTTTCATGAATGAGAAAGGTATAATAGGAACATTTGAATTGTCTAAATTCTAATGTAACTCATTGCAATGAATTGCACAACTTATTTTCCATAAAGATTTCATTACCCTCATTTGGTGAATGAATTCTTGTGTAACAAACATGAATGGTGGTTAAGTGGAAAACATGTATATGAGTCACTAAATTAGAAGCTAGACTAATTACCGCGAAAATTGGTAAAAGGCAAACTAGCTTTATTTATCTAGTTGTTTTGCTTTAACCTTTAAAGGTGCTACATACCATTATGGGCATGGTAGGCCTGTTAAGGAAGAAATTGCATACCCAATTTTCAAGTTAATAACATTGATGGATAACCTATCATTCACAGAGTAGTATACACCTTTTAGTACCTAAGTAATGATTACGTATTGTTCTTCAAAGGTGTAGGAAAGTAAAAAGCAAGCAAGTAGTTTTCAATGGTTATGCAACACTTACAATGTTGTCAGATTCAGTAGGAGCATTTGTGTTGCATTACTGAATAAGAAGTTATTTTATTGATTTTTAATTCAGTGGGAGCTACAAGCTTTATTTCCTGTGTAGTAACCTAGATTATCTTCAAAGATAATTACTTTCCATTTGTAGACACTTATGTTTTTAAGGATAGTCGTGTACGTTTCCTTACTAAACAATATAGTTCTACATTTACTTGTTATATCTATGACACAAATCATATTAATCAAATAAACGAACGTGTATCGTCTTATTTATCTGCTACATGATGTTGTTCCATGTACAAGTGGGAGAAATCTTTATTGTGTGCAAGGTACAACACATATAAATATGATTTAAATGGATTCTCTTGACCGCAAGGTAAGAGAGTAACGTTCCAATAGGAGTTATACATTTAAATGTGTATGATTGCCCCATTAAGAACATGTGTCAAGATGATAACAAAGACTAATTTATTCTAAATATTTATGTCATTCAATATTTAAGAAACACTTGTTGTTGCAATTTATGTTACGTGAGAACGTGAACTAGATTATAGACCAAGGTAAAATATCCACGTGTCGTGAGAACGAGCATGGATGATTTTGCAGTTTCTTACGTTGAACATTTCATGGAATGACATAATTAAATGAAGTAATCTAATACTACTTTGATTTTAAGTATTCGTTGAATGACTTAAATATATGTAGTAAATATTAACTTGAAATTATTAATTGAAACCCGAGGTGGTGTTCATAATTACTTTAATTATACATGTTTATGACTTCTTTGTAAAGTCACAAACGTGATGTCTTTTAATACGAGACTTACAATATAAAGTAAGACGTTAACTTGCTATGTTTTAAGACATATGCATAAAGTCAATGAGTTGATCAATGACTTATAATGTATAGTGGGATTATAACTGTTATGCCTTTTGACTTGGTCAAAAGTACTTGTGTTATAATGCATGCAATTGATTTGGTAATTCTATTGTACCATTAAGTTTTACTTTGTTGGTAAATAGGATAAACCAAAGAGTAGATGGTTATTTTAAATATTGTTAGATTAATCTTACAATATTAATTCTAAGGAAATACCATAGTTGTATGGTATGTTCAGTTAGAAGAATCAAAATCTATTGGCATGTTTGATTCAAGATAACTATAGTTTCTTCCAAAAGTTATCAAGGTTAGTAGATTGAGTATAGATTGAATATACTCAATAAGACTCCAACCTAGAAGATTAATAAGACACAATTTTTATAGAAAGTGATGAATCATATTAAGTCTTATAATGAAGTTCTGAATTTGTTAAACTACTTGTAAAGTGGGTTGTAACAAACCAATGTCAGGAACTGTAAATGTTTTTTGTAATATCCCAAAAGAGAACAATATATTGTTGCTCTACTTGCTAAACTATTTAAAGGTAATCTTTAAATTGTTAAAGGCAAGTGGGAGTTTTTTAGATCTTGAAAGATTAAATTACAAAATAAACAATCTTCTAAAATACACTAGCAAATATCATGATGAGGCTAAACATTAAAATGATAGACCTTAATATGATGGAATTGTCATTCATACATCCGTAAGGATATCTCAGATATTTAATATGCTGAGGAATATGAGTTACAGGATCATGGTAAGCCTGTTAATCATAATGATGAATTTACCAAATGTTGAATTGTGGTAAATCAATCATACTATTAATGTTGAGATGCTGTCCATAAAGATAATCAACTTTAGATACGTGGTTTATCTTAATAATGAATATGAGTTTCTTCAAAGGATGGAAACCCTAGTGGTTTAAATCTTTATGAAGAAATCATATGGACAATATTGTACACATATTTAATGTATGTCTAGTGATAATAATATTAATCATATTTAAGCAATTAACTATGATTGAATATTCTTCTCTAAAATACATTAAATAGAAGTATAAAGATTATAATTGTCATACTTAGTTTCATTAATATGAAATTTTGACAATGAATGTCAAAACTCTTTGTTGTGGAATAACTTTTGCGAGGACGATAAGTAATACAAAGTAGTTTTATGAATTCAAATAATTTTTAAATATGTACAAACTGTAAGAATCCATGAATGGATATATGCATGCATCTATAAGATGATTCTTATGTTTAATATTAAATCCATGTTTGATTTAATAAATTAAAATAAGATAACTCATAAGTATTCCTGAAAGCTAGTGGGAGTATTATTTTATTTTCTTAAATCTTATATGTTGTATGGGCAACTACATTCCACCTAAATTAAGTTTTGGTTGGGAATGAAACTTTGTTTGTAAGATTTGGAAATAAGATATACAACCTTGGAATATATGTTTATAAACATATGCGGTAAAATAAATGAGTCTAATAGAACATGATGGATATATAATGAGATCTTAAAGTCTAACTTAAAGATTCATCATGTATATCATGTTGTAAGATTGTTGTGTCATGCTTGATTACAAGATGATTTGACAACATTGAAAGTTGTTAGTGTAATAAATATTTTAAAAAGAATATGTTTGGATTTAGAATCACATTCCACAGTCTGGAGATGCTCCTAGATTCTATTGATGAAAATATGGCAATTATTTCATAATTGCCATTGCCAACAAACTTGAGTTTTGGTAGGCACCAACATTACACTATAACTGTTCGAAGTTTACGGATGTTTAAAGAGCATATTGTTGTACACAATGATGCTGGTATAATTGAGATGACACTCAATTCTAGTCATGGTATCCTTGGTGATGACCATGTTGACTAGTTATGCTCAACTAAGAGCATAGTTGCATTATACATTCAAGAATAAAGAATACTTTAAAACTTTAAAGTTTTGAAAGATAATTGTCATAAAAGGGTGGTTCAAGTTATCACGCACCTTATGGAACGATATGACAATATCAAGATATGTGTAAACATATACAAGAAATTAACTTATTGAATTCTTGAAATGAGTATTCTCAAAATTCCTATAGATCAAAGTAAATTGAAATTATGCCTTGTCAACAAGTATGATTTTCATGACTTGTGGCAAAATTCATTAACTAGTATTATCATGCATTGATCTATTTAGTATTTGGATAAAGGATGTTAAACAATTATTATTTATAATGAATTAAAGTACGGTATACGTTTGATTTCATTTATAATATTGTGTCCTGTATTTGCATGTTTAATCCTTGAATAACTTAAGTTATTCTAAATAGTCCATTGTCAATCAATAACATGGGAATGATATTGAATTAAGACAAATCTGAGTATTGGTTAGAATATACTTGAAAGTATATTGATGCGTAGCATGACTAATTTCAGTTGATATTCAAAGTATTGAGTATAGGACTTATCCCACCCGCATGATAATACTTTATGGATCTTTGTCATTAAGTATATCATGGATATTTATCCTCTGACTTGAGATACAAGAGATATGTCATGGATGTAGTGCATTTTTGTGAAGCAATCTAACGCTATACGTAACTGGTAGTTATAAGGGTTGTTTTTAGAAGTGTTGCGAAATTTATGAATCCTGCTTGTAGTAAAAAAGGGATCTGTTTCCTTCAAATTTATTTTGAAGTATAATACTGTTGGGCCCCTCGTAGGGTTGTTAAGATGTTTGCATGGCTATGCCCAAGGTCTTCTGGAATATGTTCAGAAGAATTGGTAATCTTAATCAATCACATAAAGCGAGAAACAGAATAGTTAATTAAGAAATGAGTGAGATCCATATTCTTATTAACATGATATTAGAAACAAAAGGATGAATATGATGATGAATCATCAAAACTTGGTTTTTCTCCAGAAAACCATACACGAGTTGTACCGGGGGCATTGGCGTGTTGCTAGACGCTAACCAATGTCATTTCACGTTTTGTAAACATATCCAAGTGGGAGCTGTTGGAAATGTATATATTTGCAAACATGTGAATGTCCGGATTCGAACTCGTGACCATGGGATTGCACACATTAGCGAATTAGAATTAAATTTAATAATTAATGTTTATGTTTACGATTAATTATTACACATTAAGTCCGGTTAACGATCGTTAAATATTTAACGGAAAAATGACTAACGACCGTTAAATTAAAAGAGAAGGACTAGTAATGGAAAATCTTGAAAGTGAAAAGTTATGGGTTTTCTTTGGGCTTGCATAGGGGCTTCTCCAAGCCCTAATCCATAACTTGTTCCCAAAGTTTCCCATCTACTATATAAACAAGGTTAGGTTCTAGGGTTTTTCATCACTTGTGCATTGAATTAACCTAGATCTCTCCTCTCCTCTCTCTTGTCCCTATTTCGGCCGAACACCCCTTGTAAGGGAGTTTGGTTTCGTTTTTCTTAAACGAGGACTTGTGTTAGATCTAGCAATCGCTTGATTCGTTGGTTAATTCGTGTGTACAAGAACGTGGTAGTAAGACACTATTCTTACACCATATTGGTTTGAGTTGTAGAAAGGTAAGGGACAACTCTCTAATCCAATTCTTGGTCTTGCTCAAGAGATTTGACATTCGCAAGAGGTACGTTACGCATTTTTTCAGTTAATTAATTTATTTATTATGATCTTTAAGTCTTCCGCTGTGTACTCTTGATGTCTTTATGTTTTATTATATTTTATATATCATAAACTCAACATATACTATGTTCTAGAGGCACAAGTTAACCACATACAAAAAAAAAGGAAAAAAAAATTCTAAGAAAAGGACTAAGGGACTCAAAAGTACCGAAAAATTTGTATCTTTGTGTGGGTCTCTGAGTCCTTTTTTCATGGGTCCCTTAGTCATTTTGATGTGCTTAACTTATGCCCCTAAGGCACAAGTTAAAAAAATTAAAAAATTTCAAAATAGACAATATCACTTTCCAGATCTAAAATTTTCAATATTCCAAAATATACCAGACGACTAGGCAACTTGTACAACGCAAACACACGCCAACAAGTGTCCAATTATTATTGGTAGATTAATCTTTATTCAATTGTTAAGAACACGTGTCAAACGTAGACACGAATTTTTTTGGGTAAAGGGGAGTAATCCTGCACCCTGGTAAATATATTAACCAAATAAACGTTTAAGTACAATGGATATGAGTGAAATCCCATATCTCAGCCCGTTACATAGGCATAAAGCTTACATAACAAGATACTTCCAATTCTCTAAACAAGAAAACAAACCACTACTCAAATGATAATATATGACACAACAATAAAATTACTTTCTAGGACCTTGAAACTTTGTGCCATACATGGCATTAAAGGAATCCAAATTCCCTGGAAGATCACGAACCTGTTTCGCATAGTCATCAAAGTCATAGTCATTATACTCATCTTCAAATTCTTGGCCCCCACCAAAAATATTAGCAGACTCATCAAATGGGTTAGCAACAACCTCATCTTCAGAATCAGACACCTCAATCTCTCCCACTTTAGAAAAAGGGTTAACTCTCTTATTAGAAGAGGTAGCCGGAATAGGTTGACCATCATCATCCACAAGAGTAGCTTTCCCATCAATAATTAGCTTTTCAAGCTTACCAATTTTCTCAGCTATGGGAGTAGAACCAACATCCATTGTTCCCATTGAATCACTCACAAGCTTGGCAGCAGAAGAAGTCCCAGTCTCCGGAGGCTTAGACGCCTCACCAATATCAATACGAGAGTCCGTCCCCCGAGATCCATCAATACCTGCTTCCTTAGTAGTACCAGAAGACTTCCCAGTCTTGACCTTGTTAGTAGAAGAATCAGCCACAGTACTTGGGATGCCCAAATCATCTTCCACCTCAAGAGTCCCAAAAGAGTTAGACGTAGTAATCGGTGTATCTTTAGCATTACCACTAGCAGCTGCCGGTGTCTTCGTCTTTGCAACATATACCTGCTTCCTAGGTGCAAATCTAGGACCCTTACCCATATTAATACCTCCAGTCATCTTCGTACCTTTAGGTTTGGCTTTACGATTCTGCACCACCTTAAAACCACCATCAGGTTCGTCCACATTTGAGCTGGGAGGAACATCATTATGCTCCTTAATACTCTTTGGACAACAAGCAGTATCATGCCCAAACACTTTACATTCCACACAATGTGGCGGCTTCCATTCATATTCCACCTTTATACTTGCCGTAGTAAAACCACTATCATCCTTATTAGGGATCGCCATAGTCACCACATGTTTAAGCTCAAATTCAGATGATAATTCCACAAGAGCACGTGCAAAACTAATTCGACCCCATGAATCAACACACATGGAACTAGTAAAAGCATCTAACATAATCGGCTTACCCACCTGAGTAGCAATTAAGCTCAACCCATCTTCCGAGTATGCAAGTAATGGCACATTATGCAATTTAATCCAAACGGGAACTCTAGTTACCTCACTTTTAGACAATAGCACATCAGGAGTCCATTTAGTGAGAATGAGAGGAGAATTGCGAATAATCCATGGGCCCCGTTGAAGAACACTCTCAACACCCTCTTTAGAATCGAATTTGAAGAGGAAAACACCATCATCATTCTTCATTAGCTTCTTAAAACCAAACTTACCCCACGTATTGGTGACGTAGTTCTGAACCAAATGAAAAGCAACATTCTTGCCAACAAAGAAGCCAACAAGTGTATTTTCATAACGGTTGAATACACCCTCCATAGCAGCCTTTGGAAGCACCGTATCATGATTTTCAATTCGCGTCTCATTCACCAAGGCACAAAAATTCACTTTCCTAGAGACACGTTCCGGATTTAATACATTTGCAAATGTCCTCACTTCATTAGTTTCACTACCAATCACGTTAGGGTCTGAAGTAGAAGCATTCACCACGTTAGGACCAGAAATCAACACATCAGCAGTATAAGACGAAGAAGCTTTAGTGTTCGAATCCAAACCACCCACAAACGTAGTACTATAACTTGTATTGTCCAGATTAGTAGTACCCCAAATAGAATCCGAATGAACATCATGCGTGCTTGGGTTAAGAACAACCCTAGCATCTTTACGCAACTCAGGATCAGCAGTGTCACCCTCAATACCACGTTCACCATTGAGACGTTGTAACCTAGCTTCCAAACCCTGAATATCAACCCTTTGATACGGATTCGTGTCCGTGTTAACACCAACTTGATCGGCCAAGTTGGTGGCTGTTATTGAAGCCTTCACCGAAGAACCACCTTTATCAAGAAACCCCTTTTTCATCTCTCTACACCCCACAAACTAATCCAACAGAATCGATAAACACAGCAGCTAACAATCGACTTACCAATAAAACCCTAACAAAGTTAGGGTTTAAAAACACCACGATCAATTACTAACCTGCTCCCATGGTTAAACGCAATCCAAATCAGGTTATGAACAGAACCGATTACCAAAACCCTAAAAAAGTAATGAATAGCCAAAACAGACCCAACAAGAGGAAACGCAGCTCAAACCAATCACGAATCAAAGAACAAAGATGTTAGTTAATAACGAAATCAGTTAGAAGCAAAGAATCCCAAGCTAGGTTCGATTTGAAAAAAAACGATTAGGGTTGTTAGGGTTAAGGAAATCGCCAGAGAGAAAGTCGACTAGGGGTTTTTTTAACGTAGACACGAATTACCCAATAAATAAGTCGTCCTTTGTCTATTTTTGATTTTTGAAATTTTTAAGCCTGGAACTAAAAATGTACAAACTAACTTTATGTATTAGTGTTGCTTGCTTTGTTCCACTTTCGTATTTGTTGCATAATTCTTGAATAAATGTATTATAAAACTGGATCCCAAGTATAAACATTATCATGATGATGAATACTTGCACAAACTTTTAAGAAGAAACTAAAGATATGATGCTTCAACTAAGACGACCTGAAATAACCCAAAAACCCGACCAAAATATATAACCCAAACCCAATTATACGGTCAGGTTGCGTGTTATGTGTTTGAAAATCAAAATTCGATTAAGCCTGACCAGATAACACCCTAGCTATTAGGACATAGGTTGTGTAGGGCCTTACGAGGTCTTATAATGACTTGAACTTTTAAAATAAGCTCATTTACAAAATAAGCTTTATTTGTCACACAAAATTATGAATGCTTTCATAAGTTATAAGGTTTCATAAGCCAAACCAATTAAAAAGGGCTCTTAAAAATAATATAGTTAGTGAAACTACTTAAATATTATTCGGACTATAATAGATTAACACTCAAAAGTTTGAAATATATGTGAATCTAAGTTGATGTATATGTATATGATTGTATAATATTCCCCCGTCCCATAATAATTTTCCACTTTGACTTTTTTTAGTCTTTTTTGTTCAATTTTGACCACTAATATTTTTATTTGTGTTATATAATACTTGATAAAAATTATACCAATGAAAAATATATTTAAAACCCAATCTATTCATATATTTTTCATCAAATATTATATTACACAGATAAAAAATATTTATGGTCAAAGTTTAACAAAAAAATAATTAAAAATTTCAAAGTGGACAATTATTATGGGACGGAGGTAGTAATATAAGCTTCAGCTACAACAAATTCGCCAAAAACTATACAAATATAAAAACTTCAACTTTCAACTTATTATATAAGCTTGAGTTCCAGCTATAGCTCAACTCCTGCTTTGAGCTTAGCCAAACATACAACCCTATCTTGTATTGATGAAATTTGAAGAACATTTTGTATTTATGAATATATCACTCATTTTGGCATTCTTTGATAAACATAGTAAGCATTTTTGTTTTGAACAATTATTTAATGAACATATTTGTTTATTAATCTTTGTATGAACAACTTTTTATTTAAATATTTTTTGATGAATATTTACTTGATGAACAATTTTGTTTCATCGACATTCTTTGATGAACAACTTCTTTTATATTGAAGCTTTTAAGAATTACTTAAACGTTTAAACATTTTCAATCTAAATCACAAAATTGATTCATTGTGACATTTTATCGAACACCTTATGTGTGTTTTCGTAAAAAAACATGATTTCCTTGAAAAATTATGAGAAACGCTTTACAGATGAAGAATTGATGTTAATTTAAGGTTTGATGATTTAAGATTTGTCATAATAATTTCATTTTACCTCAATTGAATGAAACGTTACTTTTGACAAAATTCAAATTCTTGAAAAGAGTTGTATTTTGTAGCGATTGAAGGAATATATGACGAATTGAATGTAAATCAAAAAGTAATTTTGTTATTTTGAATGATTTTCAAAACTAAAATATTATAATTACGTAGTCACATTAGGCATGGGATGAGCCATGGCCAACCGATCATACGGAGTAGATATTAATAGGGTATTTCTAATTTGTGCCTTAAGGGCACAAGTTAAGCACACTAAAAGTACAACGAAAGTACATTAGAACCTACATAAAAGTGCACCTGTTTGTTCTTTTATGTGGATCCCTATGTACTTTTTAATGGATCATGATGTACTTTTGATGTGCTTAACTTGTGCTCTAAAGCACAAGTTAGAAATACCCATATTAATATTAGCTTGGTCTACAAAATACTTGAGGCCCATCTAAAATGTCAAAAAAAATAGTGTAACTATTGAGAAAACTCTTTTACAACTTTATATTTTTTCTATTTTATATTTAAACAATCATCTGACAAGGTAACATATATATACAATAATGTTTGTGTAATTATTTTTAACTAAATTATAATTAGTCTAAGTTTGAACATTTAAGTATATATTTTGGCCTACCCGAATAATAAATCCTAGCTTCGTCACTAGATGGAGATAAGATGAGATGATTTTAAAAAGGAAAAATAAGAGACACGTGTTGTGTTGTGCCATCAGCCATGGATACTTTGTAGCGATTGAAGAAATATATGTGAATTTTTAAGTTCTAAAAACAATTAACGTAATTATAAAATTTGTAATGATATTGATGTTGTTCGAAGATTTGAAGTATATAGATATGCGGTATTCCTAAAAAAAAGTTAGTTTTTCCTCCTATTTTTTTTGAAGATCGTGAACCTATATGAATCCTGTTTCCCTTTTTTTTGGTTTAGAGCAAAATTTTGCTTGTCGTGGTACATTTAAACTTTGGTCCCCAATTGCACGTGGCCAAATTAAGTAGAGGGACCCATTTAGCCAATTTGGCGTGAATAAGTGGATCAATTGGCTTACGTGCATTGAATATGTGGATAACAATTTCATTTTCATTTAATACTTTTATTTTTATTTTTTTAAATTGATGTTTATTGTCTAATCAGTGCCCAAAAGACATTAGCTAACGTATATTTATTGAGCACGGACATTCCTTTTATATTGCAAATTATATTTATTACACATTAATTTAATACAAATTACCATAATTAAATCTGATTTGTATTTTAATAAACTCAAAATTTCTTTTTCCTAAACACCTTAGACCTTGCGCTAAGGGTACCCATTAGACAAACCCTTACTAAAAATATGCTTTATCTACGTACCAATAAAGTACAAGGTTGTGCATATGCACAACCTACGTGAAACAAAAGCAACGCCATAAGACAAATTTGGTAAAATTGTTTATGAAAAGTTCATTTGACCAACGGTTAGCAAGACTTATTATAAAGTGGGAATGTCAACTTACTGAAAAGGAAAAGATTTACCTGGTTTGAGATGAGCATATGTGGTGGCGTGCTCAAATCGTGTGTATTTGACAGTAGAAATTGTTGAAAACTATAGTTATAAAAGAGTATTATTAAGTCCAAAAATAGAAGATCTGTTTACCTTTGGAAAACTTTAAACTGGAATTTCAAAAAATTAGTTTGAGTAAAAGACCTATAATTTTATTGACCTAACAAAATGAAGGAATATATATAAAAAAAAAAGAAATAATAATAATAATAATAATAATAATAATAATAATAATAATAATAAATTATTATTATTATTAACGTGGTTTATTTATAGGTCTCCAACTATCATACCATATATAGGTGAATGCATTTGTCATGAATTTTCTTGAAAAGAATAATTAAAGGTGTTTGTTTCAAGAAAGATAATCGAGGGTCCTTAAAATGTTACTACCTCCGTCCCATAAAAACTGTCCACTTTGACTTTTCTTAGTCTTTCTTTTTCAAATTTGACTTTAAATAATTTTGTTTACGTTTTACAACACTTGATGAAAAATATATGAATGGATTGGGATTTAAATGGATGTTTAATGGTATGATTTTCATAAAATATCATATAACGCAAACAAAAATATTTACGGTCAAAGTTGATAAAAAAGACTTAAAAAAGTCAAACTGGACAGTTTTTATAGGACGGAGGGAGTATTTTGGTTTATATGTCAACTTATAAAGTGTGTACGTGTCCTTCAAAGAATGTTAAAACAAAGTTTGGGTATTGCCTTACATATCTAAGAGCTCTAGGTACAATAACACCGAAACAATGCTACATCACTTCAACACGAATATATTTAACATCAAATATCACTCATAACACTAAATAACACCACTTTTTTGTAACTTACAATTTAAAATATTACAATTTACAAATTAACCCTTCAACAATTTCATTCATTAAACAACTTAATACTTCATTAATAAAGTTAAACATTACAATACAAAATAAAAACGTTACAAATAAAAAAAATTACGACGTAAAAATAAATACGAAAAGAATACTACAAATGAAAAAACTATAGCAAGTGCATAAAAAAAGTTACAAAATAAAAATACAATATGGAGATACAACAAAACTACTCGAGGCAGTGACATTTATATTTTCTATGATTTTCTGCTTTTTCATTTCTATCAAATACGCAACTTCATCATCCATCTCCTTCGTGCTAAGATCGAGAAATTTAAACTCTTCCAAACGCATTATCGTACGGTCTTCTTCTTTAGCTGTCTCGTACGCCTCTTGGGCCGCTTCCCGTTTGAGATGAAGTTCGGATGACATAAAGTCCCCGAATTGGCTTGACCAACTTCCCCGATGCATCATCACCGAATAGCTCCCCGTGGCTTTCCCCGGGGACGTCTCTGGTTAAACCAACTGGTTCCAGCGTGTCCCATTTTGCATGGGATTTCAAAATGTCTCTCGCTTTCTCTTGAGCAGATGAAAGACCTTTATGCTCGTCATGATACATTGTTCTAGCCCGTCTCATATAATCCATTTCGTTTTCCTCATTTTTGCCAAACGTTTAGCACGCTTGAAAACCACGTTAAACTTTTGGCAATTTCCTTTCAACGTACGCCCCTTGCTTGTTATCATATCCTTGTTGTGTGGTTGAAATTTTTTTTCTATTGAACTTGTTCATAACCCGATACCAAAACATGTTGCACTTTTCTGAAACTTCGACATTTGGATCCTCGGAAACGGAAACGTAACACGAGGCAAGTAGTGTTTCCTCGGCCGGTAACCAACGTAATGTAGTCCCAGTCACGTCGGGATTTCTTTCATCCTAAGGTTCGGGTTCTTTGGATTTTTTTGACATACGTTTACCTCGACTTTTGGGCTTTCGCGGAGAGGTATTGAGGTGGGTTTTGTAAAATTTTTTAGAAATTGCCGTTTTGCCACATCAAATTCATTTGTTGTTGAAAAAGTTGCTCGGGTGTCAAGCCAAGTGGGTTAGGGAAACCAGATGAAGACGCGTTTGGGTTCGATTTTAAGAAGATCCCGCGTTCGGATTTTGAAAACCGAGTATGTTCAAAAAACTCTCGTTTTGATTTCACGATTTTTTTTTTTTTTTTTTTTTGTGGAGAAAAAATGAAAGTATATTATTTTGAGTTTGAGTTGTGACAGTGTGTAAAAAAATATGTGAAGGTAGGTATTTATAAGGTTTTGATTTTTTTTTTCTTATTTTTTTTAAAATTATAGTAGTTTACCACTATGTTTGTAATTCTTTTTTAATTCTAACCAGGGGTGGTTTGTGTATGTTTTGTCCATTTGTGCGTTTCCAACTGAGTTGTGGTAGTAACTTGGAGCTCAATGCAACCTCAACGCTCCTTCACCTAGTATTGTAACGCAACCCCAACATAGGCCACGTCAGCCCAACGCCCATTTCTACGTTATTATACCCAACGCTCTAAAGACTAGAAGGGTCTAAGGCTGTGCATACGCACATCCCACATTATCTTCGATAACCTTTATCTAATATATTGATCTAAAGATGGTTGTATTGTAGTTTCTTGATTCGTTGTTAGTAGTTATAAACCATAGCATCAGTCTAACATTAACTCAATCACACATATACTATAACTAGAAAATTCGGAAGGTTAAGACAATCATGTTTCTGCTGAAGTATACAAAATGTAATTGATATCCAGCGACTACAATTGATTAGCGAAGTAACTATAATCTATATTATAAAGTTACTACAACTATTTAACTATACAGACAAACAGAATTAAATACTTTTGAAAATTTCCAGCCAACTACCCCGGCCAAGTGGTTTTATTTACCATACCTTGTTTCATACTTTCACCACTACCACCTCTTGATTTCCTGCAATAGGAGCACTGGAGCACAACACATCATTCAGTAACAAAATGCATGCTTACATACGTTTATAATATTGAAAATATAATATAGGAAAGAACAAAAAATCACCACCTAAACTCAAGCATTACATATCATGTCAAATGATTCTTAAATCAAATGAAGCTAGTGGTCTAATCATTCAAAAATTTATCTGAGCGAAATCTTATGTTTCAAATCAACATATTAAGAACAAAATGATTTCTTACATGGAATTTGTATATATGAAACTCTTCTCTTCAAGCTCAAAAGCCCAAAACTTAGAAACAAAATCTAAACCTGCAAAGCAAACAAATTTAAAAGGTAAAAGTTTTGACAAAGTGATAAAAACTACGCAAAATAACTTACTTATGAAGAACAGAGGTGACTATAGTGATTTAGATAAGAAGGTTTAGAACTTTTGAGAGTGAAATTGTGTGATAAATGTTTTGACTTATAAGTACATATTTGGAGGTCATTGGATTCGTTTATAACATGTATTTAGCCTATTGATAAGCTAAACTTTTACAACTACTTACCAATTGTATTATTTTAGATAAACAATTTTTAAAATAGGGGGTTTGGAATAAGCACACTTCAAGTTGCTTATTTAATACAACTTATGTCATTTATAAACAATAAGGAAACTAAACATTTGCCAACTGCTGTAAAAGTGCATAGCTATATTGTTATAGAAAATTTAATAGGCAACTTCTGAAACATCTACTATCTTGTCTCATGACAAGTTTGATGAATATGAGGAACTGGTAAGAAGAATGGACCAACCCATGTGTTAATTTTCTTCCTTCCTTTTTTAGAAGGCTGTTTCTATTTAAGCTTACACAAATCTATGGGATTGTCTAGAATATGTTCAATTTTTCCTTGACAGAGTCGTGGTTGAATATGAATTGGTTTGATGTATGTGGCAACCACTATATTAGTAAGAATATGAATTGTTCACATTCATTTCAACTTTGGGTAAACATATAATTGAGGTAGGATTATTCTGTCGCAATCACATATATGCAAAACGTTCATTATGGGTTGAATTATTTGTGACAGTGAGATGAATTATTGCTGACAGTTACAAGAGTTGACAAGAAAATGTGATCAATATGGATAGCAATTTAATTTGTGGTAGGATCAAATGATGTCAATGAACTTTCATTTATGTCACATTGAAAGTCTTAAGAGGGGCTGCTTATATTTTTAACCATGTTGACTGTCACATATCGTTAGTTGATTGGGACCTTTCTAATAATAAATTGGCTATAAATTTGAGGCAATTTTTCCTATGAATGATTAACTGGTTATATATTTTGTGCGCACATCTTACATGAGTTTTAACATGTCACAATACATCTAATTTTTAGTTATTTGAGCATAAAAACTGTATAATTTTAATAGCACAATTCGTTAAGAATTTAATATCTATCTTGGCATGCTAAAGTGTGTCGTGCATACATGAAGGTTTTGTTAAATCAGATTTATCTATTACATTTGGCTAAAATCTTTTATAATTATATTGTTATAATACTCGTGTACTTGTGGTTTTTCCAAAATTTTCATTATGCATTAGTATCGATTAATATTTTGAATAGATATTTTTTGAAAGAATAATTTGATTTTGTTTCATTAGAATGGTGTTGTGGTTGATGCTGTTTCATATAAATATTAATATCATGTTTTAGAAATTATGCATCTTTAGTAGCCCGTAATGACCTTTGAAATAATTTATTTTCCTGATATCATATCTAAATTTTAAAGATGAATTAAACTATAATTCTTATATCCATAATCTTATATATTTCTTTTCATCTTGGAGTTACCTATTAGGTTGTGCCTTCGTTTTAATATTTATATTTGAGTTAATAGTAATTTTAGCCGTATTTAATTTTTAAACTCGTGTATGCGTGGGTTAAACTTATAAAGAGCAATAACATCAATCGTTATTGAATATGAGTAGAAACAAAATTCCTAACATTTTACTCAATCTAATAAAAAAGAATAAATTGAGTCGTGTGTATATGTACAATCTCGTCTATCTATTTACATAACACAGTATCTCATGTTTTCACTTTGAAATTTATAAATAATATATGCAAATAACAATAACATATACATATCTTAAAAACATGTATATAAAGTCGTTGGGGTATGTAATAATTTTATAAAGTTTTAAAAAACATTAAAAGTGAATTTGACCTAATGGAAGCGAATTTGACTTTTATTTACCAATCAAAATGCTTGATTTTAAATATTAGCTCTCTCATTGGTCAATAAAAAAATTCGTTTGTACAATTTGTATCTTCTCATATTATACTAATTTTAGAACCCGTCACGCACGAGGTTTGGGTAGGATCAAATGTGACCAGAAAATGTGATCAATATGGAAAGCAACTTAATTTGTGGTAGGATCAAATGATGTCAATGAACTTTCATTTATGTCACATTGAAAGTCTTAAGAGGGGCTGCTTTTATTTTTAACCATGTTGACTGCCAACATGTGCTCCTATTCACGAATTCTACTCTTTTCCTTGTTCCCTCATTCGCACGTTCAAGTGGTGGCTATTAGGACATATAGGACCACTACACATCATTAACAAAACATACCATATATGCATATTACAACCACATATCGTTAGTTGACCCGGACCTTTCTAATAATAAATTGGTTATAAATTAGAGACTATTTTTCCTATAGATGATTAACTGGTTATATATTTTGTGTGCGCATCTTACATGTGTTTTAACATGTCACAATATATCTAATTTTTAGTTATTTGAACATAAAAACTGTATATAATTTTCATAACACAATGCGTTAAGATTTTAAATATCTATCTTGGCATGCTAAAGTGTGTCGTGCATACACGAAGGTTTTGTTAAATCAGATTTATCTATTACATTTGGCAAAAATCTTTTATAATTATATTGTTATAATAGTCGTGTACGTCTCGTTTTTTTCAAATTTTTCATTATGCATTATTATCAATTAATATTTTGAATAGATATTTTTTGAAAGAATAATTTGATTTTGTTTCATTAGCATGGTGTTGCGGTTGATGCTGTTTGATATAAATATTAATATCATATTTTAGAAATTATGCATCTTTAATAGCCCGTAATGACTTTTGAAATAATTTTTTTTCATGATATGCTAGTCGTGTCACGTTTACCCAAACAACACTTGTAAAGCTTGAAACCCTCGAATACCCTAGCAGCCCTTTGTTGTCCGAGAACTAAACAAAACCCGAGAACCAAATCTGCTTGCTGTCCGATATCAGGTAAAGGTGCCCCTATGTGTTTCTTTTCTGCCTGAGAACAAACAAAATAGAAACTTGATGTTTCTGCTTCAAGTCAGCAGCTATAGAGCAACCAATAATCGATCAAAACATAAAACAAAACCAATCGAAACCTTCTTGGATCAAAGATTCAAGTGATCGTTTCAAAGTAAAATCGAAAACCAAAACCCTAGTTCGTGATTAGGGTTTTCAATCGGCTGAAGATGATGATGATCGATGTATGTGTTTGGCTGTGAATTAGTAATGTATGTCGTGAGGTATAGGAGCTGTGGTAGGGTTTATATATCCTTGCACCCCTAGCTTGCTTGGGCTTCAACTTGTGCTCCAAGTTAGGCTCACATACCATATACTATCACAACTCTCCTAGCCAAACCCACTCCAAACGCCCCTCTATGGAACCGGCCAATGGGCTTGGTTTAAGCGCAATCGGGTCTAGTACTCTTTGGGTCAAAGTAGGGTCAAACTCAAGCTTAAACGTGAAAACGTATTCTAATGTTTTCCGTGTGTGCCTCTAATAGGCTCACACACCCTTAGCTGTATTTGGCTAATCAAACTCCCATATTCCAACAGCTCCCACTTGGGAGTTAGAGTAGCATATAACACAAATACCAACGACGAAAACGTCTAGCAACGCTCTCACTCGCTATTTAACTAAAGGTGTCTGAGATATAGTTTCATAAATCTTTCTCAATAGCATGGTCATTTATGTCTTACTTTTATCATCCTTTGTTATAGATACCGTTAAACCATGGATATGAATCCTAACTCATTCCATATAGTTTAACCATTTAGATTCTTGTTATAGAATTTTAGTTAGATATACCAAATGTAATCAAGAATCATCTTGCATTACCCTTTGGGTTTGGCCGAACAATTATCTGATTAATTCTGGATAGGGCCCATGGTATCTTTCTGCACATAAGTGGAGTAACAAATCCTTTGTTTACTATAAGTGTTGTGGATGCCGCTTCACATCACTCCAAAATACAGCTTTTATAACTACCTTATTGAGGATAGCGTTTAGCATATACATACAAAAGTGATATCTACACATAACAGAACTTACTTGCATATCAAGTCTAAAGACGACTTAACAAACCATTTCAACATTTACTCATGACAGGGATCCAAAAGTAAATGTTTGAAAGTTGGGGTATCCAATATGCATCCCTTGTGAATACACATAAGTTTTGCGGGAACAATCCACATTCTCATAGAATATAACCAACACTCACATTTGCCTTACATAACAATATTCCCATATTGTTAACCGATAATGGACATATTTAGAAAGATAAATCATTTCATGGATTAAACATGCAAATATGGAATAACATGTTATATTTATGAACAAATACCTCATCGCTTTATTTATCTAAAAGTAAACCCAAATACAAATTACCCAATACTAATTTTATTTACACAAGACTACTAGTGGTATTAAACCAATACCCCTGGTCAATTTAGAATGCTTAGGATATGCTAAAGCCTTCGTAAATGGATTAGCTAGGTTGTCATCTGTGTGAACTTTTGATATCTCCACGTCACCCATTTCAATGGTCTCTAATATAATGAACTTCGCTGGAATATCTAGCACCCTTGGTGATTCCACTTTTATTAGCTATAGTAATGGCTCCAGTATTATTATAATACATATTTGTGGGTTTTGCAATTATGGGAACAATGCCAAGCCCAAAAATGAATTTTCGAATCCATACAGCCTCTTTAGATGAATCATAAGCGCTATATACCAGCTTCTCAGAGATGAAGTTGCAGAAACACTCTGCTTTGTGCTTTTCCAATCAACAACACCTCCATTTAAAACGAATACATATCCAGTCCGAGATTTTAGGTCATCAACAACATCCGCCGATATCCAAGAACAAAGTAGCAAGAAACCCGAGTTCTCGTTTCGTATCACCTCCATAAACCGAAACATATCCTCTTGCGTAAATAATAAGAATATTCTTAATAGCACCCGTGAAGTTCACCTAGATTCTGTTGAAATCGGCTTGTCATGTTCTCGGAGCAACGCAACATCAGATGAGTACATCTCACAGTATACATAATAGATCCTATAGCCAAAGCATAAGGAACTCTTTGCATGCGCTCTTTATCAGCATGTGTCTCAGCACCTTGTGATTTACTCAACTTAGGCTCTTCTAGCATTGGGATAGTTCCTCGTTTGGAATTCTTCATGAAAAATCTTTTCAAGATTTTCTCAATGTAAGCACCTTGACATAAACCAATTAATCGTTTTGATCTATCTCTGTTGATCTTGATTCCTGATAAGGTTTTAAAATATACCTTTTTGAGGGGTCGTTTAAGCCCTTATTTGATCACTTTTGTATCCGTTATTACTTAATATCGTTCCTTTTCACTTTTTAGGTCCCTTGAAGGCAAATTGCTGTAATGGCACTTATTTGGACGAAAAGGCGCGGATATACGAAGAAAATGGTCAAAGTCAAGAATAGAGACACTCAAGCTGCTGAAAGACAAGGTGACGGGCACATCGCTAATCGCGACGCCGTCGGAGGATTTTGTGACGACACGAAGCCAAATTACATATTTTCGTGACGGGTCGCTTTAAAGAGTAGGCCGTCACAACTCGACGCCTAGATTTAGATCCGCACGGCAAGCAAAAGAGGATCTGTCACAAGCATAAGGTAGGTGACGCCGTCGCAAGACTAACGTGGCCAAGACGAAACCCTAATGATGCACCGACGGCGCCACAAAACATAAGGTGACGCCGCGATATGTAATCTTTATATATAGAATCCGAATTTTTCAGTATTTGTGTGTAGTCTTTTGGATTAAAAACCTAAACCGAACCAAGGTTGTCTTGTACAGTATTTTAGGGTTCCAAACCCTATCTTACAACAAGATAAATGTTTTACTTAATTAATTCAATTATGTCTTTGATTATTTGTGTGTATGCTTGCATGTTCTCCATGTCCGGCTAATTTACTTTTGTGTTTGCTTAGGGAATATGAAACTTAATTATTGAATATTTAATTATTGAATATTGATTGGTTGTCTCTTATCTTAATTGTTAATGATCTAGTAATGCGATAGGTCATTCGTTGTGTAATTAATGCTTGATTAATCTTTGTGACCCTTAGGCTATAGCACTTAGAGCGGTTGTAGGCTAAACCATCCAAAGAGGCCTTAGAGTTAGAGTTTATAATCCCTAGTGGTTTTGTAGATGAGACCCTTTGGTAAGTTCAACGAGTTAGGGATAAACGCATACCTTACGACTTTAGACACACAACGCGATTAAGAATAAGGACGTGACAATTCAACCACCAATAGGAGATAATTAAGTAGTAATAAAACCTAAGTGAACACATCTTTAAACTATCATACGAGCACACAATAATTAGACATAGACTACATACACCTTAGATTAGATAATTAGAGTAATCGGTATACCTACCACCCCCCAAATCCAAACCCCGAGATTCGTACCTTTCCATTTCCTAAAAAAGATAAAAAAATAATCTTCCTCAAACCCCAACCTTAGCGTAGTAACTAGCATTCCTATTCCCCTAGAGAACGATATCAATACCCGTGGCTTACCCTAATACTACACTACAACGATTAGGTTCACTGCCTAGGTGTTATAAAACTTGCTCGAAGAAAAGGAAGTTCCTTTGACCGTAACGACGCGTGTATGCTATCAAGTTTTTGCTTTCACATGTGAATAGAATAGCTAGTTGGAGTCCACTCCTCATTAGTCTTTGCTTGATTCCTATAAAGTAAGTTTTTTTTCTCATTTTTAGTTTCCTTGTAGTCTATCCCCTTCTTTGTGTTTGTGTTCGTGAAACCCTTTTCATTTGTCGCTATGGCAAGTGAAGTTGCATTTGAATCATTAACAAATGAGGAACAATTGAATTTAGCAAGACAAAAATTCTAAATGAATTTGTGAGTGATCTTAGATATCCAAAAGGAGACGGGTGTAAGTGTGGATGATTTGATAAATTTTGTGCTTGTGTGGTTTGCCCCAACCATCATTGAATAGAACTTACATTATCACACCCTGATGCAACAGAACATAAGTGATAAAATTTTTTGGAGAATAATTCTTATGAATCTGACCAAGAATTGTTGCATGTTGCCGATTTGAGATACTTAGGAGTGTATTTGGTTATATCATACCAAAACACATGAACTTTTAGGAGATCTAGATATAATGGAGAATGAGGTGAAACCCAAGCCCACAAACCCTACCATCACTTGAGGAACACACATCACCTATAACTTACCCAGAAGAAGTAGAAGAGACTATAGGAACCCCGATTGTAGAACCTTTGGACAAAACGCCACTAGAGAATGTAGGTTTAGATGCTTGTTGTCATGACCTCTCTTAGTCCTAGGGAAGTTCCTAATTTTGATGAAACGGAGCCTCAACCAAAAACCTTACCCAATTTTCCGTCTTTAGATGTAAATCTTGGAATTGAATTAGGCCCCAATCCACCCATCAAAAATATATAATCCGGTAGTTGTTGATAAAGGTGGTAGACTCTAGGCCATGTAGAGTTGAAGCTAATATAGGAGTAACCCATGACCTTACACACTTATATCACCTATTCAAGGTTGATAACAAGAAACATTATGGTTTTAAACCGGTTTATTATTAGGTCAAGATGGATCTTTAACTAAGAATATTTTGAAGTTGATAGAAGATGATCCATTTTTAAGAGAGAGATTTGATTCACCCGCTAGACCAATAGAATTATGTAAGGTTATAATGAATGGAGCACACTCCTTTGAGCATATAAATCACCATCACTCCTCCTCATGTAGCAAATTTTTACCCTAAGGGTGTGTATCGCTACTATCACCCGCACTTAAACTTAAGTGTAGGAAAACCTCCCTTTATCCATAAATAAATATGGGTAGAGTCACTGGGACTTAAAAAAACAAGCGCTTCTCGGGAGGCAACCCATGTGTATTTGTTTTTCATTTTTATTTGTGTGTCGTATATATTTTATTGACTATTTATTCTCATGTTTGAATTTGTAAAAATACTTTATTTTGTTTTTAACCTCGTCTAAATTGCATATAAAGGTATTTTACAGAAAGGATAAGTGTAGGGAGGATTACACACGATTTCAAAAGAAACGTAAACATGAGAATAGCAATTCATTAAAAGATATATATGTGTGTTTGTTCGAGTCAAATGCTTGTATCGAGTCATAATGGATGTTTTGCATAAATTTTTCCAGATTCTAAAGATGTAAATTTTCCAGAATTTTTTCCATAAAATCGCACTTTTGTCAGATAACCTAATGGCGCCAGATGCACCCATCTGGCGCCGTGAAGGAGTAAAACAATGATTACTTTTTTTTTCTGTTTCTCGAGCTACTTATGAATTTTTGAATTTTCCGTGTCTTAATTTTCCAAAAATTCTGTAAACATCCATTCCACAAGCATTATATCTTAGTTTAGTAGAGTCTTATATACATTATTACCGCCGATTTTACGCGAAGGATTCATTTGTTTTCTTCATGTGCAGTGTTTTATTTATCAAGAAGAAGAAACAAAAGATTGGAAAGAGCTTTTCACGAACACATTCTTCTTGGAAAGGATTTAACCACTACTTCACATACGGATCCTACCGAGCTAATCAGGAGAGTACTAGTTTCTTTCGTTTTAATTACCTTCCATTATCATAACTTTGATACTTTCGGGGAACATTGGGGACAATGTTCAGTTAAAGTGTAGAGAGGGAAAATAAAACGGGAACTTTGAAACTATACTTATCCTTGATTATTTGCTTTGTCCAATTGTATTTGTGTAATAAACCATGAGAAAATGTCGGTTAGGGTAATTTTGGCACAAAATTTGAAATTTTCTATGACATATAGGAGTGGGCCATTAGTCTTAACAAAAGCGTCTCACGGATAGGAAGTTGCATGACTAGCACAAAAACCCTTTACCACCTAAATTCCACCCAAAATGTGAGGATCACCCTTAGATTAGTAGGAATTAAAGCAATAATCTTTAATGCTTAGAGTGTGAACCGGTAGTATATTAGATTCTAGAACTTGTTTTGTGATGCATCCCGAGATCGCTAGTAAGACTACACTTGTGTAGTTAGGAATAACTAAATGATAAGAGGAATTAGGATAACCCTTGTTTGATACCCGTAATATAATTACTTCTTCCACATCAGTTGAGTAATTCCCCCACACCCTTTGCGTTGTACTCATCTTTAGTACACGATACCCCTAGTTAACCCCTCAGAGCCTATCCTTTTCGGGGTTCTCGTGATGTTTCTTCTCGAATATCAATGAAGAGTATTATTTACACCCCACCCCCAAATATACACCCAAATCGCCTTAGCCTACCCTGTATGCACTCACTTTTAGTGCATTATTGTTATTACCCTAAACCCTTAGTTCAATTATCTAGTTTCTTGCATGAGTTGCTAAGTCGAGTCATATCCTTTGTATACAGTTTGGGACGATTGGGACTCATGGGAAAAAGTTAAAGTTTATAATGATTGGAAGGGAACGTTAAATTCCTTTATTTGCGTAATAACATACCCCAAGTGTTTTGATCTTTTCAATTCGGGTCAAATTAGTGTTAGAGAAATAAAAACTCAAGTGTAGGGATGTGCCTATAAATCCCTATCATTTTGATGTTACCGTAGAGGATGGTAGAGTAAAAGTGTATGAAAAAAGAAAAAAAAAAAACGGGCTACCATCCTACATCTATCCTTTAAATTTATGTTTGTTTGTTTCAGTTAGCTAGAGTCTAGAGTGTCGAGTCTTGACTTAGCAACGCCATTCTTCGTATGCTTGTAACAAAAAGATTTTTTGACTTACCACCACTAAATAGCCTATCCCACCAAACCCTTTATTTCCCTGCCGTAAGCCTAACATTACAACCCTGTAAAGACCTCTTTGATAGTCTTTCCTAGGTGCTTACGCCAAAGCGATGGAGGTTTGATCTATTCTCAAGCCTATGGTAATCTATGTACTAGGACCGGTTAATGAGTGTTCAATCTTCCATTTCCAACTTGTTATATTTCATATACACCCGAGAGAGATGTGAGTATCCAAACAATGTGGGTGCTAGGTGCTGTATTTCCGTGTTTTATGACTTTTTATGGGCTTATATGTGTTGTGGACTGTTTTAAACCAATGCTTCATAACCCTAACTTATAAATTAATTGGCTAAAAGCACATTTGCTTGAGGACAAACAAATACCAAGTGTAGAGATATTTGATAAGGTTTTAAAATGTACCTTTTGAGGGGTCGTTTAAGCCCTTATTTGATCACTTTTGTATCCCAAATATTACTTAATATCGCTTTCACTTTTAGGTCCCTTGAAGGCAAATTGCCTGTAATGGCACTTATTTGGACGAAAAGGCGGATATACTAATAAAATGGCCAAAGTCAAGAATCGAGACACTAAGCTGCTGAAGACAAGGTGACGGCGCCATCGCTAACTAAGGACGACGGCCGGAGGATTTTGTGACTACAAGCCAAATTTCAAATTTTCAAGTGACGGTGTCAGGCTTTAAAAGAGTAGGCCGTCACAACTCAGACGACCTAGATTTGATCCAGACGCCGGCTAAAGAGGACGGCGGCCACAAGCACAAGGTGATGTCGCCGCAAGACTAACGCGGGCCAAGACGAAACCCTAATGACGGCGCACCGACGCATCACAAAACATAGGTGACGCCGCCGCATATGTAATCTTATATATAGAATCCAAATTTTTCAAGATTTGTGTGTAGTTTTTGGAGTAAAACCTAAACCAAACAACAATGGTTGTACAAGATTTTAGGGTTCCAAACCCTATCTTACAACAAGATAAGTGTTTTCCTTCATTAATTCAATTATATCTTTGATTATTTGTGTGTATGCTTGCATGTTCTCCATGTCCGGCTAATTTACTTTTGTGTTTGCTTAGGGAATATGAAAATTAATTATTGAATATTGATTACTTTTGTGTTTGCGATAGGTCATTCGTTGTGTAATTAATGCTTGATTAATCTTTGTGACCCTTAGGCTATAGCACTTAGAGCGGTTGTAGGCTAAACCATCCAAAGAGGCCTTAGAGTTAGAGTTTATAATCCCTAGTGGGTTTTGTAGACGAGACCCTTTGGTAAGTTCAAAGAGTTAGGGATAAACGCATACCTTACGACTTTAGACACACACAACGATTAAGAATAAGGACGTAACAATTCAACCACCAATAGGAGATAATTAAGGAGTAATAAAACCTAAGTGAACACATCTTTAAACTATCATACGAACACACAATAATTAGACATAGACTACATACACCTTAGATTAGATAATTAGATATTAGAATAATCGGTGAAATACCAACCCCAAATCCAAACCCCAGATTCAGATTTCCTAAAAACATAAAAAGATAAAAAAATAATCTTCCTCAACCCCCAACCTTAGCGTAGTAACTTCTCACTAGCATTCCTATTCCCCTAGAGAACGATATCAATACCCGTGGCTTACCCTAATACTACACTACAACGATTAGGTTCACTGCCTAGGGTGTTATAAAACTTGCTCGAAGAAAAGGAAGTTCCTTTGACCCCGAACGACGCGTGTAGCATTATCAATTCCAAGAATATATGCAACTTCTCCTAGATCTTTCATGGCAAAACATCTTCCAGGATAGGATTTTACATCTTGTAACATTGGAATGTTTTTTCCCATGAGTAATATGTCATCAAAATATAGAATTAAAAAAGCTGCATAACTCCCACTAGCTTTATGATATACACATAGCTCATCTTGATTATGAGTGAAACGGAATTTCTTAATCTCATCGTCAAAACATTTATTCCATTGCCTAGATGCTTGCTTAACTCCATAAGTGGAACACTTGAGCTTGCATACTCGGTTAGGATATTTAGGATTAACAAAAACCTCAAGTTGATCTATATAGACATCTTCGAAAAGATGTCCATTGAGGAAGGCGGTTTTGACATCCACCGTACCAAATCTCATAGTCATAGAACGTAGCTATGGCTATGAGAATCCTTATAGCTCTAATATCTACAACAGGAGAAAAGGTTTCTTCATAATCAACCCTGTAGGTTTGATTGAAGCCCTTTGCTATGAGACAAGCTTTAAAGGTGTGTGCTGCACCATCCATGTCTTCTTCTTTTAAATAGCCACTTGCGCCAACGGTTACGCTAGAAGGAAGCTCAACTAATTCCCAGACTTCAGCGTCTTTCATCGATTGCATTTCCACATTCATCGCATCAAGCCATTTCTTACATTTAGGATCCAACAATGCAGCTTTATAGTTATTGGGTTCACTAAGATCCCCTAACTCATATTCCTCAAAGATCGACGATAAACACATTCGACCGGAGCACGCGCTCCCTGCAGACTTACGAATAGGAATGATATCACTTTGAGGTTCATCAATTTCTTGACCATCCTCATCATAATGTAAGATAGAGTCTACAGAAGGATTTGTATCTTCATCTTGAATAATTCGAAGATCTTCTAGACTCGCACTTGCTTATTGATCCAAGAGATTATTCTCAAAGAACTCAGCAGTTTGGGCAACAGTAACTTTGTTCTCTGATGGAAGGTAGAAAGAATATCATATTGTTTCCTTTGGGTTTCCTAGAAGATACACTTAATAGATCTAGGTTCAAGTTTGTCAGGTTTGGTAAGTGTATCATGCTTAGCAAGTGCCTCACAACCCCAAACTTTTATCTAATGCAGCTTAGGGGTTTGCCCATGCCATACCTCGTATGATGTCTTATCAACCTTCTTAGTTGGAACCATATTGAGAATGCGTGCAGTAGACTCAAGGGCATAATCCCAAAACGACTTTGGAAGAGTAGTTTGACTCATCATGAAGCGAACCATGTCTAGTAGTGTTCGATTTCTCTTCTCAGATACACCATTATATTGTGGAGTGTAAGGAGGTGTTCGCTGTGCAATAATCCCATGCTCCTTAATATGATCCAAAAACTCTTGACTCATACATTCACCTCCACGATCAGAACGTAGTGACTTAATGGTTTTCCTGAGTTGGTTTTCTACTTCCTTTTGAAACGCTATAAATGTTTCAAATACTTCATCTTTATGTTTCAACAAGTAAAGATAACCATACTGACTATAGTCGTTAGTAAAAGTGACGTAGTAACTTGCTCCTTGTCTTGACACAGTTCTAATTGGGCCACATACATCGGTGTGTATTAGTCCAAGTAGATCCTAGCCCTTTCCACTTATGTGAATAGGGTTTCCTTGCCATCTTACCGCATATGAATGAAACACACTTTTCAAATAACTTAATTTTAGTTGAGTTAAGAAGTCCATCATATTGCAACTTCTCCATGCATTTGTTGCTAATGTGTCCTAGACGACAAAGGCCACAAGAGAGTAGAGTCCAAGGAAAACTTGGCTCTTTATTGCTAACAAAGAAACATAGAACTATCATTTGTATTAGAACAAGACATATAAACTTCATAAATACCATCCCGAGGGATAGCAGTAAAATAAACAACATTATTTCTAGAAACTAAAATTGCATTATTCGATTCAAAATGATTAACAAAACCATCGTCATACAAACAAGAAACTGAAATAATTCCTCTAGTAATAGAGGGAGCATAATGATAATTGTTCAAAACAACCACTAATCCACTAGGGAGACATAAATGAAAAATGACTATAGCTTCAACTTTTGCTTGTTGACCATTGCCCACATACAGACATAAAGCTCCAGGATTCAGCTTCCTACTTCCCCTAACACCCTGAGTAGTATAACAAATGTGAGTACCACAAACCCGTGTCATAAACCCAAGATGTATTAGGAAAAGAATAAAGTTCTATGGTTAAAATACCTGAAGTGCTAGCTCCTAGAGATAACTTCTTCTTTTTCATCAACTCGGCGAGATACACTGGACAATTCCTTCTCCAATGACCTATTTCACCACATTGGTGACAGGTCGCGTCCTTAGCAGGATTACCCTTTTTGGGTGGTGGAGAAATCTTAGGCTTGGGAGCATAAGGTGGTTTATGCTCAAGAGCATAAGCTAGCTTGTACTTGCCCTTTCTATTTTTTTTTTCATTATTAGAAACTTTTCATAATAACCCAACTCCCCCCTCACTCTCTCTCTCTATATATATATCAACATTATTGATAACTCTTTGTTTAATTCGATGTGTGATTAAATATTACAAAAGACCACACAAACATAAATTTTATGTGACCATTGGATAAACAATAGTCACACAAAATACACATTTCTTCACTTTAAGCAGTATATGGTCACACTTATTAACACTTTTGACCACTTTATGCTTAATTGTATGTGACTAAATACCCAAAATAAATATGCTTTGTGTGACTAAATATTACAAAAGGTCACGCAAACATAAAATTCATATGACTATTGGATGAATAATAATCACAAAAAATACGCATTTCTTCACTTTAAACACCATATGGTCACATTTATTAACACTTTTGGCCACTTTATGCTTAATTGTATGTGACTAAATACCCAAAACAAACATGCTTTGTCTGACTAAATATTACAAAAGGCCACACAAACATAAAATTCATGTGGCCATTGTATGATCAATAGTCACACAAAATAGATATTTTATTCACTTTAAATAGCATATGGTCACACTTATTAACACTTTTGGCCACTTTATGCTTAATTGTATGTGACTAGAAACCCAAAACAAACATGTTTTGTATGACTAAATATTACAAAAGGCCACACAAACATAAAATTCATGTGGCCATTGTATGATCAATAGTCACACAAAATAGAAATTTCTTCGCTTTAAGTAGCATATGGTCACATTTATTAACACTTTTGGCCACTTTATGCTAAATTGTATGTGACTAAATACCCAAAACAAACATGCTCTGTGTGACTAAATATTACAAAAGGCCATACAAACATATAATTCATGTGGCCATTGGATGATCAGTGGTCACACAAAATAGACATTTCTTCATTTTAAACAGCATATAGTCACGCTTATTAACACTTTTCACCACTTTATGCTTAATTGTATGTGACTAAATACCCAAAACAAACATGCTTTGTGTGACTAAATATTACAAAAGGCCACACAAACATAAAATTCATATAGCCATTGGATGATCAATAGTCACACAAAATACACATTTCTTCACTTTAAACAACATATGGTCACACTTATTAACACTTTTGGCCACTTTTTGCTTAATTGTATGTTACTAAATACCCAAAATAAACATGCTTTGTGTGACTAAATATTACAAAAGGCCACACAAACATAAATTTCATGCGACCATTGGATTAACAATAGTCACAAAAAATACGCATTTCTTCACTTTATACCGCATATGGTCACACTTATTAACACTTTTGGCCACTTTTTGCTTAATTGTGTGTGACTAAATACCCAAAACAAACATGCTTTGTGTGACTAAATATTACAAATGGCCACACAAACATAAAATTCAAGTGGCCATTGGATGAACAATAGTCACACAAAATACACATTTCTTCACTTTAAACACCATATTGTCACACTTATTAACACTTTTGGCTACTTTATTTTAAATTGTGTGTGACTAACATAAAAAAAACAACACTCGTTGTGTGACTAAATCATCACAAACGTCACATTTATTATATATTCATGTGGCCACTGGACGGGAAATAGTCACATATAATACACATTTACTTGAATATATCATCTCAAATGTCACATACATTGTATATTTAAGTGGCCAAAGGACGAAAAATAGTTACTCTAAAAAACCATTCATGTGATTATAAAGTATTTACGGTCACTAATACTGATTAATCCAACAAAACTTGTGCCTAATTTTTCACACATATTCGGGTTTTGTTCACTCTTTTTCAATGACAAAGGCCACGAACTCAACAATGTCACCTTATGCCACCTACGGTGGCGCGATCTTTGGTGACACACAAAAAAAACATGTGTGACTGTATGCATATCGTCACACATTTTTGGTGTAACGAATACCAGTTTTTGTACCAGTGATACATTTGTTATAAATATCTCTTTATTATTTTCGGATATTAAAAAAGATTTATGATGGGAACTGAGATCTAGCACGTTTTCTTTTATGGTTTTTGTTTGAGTTGTTAAAAGGAGATAGGTTGATGTTGCTTTGGATGCGTTTGGTTTGTAAGTTTGTTTTAGTTCATCTCCTATAATGGTGTTGTGTTTGGTAAAAACCTAACTTTGTGAAAGTCAAATAATAATGAAGAAAAATAATCATTTTCATCATAAGCTCATCCTTGTAACTGTGGTCCCAATTTTTGCGGCTCTTTTACTTGGTTTACTCATGTGTAGCCTCATTGCTTATCGACGTAGAAAGAGATCTGCTCCACAGAAACCATCAGGCAAAGAAGGTGGTACATTTTTCTCAGTAACAAGTTTTGATGGACAACCGATGTATGATGAAATCATCAAGGTAACAAATGATTTTGAAGATGCATATTGTATTAGGATCGGAGGATACGGTACCATGTATAAAGCTAAGTTACCACCCAACAATTTAGTAGCTGTCATGAAACTTCATTCATCATCTGAGAATTATGATCATATAGGGTTCCTAAATGAGGTACGAGCATTCACAAACATAAGACATAGAAACATAGTTAAACTCTATAGATATTGCTTCCATGCTCGTCACTCATTTTTTATTTACAAATATCTTGAGAAGGGAAGTCTAAAATCGCTCTTAAGTAGCGATATCGCAACAAAGAAAATGGATTGGTTGAAAAGGGTAAGAATTGTTAAGGCTGTGGCGAATGGTTTGGCTTATATGCACCATGATTGCACACCGCCTATAATTATAGAGACATTTCTGGAGCTAATATCCTTCTCGATTATGATCATGAGGCACATATCTCGGACTTTGGAACAGCGAAGCTTCAAAAGCTGGATTCATCCAATTGGACTGCGGTTGTAGGCACCTATGGCTATATTGCACGGTACATACCATATATTTTAAAAGTTATATATACTATACGTACTAATTCTCAAGTTTCAGATTTCTCTTAATCATGACCTGATATAACAATTCTTTTATTATTCTCGTGCTTCCTTCAATGTAGAGCTTGATTATACGATGGTGGCGACAGAGAAATGCGATGTGTATAGTTTTGGAGTTTTTGCACTAGAAGTGATTATGGGAAAGCATCTTGGAGAACTTATATCATATCTACCAACATTGTCTGCTGATGATCTATTGCTAGTCAATGTAGGAGATAGTTAGATTTCGCGACCATCATCTATAGTTGAGAAACTAGCTCATTTATTTGAGTGTCTTAAGGGCTTGTTTGAACAGCAATCCGCAGGAAAGGGCAACAATGTTATTTGAATTATGCATCTGATTAAAAGGTAGAAAACAGACTATAGTGTTATAATGCATATAAGATTATAGGGATGCATCTAATTTAGGTCGGTGCATATCGGATTTGCGGTTATAATTCTTCTTATTCCTTCTTATTTTAAGTAATTTTCTTATTTAATCCTAATTCTATATATATACATATATACATATATATATATATATATATATATATATATATATATATATATATATATATATATATATATATATATATATATATATATATATATATAGGTGGCTTTATTTTCTAACCATGTAAATTACGAGAATCTGAGAACTCATCTAGACCAATGAGATTTTTTCTAAATATTAATGATTATTATCTAATCTAAAGGGTATTATGGTAAAATACAACTATTTTATTTTTTAGATTTTTTTATTAAATCCCGTTTTTAAATATCTCAGAATTTTTGGACTTTTTTTTTTAAATTTATTTTGTGTGTGTTTCTTAGCATCCATGTTTCTAGAATGTAAAGGTGCATGTGTGTTTCTTTTAAATAATGTAAATTTACATGTGTTTTTATTTTTCAATAGTTTAAACTTCAAATGAGTTTTACTTATAAATGTAATTGCAAATATGTTTTTGTGGTATATTGTATAAACTTCTTAAGTAAAAACTAAAATCATAAATTATAGTCTAGCCTTTAGATTTTTTACAAACCAAAAACATAAGATAATACACATATTTTTATATCAAATAAAATACAAATCAAATGTATTATCTTTAATAAGATATGCACGCCTTCTAAGAATATATGTAAGATTATTTCGAACGTGTGTGCACGTCTTGCAAGAACATACATGCACTCCTTCCAAGAACATATGCGTATTTCCAATTTCTCATCAAATTCATTAAAATATATATGCATGCCTTCAAACAACATATTGACACGTCTAAAAAAAATAATAGTCAATATAACATAACACACATGCATAAGCTTAAATTAGCAAACACAAATAAACATGAGACCAATTTTTTTATGTATGCGAAACATATATAATCCAAACACAAAACATATATGTTTTATATGTAAACATATAATCCAAACACAAAACATATATGTTTTATACGTAAACATTGCCAAAAACCCATTAAAAATGTAAATTTAGCTTGTGATTTATTTCAAAATTTACTATTTTTCCCGGTTAATATCGTCTCTATAAGAACGGCATATAATCACATGTGCCAAACACAATATTCTAGTTATCCAAAGATACATAAAATCACAATTTCAAATTGTTATTAAATTTATATCTTTATTGCAGTTACACGTATCACTTTTTCTATGATAACATAGAAATATTAAATGTGCTCACCAACAACTAAACAAAATCTTATAAACAAAAATATAAAGTCCCCAAAAAGCAAACCCAAAATAAAATGTTAAAATTTAATCTATAAAGATAATCATGTAAAATATGAATAGAACCTTAAACAAGGGTATAAAGATGTTAAGAAACAAAGTTGTATCTCACACCTGTGCCTAGTACTTGTATATGTATTCATACACTCCTCAACTATCTTAACTTTTATGGGGCATATGGGCCGTTTCCTGTATGCTTTTTAAACACAGGTTTCCTTCTAATTATGTACAAACTTGCATATCTAGATTCTTTAATAAGTCGTTTGTTCGTATTATTTTCTTTAAGCTACATGATAATAAATATATTTTACTTTGTTCTTATTGGTTGTGGCCCCTCCGAGAGAACCGTAAAGCCACTACTGCTAAAACTTTAAAAACCTGACCTTAGATCATCATGGCGAATCCAACATCAGTAGAAAAAAAACGTTCGTCATCTTAGTATACAATACCTTTGATGTTAATGGTACCGTTGTTCACGTGTTGGTTTTTAAATAATTTTTTATTGTACTAATATTGATTAATATTTGGTATAGATTTTTGTTGTAAGAAAAGTTTGAATTCGTTTAACAAGCGTTCTGTTTAATTTGATCTTGTTTAAGTTAACTATTGATCATATTCTAGACATTATACGTGTTTAATAGCACATAAATGACCCTTGAAAAAAATATGTTTCTTTGCTATGGTACAATTTTTCTATTGATTTTATCTCACAAGATCCCGTGTGGTCATTCAACAAAAACATAGGTCGTCAATCACAATACAAATATGAAGAAGTTCAAATAAGGAAATAGTTCAAAATTAACAATACATCCTTACTCACTTATGTCGTCTTCTTGATCCTCTTCATCACCTAGAGTCTCATTGAAGAAATCTGTGAACCGAGAATTTGTTGCTGCGTCAATTTTTATCCACGTGAGTTTGCGTATACATTCTTTGTTTGGATTTGGCACTTGAAGAACTTGATGCATGCCCGGTAAGTTGGGGAGGAAAGCAAAAAGTTAGTGAAAAAATATTTTAGCAAAGAAACTTAAATAAATAAATAAATAAATAATACTTTATGCGATGTATTCAGAGTAGAAAGTTACTAAACTGTAAAAGAATATATATATGCTTCTAGGGACTTTAATTTCTCAAGTAAAACAATCTTTGTGGAATAACGTCCACCTAAAAGGGTAGCTCAAGTATAAATAAAGGAAATACGGGCCTTCACTATATAGAAAAAAAACATTTTGGGTAAAGGGGAGTAATCCTGCACCCTGGTAAATATATTAACCAAATAAACGTTTAAGTACAATGGATATGAGTGAAGTCCCATATCTCAGCCCGTTACATAGGCATAAAGCTTACATAACAAGACACTTCTAATTCTCTAAACAAGAAAACAAACCACTACTCAAATGATAACATATGACACAACAAAATGAAATTACTTCCTAGGACCTTGAAACTTTGTGCCATACATGGCATTAAGGTATCCAAATTCTTAAGATTTAACCTGTTTCGATAGTCGTCGAAGTCATATTCATCATACTCATCTTCAAACTCGTGTCCACCACCAAAAATATTAACAGACTCATCAAATGGGTTAGCAACAACCTCATCTTCTAATCGATACCACAATCTCTCCCACTTTAGAAAAAGGGTTGGCTCTCTTAGTAGAAGAGGTAGCCGGAATAGGTAGACCATCATCATCCACAAGAGTAGCTTTCCCATCAATAATTAGCTTTTCAAGTTTACCAATTTTCTCAGCTATGGGAGTAGAACCAACATCCATTGATCCCATTGAATCACTCACAAGCTTGGCAGCATAAGAAGTCCCATTCTCCCAAGACTTAGACGCCGCACCAATGTCCTTCCCCGAGAGTCAATACCGCTTCCTTAGTAGTACCAGAAGTACTAACCTTGGATGCAGAAGAAACAGTCTCTGAAGGCTTAGATGCCATACCAATATCAACACGAGGGTCCTTCCCCCGAGAACCATCAATACCTGCTTCCTTAGTAGTACCAGAGGACTTCCCAGTCTTCGCCGCATCAGTAGTAGAATCAACTATAGAAAAAAAACATACAGAAGCAAGTAATGGCTTCTTCAAAGTTCTTACTTTCATCTCTAGCTCTAGTACTCGCTGCTCTCTCATTGGTACCAAACTTTACTTCTGCTTCTTTGGAGGAAGCAAATGCTCTTCTTAAATGGAAAGCAAGCCTTAATATCCCAAACAACTCCCAAATTGTATCTTCTTGGACACCCTTTCCAACGAATACTAGCGCACCCCCATCGTGCCCTTCTTGGTTTGGAATTGCTTGCAACACTGATGGGAACATTAACAGGTTGAACCTCTCGATGTCTGAGTTAAAAGGTACACTTCACCAGTTCCCGTTCCCTATTCTAGGCAATCTTACCCATTTAAATCTTAGTGTAAACAGCTTCTTTGGTCCCATCACACCAGAAATCGTGCTCCTGTCCAAACTTGTCCATCTTGACTTTTCAACCAATCAGTTCTCTGGTGTAATTCCACTTACCATTGGTAAACTAAGCCCGTTAACCATTTTGTTTCTTTACGAAAACAATTTAACTGGTTCAATCCCACTAGAAATAAAGAATATTGTCTCACTTGAGAAGCTTTATCTGTACAGAAATAAACTCTCTGGTTCAATCCCTTCATCGTTGAGTGACTTGACTTCTTTGAAACAACTTTCTCTGTTCAGAAATAAACTCTCCGGACCCATTCCAATTGAATTAGGGAATATGATGTCTCTAACAGATTTAAAATTGAGCAATAATCAACTCAATGGTTCAATCCCTTCATTGTTGGGTGACTTGACATCTTTGAATATCCTTTATTTGTGGGCAAATCAACTCTCTGGGCCCATTCCTATTGAATTAGGGAATATAAAGTCTCTCACAGAATTAGCTTTGAGTGAAAATCAACTCAATGGGTCAATCCCTTCATCGTTGGGTGATTTGACGTCTTTGAAACTCCTTAATTTGTAAAAAAATCAACTCTCTGGACCCATTCCAATTGAATTAGGGAATTTGAAGTCTCTCACAGAATTAGCTTTGGGCCAAAATCAACTCAATGGTTCAATTCCTTCATGGTTAAAAAATCAGACAAGCCTTCAGATTCTGTATCTTCGTGATAACAATTTATCTGGTCCTATACCGCAAGGAATCGGAGGTCTACAATTGGTTAGACTACAGCTGGACAAAAATCAGTTGTCTGGCCGATTGCCTGATGATTTGTGCCAAGGGGGGAAGCTTCAAAGATTATCTCTAAGTTTTAATCAACTCTCTGGTCCTATTCCAAGAGGGCTATGGAATTGCTCCACATTAACAAGAGCAAGGTTTGAATTTAATCAGTTTCGTGGAGATATATCAAATAGTTTTGGTGTCTACCCGAGCTTAAATTTCTTTGATGTGAGTCATAATAAATTTTATGGCCAACTATCTCATAACTGGGGTAAATGCAAGAATTTGACTACATTAATGATGGGATTTAACAACATAAGTGGTAGCTTACCACCGGAGTTTGGAAATTCAATTCAAGTGCTTGATCTTTCTTCTAATCACTTGGTTGGTCAAATTCCAAAGGAGTTTGGAGAGATGAAAAATTCGTTAAATTTAAACTTGAGCGAGAACAACCTCTCAGGTGTTATACCTCATGAGCTTGGATCACTGTATGGCCTCCTTATTCTTGACCTATCAAAAAATAGGTTAAACGGGTCATTACAAAAATATATTGGTAATTGGGTACAAATCAATCACATATATCTTAATAATAACAAGCTCAGCGGAAAGATCTCATCGGAGATCGGTAAATTAAGTCAACTCAATGCTCTTGATTTATCTTGGAATTCACTCACAGAAGAGATACCACTAGAAATTGGAAGTTTAAAAAGTCTCGTAATGATGAATCTTTCGCACAATAAGCTCTCTGGTGCTATTCCTAATAGTTTCAGTAACTTTCCAATAAGGATTGATATCGACCTGTCTTACAATGAGCTCACAGGTCCGGTTCCCCCTTATGCTGTCTTTCTAAATGTCTCTGGAGAAGCATTACAAGGAAATGACGGTCTGTGTGGTAATGTTACAGGTTTGAAACTTTGTGAAAATAAAAAGATAATGAAAAAAAATAATCATTTTCATCATAAGCTCATCCTTGTAATCGCGGTCCCAATTTTTGCGGCTCTTTTACTTTGTTTCTTAATGTGTGGCCTTATTGTTTATCGACGTAGAAAGAGAACTTCTCCACAGGAACCATCAGGCGAAGAAGGTGGCAAATTTTTCTCAATTACAAGTTTTGATGGACAGACGATGTATGATGAAATCATCAAGGCAACAAATGATTTTGATGATGCATATTGTATTGGGATCGGAGGATACGGTACTGTGTATAAAACTGAGTTACAACCCAACAATTTAGTAGCTGTCAAGAAACTTCATTCATCATCTGAGAATGACGATCACATAGGCTTCCTAAATGAGGTACGAGCATTAACAAACATAAAGCACAGAAACATAGTTAAACTCTATGGATACCGCTTCCATGCTCGCACTCATTTTAATTTACTAATATTTTGAGAAGGGAAGTCTAAAATCGCTCTTAAGTAGCGATATCACAGCAACGGAAATGGATTGGCTGAAAAGGGTAAAAATTGTTAGGGCTATAGCGAATGGTTTGGCTTATATGCACCATGATTGTACACCTCCTATCATTCATAGAGACATTTCTGAGCTAATATTCTTCGATTATTATGAGGCACATATCTCGGATTTTGGAACACCGAAGCTTCTAAAGCTGGATTCATCCAATTGGACTGCGGTTGTAGGCACCTATGGCTATATTGCGCCAGGTAACTACCATATATTTTAAATTTATATGTACTATACATACTTATTCTCAAGTTATATCAGTGTTGTAAATATCGGTCTTGGCGGCCGATATATCAGTGATATATCGCTTATCGGCGGTCCACCGATACGATATTTCACTTATCGGTCAAATTTATCGGTTGGTCAATATCGGTCAAATATCGGTCAAATATCGGTCAATATCGGTCAATATTGGTTATATCGGTCATATCTTGTAAATATCGGTCAAATATCGGTAAAATATCGGTTAAATATCGGTCAAATATCGGTCAAATATCGGAATATCGGTCAAATATCGGTTAAGAGTGGAAATACATAAATAAATGCATATACAATGTAAAATTTGTAATATTTATATAAAATATATAATTAAAATATTAAATATAATAATAAAACTAATAAATATTTATAAATATGTATATAAAATATATAAATACCTATAAAAAATTAATTTCTTTATAATTTAGGGTTCCCTATATCATCATATATCGCCGCCATAACCGCTATGGCGCTTGGCGTGGTCGCATCACGAGGACCGCCGAGATATTTACAATCGAAGATATAAAACTTTTTGGATTCTCCTTCTTCCTTCAATGTAGAGCTTGCTTATACGATGGTGGCTACAGAGAAATGCGACGTGTATAGTTTTGGAGTTGTTGCACTAGAAGTGATTATGGGAAAGCATCCCGAGAACTTATATCATATCTACCAACATGTTCATCGATGATCTATTGTCCAATGTGGAGAGAGACGGATTCCTCGCGACCGTCACCTTTAGTTGAGAAACTAGCTCATTTAATTTTGAATGTCTCACGGGCATGTTTGAACGACAACCCACAGGAAAGGCCAACAATGCGCCAAGTCAAAGATTTATTTTCTTCGTGGATGATCGACTTTGGATGAAGATGCGTGTATCGGTAACCTAATGCTCGATCGATTTTGTATAATGTCTAGTCATAAGTCATAAAGTTAGAGGAACTTTTACTTCATATTAACCTCCTCTGGCGGAAAAAACAAGAATATGGATACTCCGACATTCGATTTGTTCTAAATTGCTGATGTGTCTTACTTTCTCCATGTTCTTTGAGTAATTATTAATAATCAAATGTACGTGGGTCGGTGATTTCACTCTCCGTTTTTACGTTTGTTATATTCTTAATTCGATAAAAAAAACCTAATCAAAGTTGACTCTCTGATTCGTATATCATTATTATTGAGCTCGGTTTCAATATTATACATGGGTTGATTTATGGCCGATTATGCTTATAAACCCTAGTTTTTAACTAGGGTTTAATTAATACGTAGCGATTACGTGGTTTGGTACTGACTGTTTTCTTCTTGTTTCGATTGTGTTATTTTGGTTAGGGTTTGTTTATTTTCGTGTTGAATGGAGGGTGTGCCTAACGTTGATATGGATGCCTCAATGGACTGAGGTAGCGCGGAACCTCATGTGGAGCCGGTTCCACATGATGTAAATCTTAATGATTTTGCTTTTCAAGGGGGTATGAATGCTAATGAGGTCGTGAAGCCGGTTTCACATGCGCCTAGTGAACGGAGTGAGAGTATTGATGATTCGGGGTTTTGGGATGATGGGCCTCTTGGTGTTACAAGTATCTTGAATATGCAAGATTTCCCATCTACTGTTTACGGTGTCGATGATACCACTAGGGGTGCTAATTTTCATAGTGGTGATGGTATTAGTGTAGCTCCTAAAGCCGGCAGGGTATATGCTTCTCCTTTGCATTCTTCGCCTAAGGACAAATTAACCGGTGCTTCACCAATTATCCCATCTGTTGAGGTTAATACATTACCTATGTCGTATGTTGGCGCTACAAGTGGTACGAATTCTGCTAATGTTAATGGTGCTACTCAATGATTCGACAAGCCAAATCTAATTTTCGTAGGTTAGAGTGTAGTAAAAAGTCTAATGGGGTAGATCTCTCCATTCCTATGAAAGTCGTTGAGGAGGTAAACTCTAAATTTGAGAATACCCTATATGGTTATTTCCTTGGTAAACATATTGCTTTTTCGGTTGTTGATTATTATGTTTGTAATACATGGGCCAAGTTCGGTTTTCAAAAGGTTATGATGAATGCAAGTTCTTTTCTTTAAGTTTTCCAAATCGTAAAGGTGTTGATGATGTGCTTGAAAACGGATCGTGGATGATTAGGAATGTGCCAATTATTCTTAAAACATGGACTTTATAATAATCTGCTTAAAGAGGATTTGACTAATATATCGATATGGGTTAAATTCCATGACGTGCCCCTTGCTATGTTTTCTGATGATGGTCTCAGTCTCCTAGCTACATTGATTGGTACACCAAAAATGTTAGATTCTTATACTAGTCAAATGTGCTTGGAATCATGGGGTCGAAGTAGTTTTGCTAGGTGCTTGATTGAAGTTAAGGCATATCGTGTCCTTAGGAGAGCATCACCTGAGATACCATTATGGATGGGACATGATCTACTATTGAAAAGATTCGGGTGAAATAACGAATGGAAACCGCCGGTGTGATAATGTAAATTGTTTGGTCATACGCAGATTGATTGTCCTAAATCTGTTCCACTTCCTACTCAGCCTCAGACTGTTAATGATGGTTATCAAACTGTCACTAACAAGAATAAGGGTAGGAATGGTGGTCCAAGTGTTCCGTGGGGAGGTTTTACTAAAGTGGGTCCTAAATTTAGGTATCAACCTAAAGCGCCCTCCCAACCCAAGAAGGTGGATAAGAGGAAGAAAAGCCACCGTGTGGCTAGTACGAAAGTGGGACGAAGATTGGTACATCCAACTTTTGCTGCACTAAACACGATCGATTCCGATGATGTGGCAATCCTTCCGTAGAGGTTTCGCTAATACAATGGATGCTAAGGAGGTTGGATCTCTCGAGACAGGTAATGTATCACAAGATCCGCTTATGAGTGATTCAATGGAAGCTAACGCGGTTGGTCCTACCCCTATTGTTGAGAAAATTGGGGAGTTTGAAAGGCTTATCGATGCTACTCCGTTGATGATAATGGTAATCCTATTAAAAGGTTGATTATTAGGGTTATAATAAGGATTTAATCCGCTTCTTTACTAAGAGGGTTAACCCATTCACTAAAGTGGGAGAGATTGTGGATTCGAGTGATGATGAGGAGGTTGTAACACCTTGATGAGTCTCAGTAACCTATTTGGTGCTGGTCATGATCGCGAAGATGACTATGATGACTATGATTATGATAACTATGGGACAGTGTTTACGATCTTCCAGAAATTTGATGCCTATTATGACACGTATGGTATCAAGCTCCAAGGCCTTGGTAGGAAGTAATGTTAGATCCATAGGAGTCTAATGTTATAGTTTGAGTAGTGGTTTATTTTCTTATATAGAGAATAGGAAGTATCTTGTTATGTAAGCTTTTCGCCTATGTAACGGGCTGAGATATGAGATTCACCCATATCCTTTGTACCTAAACGTTTTTTGGAGTAATATATTTACCGGGGCTTTGGCCTTTTACCCAAAAAAAAAAGTTAGAGGAACTTTTTATGTTTTGTTTTCTTGTCCTAAATTATGTTGTAGATTGTTATTTAATAAGTAAATAAGGTATATCAATGAAGATTGTTATTTATTAGGTGTTAGAATTATCACCTTCTGTAGACACACTAACATTGTATAGGAATATGCCAGTTAGAATTTATTCTTGCTAATAACAAGAAATCAACTATAAGTTAGTTAATTTGTCGAAAAAGATGGCATAGTAGATCTAGTGGAGAAGAACAAATCTAACAAAAAAATATATTCCCTTTAAAGTGATAGATACTTTTTCGTCACTAATACATTAAAAATGCAAAAAGTGGTCGCTAAAAGAATCTAAAACTCTATAGATAATTCTTCGATTAACTGGTCATGGAAAGTGATGCCAGGCCCGACGAAAGATGTGCGGGTGCTCAACCGCCATTGGGCCTCCGATTTTTGGAGGGCCCCAAATTTTTGAAGGATCGAGGCTGTTTTAGTGTAGCTTCAAATTGATGATAAAACGATTTGATATGTTGCGCTTGATTCTTATCAAATATGAGGCATCTTAATCAGCTTCATATGATTTAAGAAACTTGGGCAAATGGGAAAATGTCATGATGTAAGGAGGAAGATGATAGACTTTGAGTTAAGTACACTTTTCATCCTTGGTGTTTATAGTTTCTACTTTTTTGCAAACAAGTTCATAAGATTGTCAGTTTTAACCCTTTTTTTGAAATATTTATAAAAGCTAATATCACACATTTGAATTGTAGTCTGGTGACAATAATAACTCTCGACAAATTTGAAAATGTAATTTTATACTTTTGGTTACTTCTAACACATCTTGCTATATCTATAAGCTTTTTTAATATACGTATTACACATTACGTATTTCACATTTACGAGCTTTAATCTACTTAGTAGGCATTATATTATAGTTACATCAATCTGTAAGAGACGTTATATCAAAGGTTTACTTTGTTATTTTAGCACAGGGCCCCCAAAATCCACAGGACGGCCCTGGTGACTGTGATATGAGTCATTGGGAACTAACAGTTCTATCAGAATCGTCTTGTTATCCCAAATGGGTCGTCCTTGCGAAAGAAACTTTGTCTGAGTGCCATGATTCATTAACAAGAGGGCATGGTAGTTATCTTAAAATGCTTAAGAACCTCCCTGAAAATTTATTTTGGCCAAAAATGAAGAGTGATTTAAAAATTCTTGTGCAAATTTTTTGGTATGTCAACAGAACAAATACCAAACACTTGCTCCGACTGGTCTACTACAGCCTCTACCGATTCTATGTCGTGATTGGGAAGATATCTCTCTAGACTTCATTGTTGGGCTTCCGAAATCAGGAGGTGTTGATACCACTAGTTGTGATTGATAGATTGACTAAATACAGTCACTTTTACGTTTTACCAATGGCTCACCCATTTATAGCTAAGTCGATGGCTGCACGTTCTTGTAAGGAAATCCTTCGCTAACACAGTATGCCTCTTGCATCATATCTGATAGAGATGTCATTTTTTGAAACAAGTTCTAGCAAGAGTTGTTCCGTCTGTAGAATCGTTGCAGCGGTTTATTCGTGATTTCCACATGATCGAAATATGCAGAAGAATTACAAGAATTTGATTCATTATATTACTAAAAACATAACATGGTTATATTGTATATTAAGACACTATAAAACGTTTACATACTAATCTATATATATAGGGTTCCAAACGACATGTTTGAACCATCATGTCTTTTCGAAAATAACTAACTTTTAACTAACTTTTGTAACCGTCAATAACTATTTATAACCGCTTTTAACCGCCAAACGGTTATTAACTATCAAAGTAACATATTCAGTCCCTTGGCTTTCGTTCGCTGTACTTTGAACCTTGTCCAACAAGACTTTTACAATTATCGTCCAACAATTCCTCCCTAATTGTTTAAGTCTTGTTCTTCATGTTGGTATCTCCTTTTGTGTCGACTTGAATTCCTCTTTCTCAAACCGTGCCCTAGAACTTGTTGTTCTCGGTATTTTTCCAAACAGCCAAACGTTTCTCGTTGTTGCTTTCTTTTATCTCGAATTCCAAGTCCTCTTCCACAAAACCTTGAATACCTTTCGGTATTCTTACCTAAACAAACGATTGTTTTTTCTTTCCATGTTGTCATCTTCCTTGGCATCACCTTGAGCAATTTTGCACTTCTTCCATGGAGATTCTCCATGTGCGCCCTCTACTTCAACGCTCATCCTTGCAAAACCAAATGGTTCCTTTTGCCCGATCATTCTTTCCTTGGCTCTCCAGACGGATCTTGGCGCCTCATAATAAATCTTTACCAACGATAAATTCCCTATAGCATTCCTTAACCTCTTACTCATCCTCTCGTGCCAATCCCAATAACTTAGCAACCTTGTTCAAGTGTTGTTTTCTGTTTTGAAACAACACCCCTTCCATCGAGACTCTTCCATTCCAACGTGTTCCTTGGTGTCATTAACATTTAATCAAACTTGTAATCTTGCAACCTTCATTTCTGATGCCACTTCCCAGGTTTTGAACCTTTGGCTCTGCAGTTGTTTATTCGTGATTTCCACATGATCGAAATATGCACAAGAATTACAAGAATTTGATTCATTATATTACTAACAACATAACATGGTTATATTGTATATTAAGACACTATAAAACGTTTACTTACTAATCTATATATATAGGGTTCCAAACGACATGTTTGAACCATCATGTCTTTTCGAAAATAACTAACTTTTGTAACCGTCAATAACTATCTATAACCGCTTTTAACCGCCAAACGGTTATTAACTATCAAAGTAACATATTCAGTCCCTTGGCTTTCGTTCGCTGTACTTTGAACCTTGTCCAACAAGACTTATACAATTATCGTCCAACACCGTCTTAGTCAACCTCGACTACGTATATGAGCCCCGCTTCTCACCCACAATCTGATGGTAAGATGGAAGTGGTTAACTGTTGCCAAAAAGCTTTACTTAAGGTGTTTTGCTCATGAGCTACCCTCTTCTTGGAGCAAGTTTTTGGCTTGGGCAGAATACTCGCTCTATACCGATTATCATACTTCTTTAAGTCAGTTTATGGTCGTGACCTGCCTCCACTTAACTTGTATGTTCAAGGTGAAACTAATAATGCATACTTAGAGGAAACATTTGGTTGCTCGTGATGATGCACTCCAGCTTTTGTGAACCAACTTGCTTAAAGAATAGTCACATATGAGAGCAGAGTCAGATTTGAAGCGAAGAGAGGTATCATTTGAGGTGGGGGGATGTAATTCTTCTTCGAATTCAGCCATTCCGTCAACACTCCCTTTCTAAACGAAAGTTTGAGAAGCTTTCACCACAATACTTTGGACCGGACACTGTGACTCGCTGAGTAGGTCCTGTAGCCTATGAACTTGCTCTTCCTGCAGACTCCAAAGTACACCCTATCTTCCATGTTTCCCTACTAAGTCCGGCACACGGTCAATTGGTTTCTCAACCCCCTGCACCCTTACCCATCACTGCTGAATGGGACAGATTCTTTTTCCTGACAAGATTCTAGCACACCGCTGGATATCCGGATCCAATACCTTGGAATTGTTGGTGCAATGGCAAAACCGACCTCTTGAAGAAGCCACTTGGGAAGATTATGTCTCCATGGGGAGAGTACTCATAGGAAGCTTACATATTCTACACGGAAGAAATCAAAGGGAAAGAGAGAAGAATATGGATTACATATCAACCATTGATTTGACAGAAAATCAATCCCTGATTTTCAGCATTCTATTATGAGCAAGCACATTAAGCATTCCCTGATCTCCAAAAATTCACTTACCATACTTCAGTTTTTAGTTACTTTTCTTAGCTATAAAATAAGGCAGAAGGTAGAGCATTGGTATTTCAATTTGAGTCCTCTCCATAGGGACTAGTTGATTTCATTGGAGTTCTTTGTTCTTAATAAATCAGTCCTATCCTTCTTCTTTCATATGTCATGTTAGCCTTGTTCTAACATATACTTTTTTTGCTTAATTGGATCCGTATTAGAAATGCTACTTCTTTTGACTTATATATGTTCATTGTAAACATTTACGAGTCTCCAATTCTCTCTCGAAGACGGTGGGAGCAGAGCAGCAGCTCGCAGTCTATCAATGCAAGGCAAAAATGGCAAATTGACATTTTTAATAAAGAGAATGAAAACCTGAAGCGAGAGTTGGAATTCTTCCGTACTGAGTTTTCTACGTTTTTCCACAATGTACAAGGCAGTGCTTCTCTGAATTGTTGATCTATGTCCGCTGCTGAACTGTTGATGATTATTCAGAGCATTTGAATTTTTTGTTTTTCTATTAAAAGAGAGATTGACCCAGGTTGATTTATGACTTTTCTAAGTAGCATCTTGATTACGCGTTGCAAACGCCAACCCTGACATGCTGAATTAAAATCAAATTCAATCGTGAGTTTAAACGCCAACTGATAATCTGTAACTTCTATATAAACATAAATTTTGATTTGGTTTCATAGAATGCCCCTAAGGGGTGTTTAAACCCCTATTCTGTTTCACCTGTTTTATATTATTCCGTTACACTTCATCAACAATCTCACATAAAAGTTTACCTTATTTATTTTGCATTTTTCCAAAATATTTGTGGGTATTAACCTAACAGAAGATGTGATTTGAAACGAAACTCAGTTTGAAATTAACAAAAATGTCGCAGCGATTTCAAGAAAATTTACACAAAGATTTCTACTATTATAGACAACCCGAACCTCTTGTATTTGCTGTTGCAGTTTGTATTTACAACTATACCAAGGAAATACATTCCCAATACAATGCAACACTTTTTCTGTACATCTCATTCAGCAGTTTTCCTGCAAACCCGACGGTTGGGATGACCATGGTCAAAGTAAGGAAAAAAATAACGCAAAAAAGTCAACGTGATCGTGACAATAACTTCAAAAAGTCTCCATAATCGCTCATACTACCACTTGAAAATCTCTTCATCTTTTCCCAAATCTGCAAACGTCTCCTAGGCCTCAACGGGCCTGAACTTGAGGTTATCCTGTACGAATGTACATCTAGCCCAAGACCCGAAAACCCGCTCTCCACATCAAGTGGAGATTCATAGCTTGGATAGCTGGAATGCGATGGAGCTGGGTCTGGGCCAGGGCCGTGGCCTGAGTTTGTACTGGCTCGTGGATCAAAGTCCATGGGAATTAAATCCTCTTGGCTACATGTCCTTGAGCCCAAGTATCGTGTTTCTTCGCACTCGTTGCAGACCAATTTCAAGGCCTGAACCACTTCACCCATGAAGGGTCGGTGTGACACTTCGGGCTGCACACACATTGATGCTATTGCTGCTACTTTAGCAATACTGTCTAATGGAACTTCAGGGGATAGTGATGGATCAATAAGCAAGTTTAGACCTTCTGGTGTTGGGAGGAGGACGGGCCCATGCCAAGGTTTTTTTGGCCCGATGGCATTGACATGTCAACGGGTTTTCTTCCTGTTAGGAGCTCAAGGAGTACCACTCCGTAGCTATATACGTCACTCTTTACAAGAAGATGGCCTGTCATCGCATACTCGGGAGCCACATACCTGAATTCAAATGAAAAGAAGTTTAAGAAAATTTGGACGCGGTGGGTTCCTTAAGGGGCCAAGACATATAATCTGACTCATTTACAGAAAAAGAAAAGTGTACCCGAAAGTGCCCATGACACGTGTCCAAATATGTTTGTTTTCTTCATCTAAAGCGGAACGAGCCAGACCAAAATCAGAAACTTTAGGAGTAAAGCCATGTTCCAGCAGAATGTTGCTAGACTTGAAATCTATATGAATGACTCTTGGGCTTGAATCTTCATGCAAGTAAGCTAACCCCCGAGCCGCACCCAAAGCTATCTTCAAGCGGGCCCCCCAATCCAGTGGTGCGACTTCCTTATCAATCCCTAATCAACCAAAATTTCACTCCAATTATAAACCATCTTCACTAAAAAAAATAAAAAATAAAGTCAAATACTTGACTTTTGAAAGTAAAAAATATCAATCCCTAACCATCCGAATTGTCACATGAAATAAAACCATCTTCATAAACTAAAAATTAAAGCACAAAAAAGCCAAACATTTGACTTTTGCAAGTCAAACAATTGACTTTGGAAAGTCAAGCATTTCATACCATGAAGGTGAGATTCAACGCTTCCATTTGGGATTAGCTCATAAACCAAACACCGGTTTCTTGCTTCTGTACAAATGCCAAGTAACCGAACCAAATTTCTATTGTGCAAGCGGCTAAGCATTTCAGCTTCTGCCAAGAATTCCCGACCCCCTTGTTGATCATCACGTTTAAGTACCTTGACAGCAACTTTAGTCCCATCTTCAAGGGTCCCGCTATAAACCAGCCCAAAACCACCCTCACCTAAAACACCAACTCATTAAATTTACCTGTTGCTTTTTCCATATCACTTGAGCTGAACATCATTGCAGATCCTTTATAAGCTATATTAGACCGGAATGATAATGAAGATTACTCAGGCCCACTTCCTATCTTTGATCCACCAACCCTTGATGATTTCATAATCTATATTATAACCCTTCCCTACGTTTAACAAATACAACCCAAACAGCAACAGAGACTAGAACCACGGCTACAACTGCTGATAAAACTATTATGGAAATTATGCCACCACTTAGCCTGTTGCTAGACCTTTGCTTACTGATATCCACGGTGAGGGGCTTTATGTCCCTACCGTTGTTTCAGTGACCATATGGTCCACCATTACCATTGCGTAATGATGGCATAGGTGGCGATGGAGGAAGACCTATTAACAACCAAATGATTATGATTATAAGTACAAAAATTCTGTTAAACAGATGAAATATATTTTTCT
>OU343221.1:344251023-344312634 GCA_910596185.1 Chrysanthemum makinoi
TTCAAATAGTTTTGGGTTCCTACCCGAGCTTAAATTTCTTGATGTGAAGTCATAATAAATTTTATGGCCAACTATCTCATCAATCGGAGGTTCAATGCTAAATGCAGAAATCACTACATTAATGAGTCTGGGATTTAAAAACATAAGTGGTAGATTACCACCGAGAGTTTGGAATTCACATTAAGCTGCTTGATCTTTCTTCTAATCACTTGGTTGGTCAATTCCCAAAGCGAGTTTGGAGAGATGAAAATTTTTTAAATTTAAACTTGAGAGCGAGAACAACCTCTCGTGTTTATACCTCACGAGCTTGGATCACTGTTATGGCCTCCTTATTCTGGACCTATAAAAAAATAGGTTAAACGGGTCATTACAAAAATATATTGGTAATTGGGTACAAATCAATCACATATATCTTAATAATAACAAGCTCAGCGGAAAGATCTCATCGGAGATCGGTAAATTAAGTCAACTCAATGCTCTTGATTTATCTTGGAATTCACTCACAGAAGAGATACCACTAGAAATTGGAAGTTTAAAAAGTCTCGTAATGATGAATCTTTCGCACAATAAGCTCTCTGGTGCTATTCCTAATAGTTTCAGTAACTTTCCAATAAGGATTGATATCGACCTGTCTTACAATGAGCTCACAGGTCCGGTTCCCCCTTATGCTGTCTTTCTAAATGTCTCTGGAGAAGCATTACAAGGAAATGACGGTCTGTGTGGTAATGTTACAGGTTTGAAACTTTGTGAAAATAAAAAGATAATGAAAAAAAATAATCATTTTCATCATAAGCTCATCCTTGTAATCACGGTCCCAATTTTTGCGGCTCTTTTACTTTGTTTCTTCATGTGTGGCCTTATTGTTTATCGACGTAGAAAGAGAACTTCTCCACAGGAACCATCAGGCGAAGAAGGTGGCAAAATTTTCTCAATAACAAGTTTTGATGGACAGGCGATGTATGATGAAATCATCAAGGCAACAAATGAATTTGATGATGCATATTGTATTGGGATCGGAGGATACGGTACTGTGTATAAAGCTGAGTTACAACCCAACAATTTAGTAGCTGTCAAGAAACTTCATTCATCATCTAAGAATGACGATCACATAGGCTTCCTAAATGAGGTACGAGCATTAACAAACATAAAGCACAGAAACATAGTTAAACTCTATGGATACTGCTTCCATGCTCGTCACTCATTTTTAATTCTGAATATTTTGAGAAGGGAAGTCTAAAATCGCTCTTAAGTAGCGATATCACAGCAACGGAAATGGATTGGCTGAAAAGGGTAAAAATTGTTAGGGCTATAGCGAATGGTTTGGCTTATATGCACCATGATTGTACACCTCCTATCATTCATAGAGACATTTCTGGAGCTAATATTCTTCTCGATTCTGATTAGGAGGCACATATCTCGGATTTTGGAACAGCGAAGCTTCTAAAGGTGGATTCATCCAATTGGACTGCGGTTGTAGGCACCTATGGCTATATTGCGCCAGGTAACTACCATATATTTTAAATTTATATGTACTATACATACTTATTCTCAAGTTATATAAAAACTTTTTTTGGATTCTCCTTCTTCCTTCAATGTAGAGCTTGCTTATACGATGGTGGCTACAGAGAAATGCGACGTGTATAGTTTTGGAGTTGTTGCACTAGAAGTGATTATGGGAAAGCATCCTGGAGAACTTATATCATATCTACCAACATTGTCTACTGATGATCTATTGCTGGCCAATGTAGGAGATAGACGGATTCCGCGACCGTCACCTTTAGTTGAAAAACTAGCTCATTTAATTTTGAATGTCTCACGGGCATGTTTGAACGACAACCCACAGGAAAGGCCAACAATGCGCCAAGTCAAAGATTTATTTTCAGTGGATGATCGACTTTGGATGAAGATGCGTGTATCGGTAACCTAATGCTCGATCGATTTTGTATAATGTCTAGTCATAAGTCATAAAGTTAGAGGAACTTTTACTTCATATTAACCTCCTCTGGCGGAAAAAACAAGAATATGGATACTCCGACATTCGATTTGTTCTAAATTGCTGATGTGTCTTACTTTCTCCATGTTCTTTGAGTAATTATTAATAATCAAATGTACGTGGGTCGGTGATTTCACTCCCGTTTTACGTTTGTAGGGATATTGCTATATTCTTAATTCGATAAAAAAACCTAATCAAAGTTGACTCTCTGATTCGTATATCATTATTATTGAGCTCGGTTTCATTATTATACATGGGTTGATTTATTTCCGATTATGCTTATAAACCCTAGTTTTTAACTAGGGTTTAATTAATACGTAGCGATTCGGGTTTGGTAATGGCCGTTTTCTTCTTGTTTCGATTGTGTTATTTTGGTTAGGGTTTGTTTATTTTCATGTTGAATGGAGGGTGTGCCTAACGTTGATATGGATGCCTCAATGGACTGTAGGCAGCGTGAACCTCATGTGGAGCCGGTTCCACATGATGTAAATCTTAATGATTTTGCATTTCAAGGGGGTATGAATGCTAATGAGGTCGTGAAGCCGGTTTCACATGCGCCTAGTTAACGGAGTGAGAGTATTGATGATTCGGGGTTTTGGGATGCTGGGTCTCTTGGTGTTACAAGTATCTTGAATATGCAAGATTTCCCATCTACTGTTTACGGTGTCGATGACACCACTAGGGGTGCTAATTTGCCTAGTGGTGATGGTATTAGTGTAGCTCCTAAAGCCGGCAGGGTATATGCTTCTCCCTTGCATTCTTCGCCTAAGGACAAATTAACCGGTGCTTCACCAATTATCCCATCTGTTGAGGTTAATACATTACCTATGTCGTATGTTGGCGCTACAAGTGGTACGAATTCTGCTAATGTTAATGGTGCTACGTCAACTATCTCGACGAAGCGCAAATCTAATTTTCGTAGGTTGGAGTGTAGTAAAAAGTCTAATGGGGTAGATCTCTCCATTCCTATGAAAGTCGTTGAGGAGGTAAACTCTAAATTTGAGAATACCCTCTATGGTTATTTCCTTGGTAAACATATTGCTTTTTCGGTTGTTGATTATTATATTCGTAATACATGGGCCAAGTTCGGTATTCAAAAGGTTATGATGAATGCGAAGGGGTACTTTTTCTTTAAGTTTTCCAGTCGTAAAGGTGTTGATGATGTGCTTGAAAACGGACCGTGGATGATTAGGAATGTGCCAATTATTTTTAAAACATGGACTTTGAATACTAATCTGCTTAAAGAGGATTTGACTAATATTCCGATATGGGTTAAATTCCATGACGTGCCCCTTGCTATGTTTTCTGATGATGGTCTCAGCCTCCTAGCTACATTGACTGGTACACCAAAAATGTTAGATTCTTATACTAGTCAAATGTGCTTGGAATCATGGGGTCAAAGTAGTTTTGCTAGGTGCTTGATTGAAGTTAAGGCGGATCGGTCCTTAGGAGAGCATCACTGTTGAGATACCATTACTTGGATGGGCATGATCTACTATTGAAAAGATTCGGTGGAATACGAATGGAAACGCCTCGGTGTGATACGTGTAAATTGTTTGGTCATAGCAGATTGATTGTCCTAAATTGTTCCACTTCCTACTCAGCCTAAACAGACTGTTAATGATGGTTATCAAACTGTCATTAACAAGAATAAGGGTAGGAATGGTGGTCCAAGTGTCCGGTAAGGGATTACTAAAGTGGGTCCTAAATTTAGGTATCAACCTAAAGCGCCTCCTCCGGAACCCAAGAAGGTGGATAGTGAGAAGAAGAAAGCCACGGTGTGGCTAGTACAGGTGGGGCGGAAGATTGCTACATCTAATCCTTTTGCTGCACTAAACACGATCGATTATGATGACTGTGGCAATCCTTCTGATGTAGAGGTTTCGGCTAATACAATGGATGCTAAGGAGGTTGGATCTCTCGAGACAGGTAATGTATCACAAGATCCGCTTGTGAGTGATTCAATGGAAGTTAACGCGGTTGGTCCTACCCCTATTGTTGAGAAAATTGGGGAGTTTGAAAGGCTTCTTATCGATGGGAAAGCTACTCTGGTTGATGATAATGGTAATCCTATTAAAAAGGTTGATTATTAGGGTTATAATAAGGATTTACCGGCTACTTCTTTTACTAAGAGGGTTAACCCATTCACTAAAGTGGGAGAGATTGTGGATTCTGATAGTGATGATGAGGAGGTTGTGAACAACTTTGATGAGTCGAGTAACCTATTTGGTGGTGGTCATGATCGCGAAGATGACTATGATGACTATGATTATGATAACTATGCGGACCAGGTTTACGATCTTCCAGGAAATTTGGATGCCTATTATGACACGTATGGTATCAAGCTCGAAGACCTTGGTAGGAAGTAATGTTAGATCCATAGGAGTCTAATGTTATAGTTTGAGTAGTGGTTTATTTTCTTATATAGAGAATATGAAGTATCTTGTTATGTAAGCTTTTCGCCTATGTAACGGGGCTGAGATATGGGATTCACCCATATCCTTTGTACCTAAACGTTTTTTGGAGTAATATATTTACCGGGTCTTTGGCCTTTTACCCAAAAAAAAAAGTTAGAGGAACTTTTTATGTTTTGTTTTCTTGTCCTAAATTATGTTGTAGATTGTTATTTAATAAGTAAATAAGGTTATCAATGAAGATTGTTATTTATTAGGTGTTAGAATTATCACCTTCTGTAGACACACTAACATTGTATAGGAATATGCCAGTTAGAATTTATTCTTGCTAATAACAAGAAATCAACTATAAGTTAGTTAATTTGTCGAAAAAGATGGCATAGTAGATCTAGTGGAGAAGAACAAATCTAACAAAAAGAATATTCCCTTTAAAGTGATAGATACTTTTTCGTCACTAATACATTAAAAAATGCAAAAAAGTGGTCGCTAAAAGAATCTAAAACTCTATAGATAATTGTTCGATTAACTGGTCATGGAAAGTGACTGCCAGGGCCCGATTCGAGCATGTGCAGGGTGCTCAACCGCACAGGGCCTCCGATTTTTGGAGGGCCCCAAATTTTTGAAGGATCGAGGCTGTTTTAGTGTAGTTTTAGCTTCAAATTGATGATAAAACGATTTGATATATGTTGCAGTTTGATTCTTATCAAATATGAGGCAGTCTTAATCAGTTTCATATGATTTAAGAAACTTGGCAGAAACAGGGAAAATGTCATGATGTAAGGAGGAAGATGATAGACTTTGAGTTAAGTACACTTTTCATCCTTGGTGTTTATAGTTTCTACTTTTTTGCAAACAAGTTCATAAGATTGTCAGTTTTAACCCTTTTTTTGAAATATTTATAAAAGCTAATATCACACATTTGAATTGTAGTCTGGTGACAATAATAACTCTCGACAAATTTGAAAATGTAATTTTATACTTTTGGTTACTTCTAACACATCTTGCTATATCTATAAGCTTTTTAATATGATACACATTACATTTACATTTACGAGCTTTAATCTACTTAGTAGGCATTATATTATAGTTACATCAATCTGTAAGAGACGTTATATCAAAGTTTTACTTTGTTATTTTAGCACAGGGCCCCCAAAATCCACAGGACGGCCCTGGTGACTGTAGGTGTCCACTGGATATGAGTCACTGGGAACTAACAGTTCTATCAGAATCGTCTTGTTATCCCAAATGGGTCGTCCTTGCGAAAGAAACTTTGTCTGAGTGCCATGATTCGTTAACAAGAGGGCATGGTAGTTATCTTAAAATGCTTAAGAACCTCCCTGAAAATTTATTTTGGCCAAAAATGAAGAGTGATTTAAAAATTCTTATGCAAATTTTTTGGTATGTGAACAGAACAAATACCAAACACTTGCTCTGACTGGTCTACTACAGCCTCTACCGATTCTATGTCGTGATTGGGAAGATATCTCTCTTGACTTCATTGTTGGGCTTCCGAAATCAGGAGGTGTTGATACCACTAGTTGTGATTGATAGATTGACTAAATACAGTCACTTTTACGTTTTACCAATGGCTCACCCATTTATAGCTAAGTCGATGGCTGCACTTTCTTGTAAGGAAATCCTTCGCTAACACAGTATGCCTCTTGCATCATATCTGATAGAGATGTCATTTTTTGAAACAAGTTCTGGCAAGAGTTGTTCCATCTGTAGAATCGTTGCAGCGGTTTATTCGTGATTTCCACAGGATCGAAATATGCAGAAGAATTACAAGAATTTGATTCATTATATTACTAAAAACATAACATGGTTATATTGTATATTAAGACACTATAAAACGTTTACATACTAATCTATATATATAGGGTTCCAAACGACATGTTTGAACCGTCATGTCTTTTCAAAAATAACTAACTTTTAACTAACTTTTGTAACCGTCAATAACTATTTATAACCGCTTTTAACCGCCAAACGGTTATTAACTATCAAAGTAACACATTCAGTCCCTTGGCTTTCGTTCGCTGTACTTTGAACCTTGTCCAACAAGACTTTTACAATTATCGTCCAACAATTCCTCCCTAGTTGTTTAAGTCTTGTTCTTCATGTTGGTATCTCCTTTTGTGTCGACTTGAATTCCTCTTTCTCAAACCGTGCCCTAGAACTTGTTGTTCTCGGTATTTTTCCAAACAGCCAAACGTTTCTCGTTGTTGTTTTCTTTTATCTCGAATTCCAAGTCCTCTTCCACAAAACCTTGAATACCTTTCGGTATTCTTACCTAAACAAACGATTGTTTTTTCTTTCCATGTTGCTATCTTCCTTGGCATCACCTTGAGCAATCTTGCACTTCTTCCTTGGAGATTCTCCATGTGCGCCCTCTACTTCAACGCTCATCCTTGCAAAACCAAATGGTTCCTTTTGCCCGATCATTCTTTCCTTGGCTTCTCCAGCACGGATCTTGGCGCTTCCTCATAGTAAATCTTTACCAACGATAAATTCCCTATAGCATTCCTTAACCTCTTGCTCATCCTCTCGTGCCAATCCCAATAACTTAGCAACCTTGTTCAAGTGTTGTTTTCTGTTTTGAAACAACACCGCTTCAATCGAGACTCTTCCATTCCAACGTGTTCCTTGGTGTCATTAACATTTAATCAAACTTGTAATCTTGCAACCTTCATTTCTGATGCCACTTCCGTGTTTTGAACCTTCGGCTCTGCAGTGGTTTATTCGTGATTTCCACAGGATCGAAATATGCACAAGAATTACAAGAATTTGATTCATTATATTACTAATAACATAACATGGTTATATTGTATATTAAGACACTATAAAACGTTTACTTACTAATCTATATATATAGGGTTCCAAAAGACATGTTTGAACCATCATGTCTTTTCGAAAATAACTAACTTTTGTAACCGTCAATAACTATCTATAACCGCTTTTAACCGCCAAACGGTTATTAACTATCAAAGTAACATATTCAGTCCCTTGGCTTTCGTTCGCTGTACTTTGAACCTTGTCCAACAAGACTTTTACAATTATCGTCCAACACCGTCTTAGTCAACCTCGACTACGTATATGAGCCCCGCTTCTCACCACACTGATGATGGTAAGATGGAAGTGGTTAACTGTTGCCTAAAAGCTTTACTTAAGGTGTTTTGCTCATGAGCTACCCTCTTCTTGGAGCAAGTTTTTGGCTTGGGCAGAATACTCGCTCTATACCGATTATCATACTTCTTTAAGTCAGTTTATGGTCGTGACCTGCCTCCACTTAACTTGTATGTTCAAGGTGAAACTCATAATGCATACTTAGAGGAAACATTTGGTTGCTCGTGATGATGCACTCCAGCTTTTGTGAACCAACTTGCTTAAAGAATAGTCACATATGAGAGCAGAGTCAGATTTGAAGCGAAGAGAGGTATCATTTGAGGTGGGGGGATGTAATTCTTCTTCGAATTCAGCCATTCCGTCAACACTCCCTTTCTAAACGAAAGTTTGAGAAGCTTTCACCACAATACTTTGGACCGGACACTGTGACTCGCTGAGTAGGTCCTGTAGCCTATGAACTTGCTCTTCCTGCAGACTCCAAAGTACACCCTATCTTCCATGTTTCCCTACTAAGTCCGGCACACAGTCAATTGGTTTCTCAACCCCCTGCACCCTTACCCATCACTGCTGAATGGGACAGATTCTTTTTCCTGACAAGATTCTAGCACACCGCTGGATATCCGGATCCAATACCTTGAATTGTTGGTGCAATGGCAAAACCGACCTCTTGAAGAAGCCACTTGGGAAGATTATGTCTCCATGGGGAGAGTACTCATAGGAAGCTTACATATTCTACACGGAAGAAATCAAAGGAAAGAAGAGAAGAATACGGATTACATATCAACCATTGATTTGACAGAAAATCAATCCCTGATTTTCAGCATTCTATTATGAGCAAGCACATTAAGCATTCCCTGATCTCCAAAAATTCACTTACCATACTTCAGTTTTTAGTTACTTTTCTTAGCTATAAATAAAGGAGGAAGGTAGAGCATTGGTATTTCAATTTGAGTCCTCTCCATAGGGACTAGTTGATTTCATTGGAGTTCTTTGTTCTTAATAAATCAGTCCTATCCTTCTTCTTTCATATGTCATGTTAGCCTTGTTCTAACATATCGTTTTTGCTTAATTGGATCCGTATTAGAAATGCTACTTCTTTTGACTTATATATGTTCATTGTAAACATTTACGAGTCTCCAATTCTCTCAAGAAGGCGGTGGGAGCGGAGAGCAAAGCATGAGCCTATCAATGCAAGGCAAAAATGGCAAATTGACATTTTTAATAAAGAGAATGAAAACCTGAAGCGTTGATGATTATTCAGAACATTTGAATTTTTTGTTTTTCTATTAAAAGAGAGATTGACCCAGGTTGATTTATGACTTTTCTAAGTAGCATCTTGATTACGCGTTGCAAACGCCAACCCTGACATGCTGAATTAAAATCAAATTCAATCGTGAGTTTAAACGCCAACTGATAATCTGTAACTTCTATATAAACATAAATTTTGATTTGGTTTCATAGAATGCCCCAAGGGGTGTTTAAACCCCTATTCTGTTTCACCTGTTTATATTATTCCGCTACACTTCATCAACAATCTCACATAAAAGTTTACCTTATTTATTTTGCATTTTTCCAAATTATTTGTGGGTATTAACCTAACAGAAGATGTGATTTGAAACGAAACTCAGTTTGAAATTAACAAAAATGTCGCAACGATTTCAAGAAAATTTACACAAAGATTTCCACTATTATAGACAACCCGAACCTCTTGTATTTGCTGTTGCAGTTTGTATTTACATCTATACCAAGGAAATACATTCCCAATACAATGCAACACTTTTTCTGTACATCTCATTCAGCAGTTTTCCTGCAAACCCGACGGTTGGGATGACCATGGTCAAAGTAAGGGAAAAAATAACGCAAAAAAGTCAACGTGATCTGTTGGCCTTTATAACGGGATCTATGGTCTAAACGTTTCAATCACAATTGTACCAAATGAATGTTGTGCAAAGATTAAGTAAACTGTAAATGTGTTTATGCATTAATCAAATATGTCATCATTATGTTTACAAACAAATGTATCGAGTATATATACTGTAATGAAAGGGTACATTGAACCATTGTGCGGTTCTGCGGATTTGGGCAGTTATTTGTAACTGTTTCTGTAACTGCTTCTTTGACTTTCGTATGGTTGACTTTTGTTGACCGGGTCATTTGGGTTGTGACGGGTTAACTGTTGGGTCGATGGTGATTAACCCAATATTCTCCCCCTTAATCACAATCGTCTTGCTTTAGATCTTTGACTCCAATTAGTTGTCTCATGGTGAGGAATCTGATCTTCGGTAATGCCTTTGTCAGTATGTCAGCCTTCTGAAATTCTCCACTTATGAATTCGACTTGTAGGTCTTCTCTTTCGACGCATTCTCTTATAAAGTGGTACTTTATGTCAATGTGCTTACTTCTTCCGTGGAATACGGGATTCTTCATTAGTTCGATGGCGGACTTGTTGTCGACCAGTATTGTAACTTTTTCTTCTTCAGTGTGTGTAAGCTTGCTAAGCAGTCTCTTTAACCATAATGCTTGTGTTGTTGCTGCTGTTGCTGCAATAAATTCGACTCACATGATGATAAAGCTACCGCCGTGGCTTGCTTTTGTGTACTCCAACTGATTGGTGATTCACCGTAGTAGAAGATAATTCCAGTAGTGCCTTTGCCTTCTTGAGTGTTGACTCCGTAGCTGCGTGCACTATAACCTTGTATTTGTTTTCTTCCATTGTACTTGTAGGTGATTCCATAATCTTTTGTTCCTTTAACGTAGCGTAGTACTTGCCTTATAGCTTTCATGTGTTGTTCCTTCGGTTCTTGCATAAAACGACTAAGTAATCCAACGGAATAACTTAAGTCGGTCTTGTATGTAACAAATATCGTAAGCATCCAATCAAGCTTCTATATTCAGTTGAGTTGACTGTTGTTCTTCTCATGTGTTCTTAGTCAGTCTTGTTCCTGGATCCATAGGTATTAAAGTTTCGTTGCAATCTAGCATTCCAACTTCTTTTAGGATCTTGCTTGCGTAGGCGGATTGCTTTATTGATATGTCACCTCCAGTTTGTGTGACTTCAATTCCTAAGTAGTAGGATAGTAATCCTAGGTCACTCATCTCAAATTTCTCTTCCATTTGAGCTTTGAACTTGTCTATTTCTTTCTTTGGTGTGCCGGTGATGATTAAATCATCCACATAGACTCGTACTAGAAGTATTGAGTCTTTTGACTTCTTTGTGTAGACAGCTTGTTCTAAAGCGCACTTCTTGAAATCTAAGGACTTCAAGGTATTATCTAACTTTATGTTCCATGCACGTGGTGCTTGTCTTAATCCGTACAGAGCTTTTATCAATCTGTAGAGTTTTCCATTCTCTTTTATAAATCCTTCGGGTTGTGTAACATACACTTCTTCTTTTAAGTCTCCATGAGAAATGCAGATTTGAAGTCTAGGTGATGTACTTCCCATTTGTTATTAGCAGCTATGGCTAATAGTAATCGGACTGTTTCCATTCATGCTACAGGTGCAAAGACTTCTTCAAAGTCTATGCCATGCTCTTGTATGTAGCCTTTTGCTACTAGTCTTGCTTTATGCTTGACTATATTTTCATTAGCATCTTTCTTGGTCTTGAATACCCACTTTAATCCAATGGCTTTTTGTCCTTTTGGTAGTGTGGTTAATTCCCATGTATTGTTTCTATTGATGGAATCTAATTCGACCTTCATTGCTTCGATCCATTTTTGATCGTTCGATGCTTCCTTGTAATTCTTTGGTTCATCTTCAGCTAGTAATAAATGCTCGGGTAAAACTTCCTCGGTGTTTTCATATAAATCATTCAATGTTCTAAAACCTTGTAATGGTGTGTGATCAAAGTCTGGATGTAAATTCCGGGTTGTAGTTGAGTTACTTTGATTGGTTGAATGTCTTGAGGTAGTTGGTGTAATTTGAGTATTTATTCGTGATGAAATTGTAGATGGTGTGCGAAATGTTTGTGAGGGTGAGTCAGTTGCTGATGTTTCATATTCATGATCATCGTTTGTAGGGATATCATTGTCTTCTTCATCTGGTTGGTTTTCGTTTTCCTGATGATCATTTGTGGCTTCAAGGTTTTCGACTTTGAAGTCAAACCATTCGGGTTCATCATTGGTGTGTTCATCTAGGTAATCCTTCCAGTCCCATGCTTCATCCTCCTTAAACTTCACATCTCTACTAACGCATATTCTTTGTGTTGTTGGATCAAACAGTCTATAAGCTTTTGATCCTTGTTCGCTTCCTAAGTATACCATTTTGTTTCTTCTATCATCTAACTTTGTCAGATGTTGTGATGGTACCTTTGCATATGCTATGCAGCCAAAAACTCTTAAACTTTCTAAGTTTGGCTTTTTCTTCTTAATTGCTACATATGGAGTGATGTCTTCTAAGGCTCTTGTAGGACATTTGTTTAGAATGTATATAGCGTGTCTAACAGCTTCGCCCAAAGTTTTTGTGGCATGTTAGTTGCTTTCATCATGCATCTCGTAGTAGACATGATTGTCCTATTTCTTCGTTCAACAACTCCATTTTGTTGTGGTGAGTAAGGTGCGGTTAGTTGTCGTGCTATTCCGTTCTCTTTGCGATTGAGTGAATTCGTTAGAAGTGAATTCTCCTCCACGATCAGTTCTTAACATTTTCAATGTTATCCTTAGCTCCTTCTCTATTGTTTCTTTGTATTCCTTGAAAGTACCGAAAACTTGATCTTTCGTACTTAGGAAATACGCCCACATATATCTTGAGTAGTCATCTACTAACAAGAATATATATCTCTTTCCAGATGGTGTTGGTGGTGTTATTGGTCCACATAAATCTCTGTAAACTAAATCTAATGGTGATGTTGATCTAGTTTTTGCTTTCTTGGGAAATGGTGCTCTGCTGTGTTTACCAACTAAACAAACATCACAAATTTGTGTTGTATGTTTAATGGCAGGTATTCCTTGAACTAACTCTCTTTGAGTCATAGATTTTAATGATTCAAAGTTGAGGTGTCCTAATCTTGCATGCCATAACCAAGTGTTGTCACTTAGGTTTGCTAATAAGCAAACAGGTGTGCCTATCTTCAGACTTGCTTTGTATAGACGGTTTCTTTGTCTTGTGACTTTCAAGAAGATTTTGTTGTCCATGTCATAAAGTCGTAGTTCATCGTCGTCCATTACAACTTTACAACCAATTTCGGTAAATTGTCCAAGGCTCAATAAGTTGTTTCTCGTCTTCACATTCTAATAGGATTGAACCTTTTCCTTTAATCTCTACATGAGATCCATCTCCGAATCTTACTTTTCCACTAACGTTCTCATCTAGTTCTTTAAAGTGTTCTCTTATTCCAGTCATATGGTTACTAGCTCCATTGTCTAAGTACCATTGACTATCAACACTTGTCTCTTTATATCCTACATCTTCTTCGTGTAGCGAGACCTTTTGATCTTCTAGCTTTGTTACATGTGGGTCTTCTAATATTGCCATTAATAAGGTAGGTTCTAAGTCCTCCTCGACAAGATTAGATTGCATACTAGTGTTTGGTTTTGAATAACACTTAGATGCATAATGACCATTCTTATTGCACTTGTAACATCTAACTTTGCTAAAGTCAATATACTGTTTGTTGAAGTGATTGTGAGTGTTTTCTCCATCCTTCTTCTCGTGGTTATTTTTATCGTGGTTCTTCCATCCTTTATATTTTCCACGTCCACGTCCTCTGAAATTTTTCCCTCTATTGTCATGTCGTGTGAACATCAGTTTGTCTTGACTGTCCACTTGTTTTCCTTTCTTGAACTTAATCCTCTCTTCGTAGGTCTTAAGTCTTCCTATCGCCTCTTCTAATGTCATTTCACTTAGATCGGAATATTGTTCTATAGATGCGACTATTTGCAGATACCTTTCGGTACAGCATAGTAATTTCCGTACTGAGGTTTCATCTTCTATTGTGTGTCCTAGACTAGCGGCTTTGTTTACGAGTGTTGTGAGTTTTGTGGTGAAGGTATCGATTGTTTCATCTTCCTTCATATATAACATCTCAAATTCGGATTTGAGTGTTTGTAGTCTTGCTTGTTTAACTCTGTCTTCGCCAACGTGTCTAGTTTTCAAAGCATTCCAAATGTCTTTTGCGGTTTTGTGCTTTGTTATTTGAAGTAATTGTTCTTCAGGCAAGGCTTGGTAAAGGAAAGCAATAGCGGTTTTTTCCTTTTTGTTATCGGGTTGAGACGTTTCGGTCGGCTCAATTGTTTCCCATAAACCATTCGCTTCGAGAATGATTTGCATTCGAATTGCCCATAATGAGTAATTCGCGGGCTTTAGGATTGGGCATTGAAATTGGGGTGTACTATTCGAAATGTTAGTACTGGGTTCCTTTTTACCACTGTCGTTCGTCATATCTTAAAATGACAAATAAATCTCCAATAAAGAATTTTTAACACAAAGTGTTTTTATTTTCAAAATTCTTATTTCTTAAAATGAGCTCTTAATGTTTTATCTTCCTCAAATGGGTGTAAAACTTTTTCTAGGTATAGTTTTAACAATTTTTAAACTATCCTCAGAGATTATAAAATTTAAACTGAATAACCTAAGGTTAATTACTCCTTACAAATTATTCCTAGTTAGTATTCTAAGCAGTGTAAACCTAGGTTAGATATACTTAAAAAATGATAAGACTTTAATAATATTTTAAAACAACTTATCAATCTAAAAACTGTATATATTAAAATATATAATGTAAAATAAAGTGGTTTTGAAAACTTTGGAACCTGGAAGGGTTGATGGTCTAACCCGATGCCTTAACTAAAATAAATATCCTGTGCGGCCCTTATCTGTATACGCGTCCTTCTTATAACCCTTGTATTTTGTTATCCCCTTTTGAGATAAAAAACACACGCCTACATATACTTTTGAGATACTGCCTTTCAGTCTCTCTCTATCTCTTCAAGAAGATAACGTATGATCTTCTTCTTCTTCTCCAATAAAACCGACGGTTGACCGGCCTCTTTTGATGGCTGTGGTTTTTGACCGTCCTTTCTACTATCTCCGGTGTGGTGTTCCTTTTACGAGTACTGTTAACCCTTCAATCTGAAATCTAGGGTTTCGGATTAATTGGGGGTTTTCTGATCCGTGAGAATTTTTACGATTGGAGTTTGCTAATGAATCAATTGGGGTTTTCAATTGATCCTTCTGGGCTTGATTCCGTTTAAGAACAGGTGTGTTCGTTCTAATTCGAATCTTTTCTTAGTGCCCTAAATGATGACACTCGTATTAGTTTTTATTTTGAATCAAATGGTTAAACGATTTAGTTCGTTTTCTGATCCTGTTTGGATTGGGTATACAAAACTGGTTTCGAAAATTTTTTTTGCGAGTTTAATTTGTTGCCGGGTTGTGAGTAATCACCAAGTGATTATACCCCTATTGCGACAAACGTTGAGACACAAAAATGACGTCGGGATTTGTGTTCTTAGCGATTTGCAAAAAAATTTTTATTTCGAGACTTGTTCTGTTTTTTTTTATTCTGGAACTTTTACGAGTCTGGGTAAATGATGATTGTTGGTTGATAGACCAAACCGCTTTGATACCAATTGTTGGCCTTTATAACGGGATCTATGGTCTAAACGTTTCAATCACAATTGTACCAAATGAATGTTGTGCAAAGATTAAGTAAACTGTAAATGTGTTTATGCATTAATCAAATATGTCATCATTATGTTTACAAACAAATGTATCGAGTATATATACTGTAATGAAAGGGTACATTGAACCATTGTGTCGGTTCTGTGATTTGGGCAGTTATTTGTAACTGTTTCTGTAACTGCTGTGTAACTGCTTCTTTGACTTTCGTATGGTTGACTTTTGTTGACCGGGTCATTTGGGTTGTGACGGGTTAACTGTTGGGTCGATGGTGATTAACCCAACATGATCGTGACAATAACTTCAAAAGTCTCCATAATCGCTCATACTACCACTTGAAAATCTCTTCATCTTTTCCCAAATCTGCAAACGTCTCCTAGGCCTCAACGGGGCTGAACTTGAGGTTATCCTGTACGAATGTACATCTAGCCCAAGACCCGAAAACCCGCTCTCCACATCAAGTGGAGATTCATAGCTTGGATAGCTGGAATGCGATGGAGAGCGGCTGGCGCTGGGCGGGCCGGGCCGTGGCCTGAGTTTGTACTGGCTCGTGGATCAAAGTCCATGGGAATTAAATCCTCTTGGCTACATGTCCTTGAGCCCAAGTCTCGTGTTTCTTCGCACTCGTTGCAGACCAATTTCAAGGCCTGAACCACTTCCCCATGAAGGGTGTGTGACACTTGGGCTGCTGCACACATTGATGCTATTGCGGCTACTTTAGCAATACTGTCTAATGGAACTTCAGGGGATAGTGATGGATCAATAAGCAAGTTTAGACCTTCTGGTGTTGGGAGGAGGGGACGGGCCCATGCGACAAGGTTTTCTTGGCCCGATGGCATTGACATGTCAACGGGTTTTCTTCCTGTTAGGAGCTCAAGGAGTACCACTCCGTAGCTATATACGTCACTCTTTACAAGAAGATGGCCTGTCATCGCATACTCGGGAGCCACATACCTGAATTCAAATGAAAAGAAGTTTAAGAAAATTTGGACGCGGTGGGTTCCTTAAGGGGCCAAGACATATAATCTGACTCATTTACAGAAAAAGAAAAGCGTACCCGAAAGTGCCCATGACACGTGTCCAAATATGTTTGTTTTCTTCATCTAAAGCGGAACGAGCCAGACCAAAATCAGAAACTTTAGGAGTAAAGCCATGTTCCAGCAGAATGTTGCTAGACTTGAAATCTATATGAATGACTCTTGGGCTTGAATCTTCATGCAAGTAAGCTAACCCCCGAGCTGCACCCAAAGCTATCTTCAAGCGGGCCCCCCAATCCAGTGGTGCGACTTCCTTATCAATCCCTAATCAACCAAAATTTCACTCCAATTATAAACCATCTTCACTAAAAAAAATAAAAAATAAAGTCAAATACTTGACTTTTGAAAGTAAAAAATATCAATCCCTAACCATCCGAATTGTCACATGAAATAAAACCATCTTCATAAACAAAAAATTAAAGCACAAAAAAGCCAAACATTTGACTTTTGCAAGTCAAACAATTGACTTTGGAAAGTCAAGCATTTCATACCATGAAGGTGAGATTCAACGCTTCCATTTGGGATTAGCTCATAAACCAAACACCGGTTTCTTTCTTCTGTACAAATGCCAAGTAACCGAACCAAATTTCTATGGTGCAAGCGGCTAAGCATTTTCCTGCCAAGAATTCCCGACCCCCTTGTTGATCATCACGTTTAAGTACCTTGACAGCAACTTTAGTCCCATCTTCAAGGGTGCCGCTATAAACCGACCAAAACACCCTCACCTAAAACACCAACTCATTAAATTTACCTGTTGCTTTTTCCATATCACTTGAGCTGAACATCATTGCAGATCCTTTATAAGCTATATTAGACCGGAATGATAATAAAGATTACTCAGGCCCACTTCCTATCTTTGATCCACCAACCCTTGATGATTTCATAATCTATATTATAACCCTTCCCTACGTTTAACAAATACAACCCAAACAGCAACAGAGACTAGAACCACGGCTACAACTGCTGATAAAACTATTATGGAATTATGCCACCACTTAGCCTGTTGCTAAACCTTTGCTTACTGATATCCACGGTGAGGGGCTTTATGTCCCTACCGTTGTTTCAGTGACCATATGGTCCACCATTACCATTGCGTAATGATTGCATAGGTGGCGATGGAGGAAGACCTATTAACAACCAAATGATTATGATTATAAGCAAGCAAAAATTCTGTTAAACAGATGAAATATATTTTTCTCTAATTACAGAAATGGGGCAAATGGATAATGAAGTGTGTTATTTTTTCAACCTGGGTCGTTTCTACCAATACTGAAAAAAGACCCGTTTTGAACTGTTGCCCAAACCCTCCCGACCCGTCCATATCTCGATCTCTTATTATAGAGGTACCTGGATACTTCACGAACAAAACTTCATAATCGCCGAAAAGAGAGGACTTAATAGACACTTGGGTAAAGACATAATCTTTGAGCAGTTATAGACGCGGTGAAGTTTTCAAATTTTTCACAGGGGTACCAAGTTGATCATAACAACCGTATTTTCTGAATCTTCGTTGTCTTCATATGCTCCCATGATTCAAACTTGACTTGATTATGTTAAAAGTCCGGCGGCCATTTTAAAAGCAAGCTCAGATACTAATGGAAAGAAGGTGTAAAGTGAAACACCAAGACCGAGCTCAACTTGCATTGGCAAAACACACTTGCACGGTGTACCAGGTGCGGTGTTTGTTAATGGCTCCACACACATTATTGTACAATCTACAAATTTTGTAAAAGTCAAATTGTATGGATTTGCTAAAAGATGGAGATCCAAAAAAGTGCACGAATCTTGGTGTCTCTAACTATTCATAGGTATCTAATTTCTCCTTGTTGTGCTTAGTCAGAACGATACAGGTCGATTGGGTTTAGTAACGGGTCTAAACTGTTAACTTATTTGCATGGGTCCAATGTTAAAATGATATCAAAACACAACAAGAACTTCTTAATCACGCAACCAACCACCCCTTGGTGATCATTCACTTTTATTATAACAATATACACAGTAAGCTTGTCCCCAACACGGATGCAAGCTAAACAATACAAAAGAAAGAATATGACAGTCCCTCTAATAGGTGCTGTCTACAAAACCCACACTCTAAACCTGAACCCAAAACAACCCAGAACACTGAAACAATCTAACCACAAGATCAAGATGATCTTGATACAAAAACTAAACCAGAAACTAAAACCCAGAACAATAAAAACCAATATTCACTTGAGAGAGAAAACCAGATGTTAACTTTGATGTGTGAGAAAGATAATGAACCCTAGATCCGTCCAAGACTTTATATACACTTCAAAGTTCCATAAGAGACCCCTCAGAATCACAAACAGAACCAAACTTAAGATTAAGCACAATATTTTACATTTTAGACCCTTTAGGTTCATAAGTTTGTCAAAAGTGTTTATTTCAACACCCCCTCTCAAACTGATGAACCTGAAAATAGATTAACCATGCCCAACTTCTTAACCATAGAACCATGCTGCACAGAACCAAGAGCTTTAGTCAAAACATCAACAGTTTGACTTTTAGAGTCAGCTTTAATAGTTTTGATTAAACCACTAGCAACCTTTTCTCTCACCAGATGAACATCAATATCAACATGTTTAGTTTTTTCATGTAACACAGGAGAAGACTTATTGTCACAACATAACTCCACAGGCAATAAAGAATCACCCACACCAAGATCTTTCAAAATCTTAACAACCCACATAATCTCACAAGTAGCAGAAGCCATTGCTCTATATTCAGCTTCAGCTGAAGATCTAGACAATGTAGCCTGCTTCTTACTTTTCCAAGAAACCAAGTTATCATTTACAAACACACAATATCCAGAAACTGATCTTCTGGTAATAGGACATTTAGCCCAATCAGAATCAGAATAAGTAACAATTTTAAACCCACCTTGACCCTTACTAAACCCAATACCACTACGAGGATCTAACTTTAAATACTTAAGCACTCTTAATCCTATATTAAAATGAGACTGTAAGGGAGCATGCATATGTTGGCTCAAACAATGTACAGCATATGAAATATCAGGTCTAGTCATAGTCAAGTAGATCAGTTTACTAACAAGTTTTTGATAACTTGTAATATTTTTCAAGTACTTATCATGATCAGACTCTTTATTAGCCAAAACAACATTCTCGGGTAAGGGAGTCATAACAAGCTTACATGCCAATAAACCAAACTCATGAAGCAATTCTAATCAATATTTTCTTTGGTTTAGACACAAACCCTCTTTACTTTTTAGCACTTCAATACCCAAAAAATATTTTAACTCTCCCAGATCTTTGATTTTAAACTTGTTTTTCAAAAAACTTTTAAAATCTTCAATTTCTGTTTCATTATTGCCTGTAATAACCAAATCATCAACATATACAAGCAAGAATAAAGCTGTACCCCCTTTTGTTTTTACAAACAAGGAATAGTCATTTTTAGATTGTTCAAAACCTGCTTCAAACAAGGCCTCAGTCAGTTTAGGATTCCACTGTCTAGGAGCCTGTTTCAAGCCATATAGAGACTTTTTTTAGTAGACAAACCTTATTGTATCCTTCTTTAAAAAAACCAGGAGGAGGTAACATATAAACTTCCTCATTTAAATCCCCATAAAAAAATGCATTGTTAACATCAAGTTGAAACATTTTCCAATCCATTTGAACAGCTAGACTTATCAAGCATCTAACAATACCCATCTTAACAACATGACTAAATGTTTCTTCATAATCAATACCCTCCTTTTGACCATAACTATTGGCTACTAACCTAGCCTTATATCTATCAACTTCACCAGAAGATTTGTATTTAATTTTAAAAACCCACTTAGACCCAATGGCTTTTCTTCCACAAGGAAGCTCAAAAACTTCCCAAGTATCATTCTCATATAAAGCATTCATTTCCTCAGTCATAGCATTAATACAGTTAATATTAGTAGAAGCTTCCTCATAAAAGGAAGGTTCACCAGATTTATTCAAATTGGAAATAAAGCAATAATTCTCAATAGTAAGCACAACATGATTAGCATATCTATGAAGGCCATATTTAACCTTGTTATCAAGTACATATTCATTCAACTTAGCAGGCAATTTAGATATCCTACTAGACCTTTTACTACTACCTTCTTCCATCTGAACAGGAATACTTTGAAAACCAGGAACCTCATTTTGATTTTGAAAAACATTTTCCTTAGAATTAATTTGATCATCTAAGGGAGTTGCAGTGTGTAAATCATCATTTCCAGACTGAGTACCAACCCTAGGACTTGACTGTGATATCTGTTCTTCACAACCAGACCCACTAGAGTTACCTACAGTATCTAGTTGATGCACACTACCCTCTCTACCAAGAACAGATGTATTTTCAGGAAAGGGCACAAAACTATTTGGATTTTCATCATTGGGAGTTGAAGTTTTGGTTTGGTTGTTATTTCAGACTCAAAAGAATAAAAAAAATTCAAGCTAGTGACATCAGAACTAGTCTCAGAAATAGAACTATTTTGACCCATCTTAAAAGGAAAAACAGTTTCATAAAACTTCACATCTCTTGAATACAAAACAGATCTATTTTCAAGACTTAACAATTTATAAGCTTTTTTACCACTAGCATATCCAATTAAGACACATTTCTCAGATCTTTCAAAAAATTTATCAGTTTCTTTTAAAATTGTTGCAAAACATAAACAACCAAAACTCCTAAGATGGACAAGACTAGGTTCCCTACCATATATCAAACAAAAAGGAGATTTCCCATTCATAACGCGGGTGAGTGTCGGAAGTACGCAGTTAAAATACACTCAGACCAAAACACAAGAGGAATCCCCCACTGAAACATAAGACTTCTAGCAACATTAAGCAGATGTCTATGTTTCCTCTCAGCAATCCCATTTTGCTGAGGGGTATAGGCTACAGAAGTCTGATGAAGAATACCCATAGTAGTAGTAAAATCATTCATTTTATTATTTATAAACTCAGTTCCATTATCAGATCTAATAATCTTAACTTTTTTATCAAACTGAGTTAAAACCATATTATAAAACCTGACAAACATGTCAAAGACCTCATCTTTCCTCTTAAGCAAATATACCCATACATATAATCATCAACAACAGTCAAAAAATATCTATAGCCCTCCCTGCTAACAATTTTGTAAGGCCCCCAAACATCAAGATGAATTAAATCTCCAAAAACTTTAGACTTATGCTCACTTATGGAAATAGAATCTCTTGTTTGTTTAGCCTTGTGACGAACTTCACAAGGCCCATTATGATCAACATTAGTCAGATTAAGAGGACCTTTAAGTAATTTTAAAACTTGATTAGCAGGGTGACCAAGCCTATTGTGCCAGACTTCTTTAGAAACAAAACAAACAAAAAACTCACTTCTAACAACACTAGCAGACATGTTATGAACTTTATCAAACAAATAAAGACCACCAAACTCACTACTAGTCCCCAGCACTCTCTGCTTTTTCAAATCCTAAATATAACAAGTAGTTTCATCAAACCCAACACTTAGCTTACTATCTTTAATCAGTTTGTTAACAGATAGCAAACTAACACAATACTCAGGTACAACAAGAACATCAAATAAAACCACATCTTTATTAAGCCTGAGATTACCCACATGAGTGATCTTGGCCAAAGTGCCATTAGGATGACCAACAGTTAACTTTAAATCAGAGATATCAACCAAATTAAACATATCTTTAGAGTTATTAGTTAAATGTTGATTAGCCCCAGAATCAATAATCCGTCCCAAATGATAATTGACCCCATTCAAACTCACATTAGCACAAAAAAACTGATAAAAATATTGATTAAAGAAAACACTGCAGTTAAAGAAAGAACAAGAACTACCTGCCATGTTGGCATGAGTAGAGGTAGGTTTCTCATTCAAAAGATTCATTAACTTCATAACCTGTTCATTAGTGAAAGACAGAGTACCGGTACTAGTTTTTAAACCATTATTAACCACATTGGCACTTTTAGGATCATTGGGTTTATTAAAAACAGATTTAAGATTAGGATTCTTTTTGAATCCAGCAGGATACCCAATAATCTCAAAACACCTATCCACAGTGTGCCCTTTTAACCCACAATTAGTACACAACAAACTATCATAATTTCCCCTGTTATTATTTCCAGAATTATTATTCCAAGTACTAGTGTTTCTTTTCCAAGTAGTGTTCTTATTATCCACATATTTAGAAACAAAAGCAGACACCTGAGCCTTCTCAGTTTTCACAGAAGTGGTAGGAATCCCTCTGTGGGATTCTTCCCTAGAAATAATAACAAAGGCATCTTTAACTTCAGGAAGAATTTCTCTAGTAAGAATAGCACTTCTTATGGGTTGATAGATATCATCAAGACCCATAAGAAACTGCATAAGTTTTAAAAGTTTCCCATGATCAATTAACTCTTGTCTAGCATCACAGGTACAGTCTGGAAGCTTAGTAAGTATATCAAATTCTCTCTAAAGATAATTCAATTTATGGTAGTATTCAGAAACAGGCAGACCACCTTGTTTAAAACTATTAATTTTTTGAAGCAAATTAAACACCATAGACCCATCAATTCTATCATATGTGTCTTTTAAATCTCTCCAAACAACAGAAGCATTATCAGAAAACACATGACCAAGATAGACATCTTGGGATAAAGAACTCAGAACCCAGTTAAGAACAACAGCATTACACCTATCCCACTGAGCCTCAAGAAGAGGACTAGCAGTATAAGCAGACCTAATACAAGTTCCATCTAAAAACCCATTTTATTTTTAATTTGCATAGACAATTTCATAGCTCTAGCCCAGATTCTATAATTCTCAACCCCAGTCAACTTAATAGTCACAATAGAAGTACAATTAGAGTCATTAGGATGCAGATGCAGAGGATTACTCTGATCCAAACTACTAATCATAATAGCCATAATAGCAGACAAAAACAAACAAAGGAATAAACCAAGAACAGAAAATAAGCAGATATAAACCACAACCAGAAAAACAAACAGATAAACAACCAGATCACAACTAAACCAACTAAACAAGAAACTACCAAAACACTACCAATCACAACTTCCAAACAACCCAAAACCTATCCTCCTTTGTGACAACCCGTACTTTCAGGTCATTTCTCGACACGATTCATGTTTCATTATTTCAACATTTATAGTAAACATGGTTTACTTGTTTCAAATTCGCGTAACCTTGGAGGTTTAGCGGCGAATTCATGATCATGACATCACGTACATTTCATATGGACTATGATTAGTCTACATTTCATGGACATCATGTGCATCTCATTGATTCATTCACGACATTTCATTTTCACTTGCAACGCGTAATTTTTATGTTTAATAATTTTTATCGCGTGAGCATTTATTTTAAATATTTAATCCATTACTTTCAAAGATGATCCCGAGGTATTTTTAAACTTACATCTAGTTCATAAAAACTATATTTTAGTTTTCCTAATGTTTCAAATTTAATTGGTACTTAAATCGTTAAAGGTTTAATTGTTACGTCGTTTTCTTAAAAATCTTACGATAATTATTTTATCACCCAAATTTCACAAGGAAAGTATTTTTACAATTTTTATCATCTCAATACAATCTATTTTGATTTATTAAAAACTTACCTGTACCTAAAGACTACCATTTACCTTTACATTTATTTAACTTACATTTTTTCTACAAATTAAACACAAACATATACAAGTATAGATTTAAAAAAAAAAAAATAAATTTGAGAGACAAACCCTCCCCAAAAACCGGCCATAGGGGAGGGCTTGTATTAAATGTTGTATGGTTCATGTCCAATAATTCCTACTTGCTACAAAAAGTCTACTACCTCAAATTATTTCACATACATCTCATAGTTTCAAGTGTTATACAAAAAATTCTCTCTTCTTCTTCTTGGCTTCAAGAACCGGCCACACCTCAAAGGGATCAAGGGATCAAAGTTTTTGCAAAAATCAAGTGTGTTTATCAACCTAGATCATATCCTTTTTATGGTTTTGAAATAAAACCAAGGATATTTAAGTTAATCCTTGTTACTTACACCTCTTCATTTTCACTAGTAAGCATATTCTTATCATTTTCAAGTTTCCTTGTCATTTTCATATGTTTCTTATCATTTTTGGAGCTTATATGCATGTTATGTGATTTATACCATTTATTTCAAGATTTTAGAAGTTATATATATTTATAGTCATCCTATAATTATTCCCATGGTATTCTTTGGTCTTGATGGTGATTAGGAACCCATGACACCCTAAGAAGGTGTATGGTAGGATTAGATTAGCTTTGGAGTTGATTTGAAGGGATTAGAATAGGTTTTGTCCGAGAAAAACTATTTTCGATAACTATATTTTATGTTCTGTCCTTAATTCGAATTTCTGGAAAAACCTACTGTTGGTACGACTTTTGGGCCTTGATATTTAGAAAATATACTTTAAAACGAATCCGTGGCCGCTTGAACGGATAAAAACGGACTTATAACGAAGTCGTGGTGAATTTTTAAAGTTGACGACGAATATATATGTTCTGAAAATTTCAGCAACATGTTTTTACTTTAATCGAGTCAAAAACGAGCCTTAAGCTTCACAAATTATTTCGACTTCTCAAAAATATATTAGTTTACTTCAATACGAAGCTAAGGACATATTAAACGTAGAAAACGGATTTGAAACGACAAAGATATGCACTTTTTCATAAACTTGCCGAACTAATTTTTCTGCACTCAATTAGCCAAAAACCACCATCTTTAACCCTTATTATCTTTATGTTCGAGACCTTTTGGACGAAAACTCCTGAACTGAAACTTTTAGATATCGATACAAACTTTCCAAAACAGTCGAGTTCGTTCTCTAACGATCGACGTACACCGTTTTACGACTGTTTTTCCGGAGCCATTTTTGTAAATTTCATGAAAATTCCGTCGACATTGTTTTGCGACGAAAAGTGAAAATTTCACCATAAATCATTATAAAACTATTGTAGGATGACATTTTGACGTAAAAACATGTAAAGTCATTTTTGAAGGTTCGAGACGTCAAAAGAGCATTTTTTCGACGACGAGTAATATTTTCAAAACCAGTAAATGGTATAAATAACATACGAAGTGCATGCATAACATTACATTGCAACTCATGACATATCATATCATTGATAATAGGTCCGGTTGACGCATTACATTATAAACCTCAGTGTACTCACTTTTGCCATTCTTCCAGTTTATCCAAGTGAGTTCCATAGCCCCACTTTTCTTGTTTTAATGCTGTTATTAAACTTTTGGGGGAGATACATGCTCAAACTGTTTTCATTTGCGTTCATAAGTACTTTACATTTATCATGAGTACCATTGTTTCTAAATCAAAGGTTATACTATATAAATTGTTCTTGTTTGCGTGCTATGGTATCACGTCGTATAACGTTCTAAATCAGTTGACTACTGATAAATTGAGTTAAGTGCTATTGATTATGTGCTATTGTTCTACGTCGAGTTAAGTGCTATTGATTACGTGCTATTGTTCTACGTCGAGTTAGGTACTATGGTGAATTCATTTGAAATCATATGTTTGGAACATAAATTATACATATTCTGGCAGTGGGTTGTGAACACACAGGTTGCAAGTTTTGTATGGGCGGGACTTGGAACTGAGTGGATTTACAATGCCTTTGCTGCATAAACGATTTCGATACATTGAGTCATGTACTATTTTTGTGAATTCATTTGACATCATATGTTTGGAACATAAACTACACACATTCCGGCAGTGGGTTGTGAACACACAGGTTGCAAGTTTTGTATGGGCGGGACTTGGAACTGAGTGGATTTACAATGCCTTTGCTACATAAACGATTTTGAAAGTCTTTACATTTCAACGATTTACAATGCCTTTGCTGCATAAACGATTTTGAAAGGCTTTACATTTCAAAACAAACTCTATGAACTCACTCAACCTTTGTGTTGACACTTTTTAGCATGTTTTATCTCAGGTATCTAAGGTATACACTTCATGGCATGCATTTGGACACATCATGGAGTCGTGATGACGACGCGTCTCACTTGGGTTTTACTTACTTTAAAACATCGTTTGTATTGTAACAAACTTATTTCCGCACAAGTTGATTTACATTTGGGACCTACTTTGTAAACTCTGACTATTTTATTAAATCAAACGATGTATTTTTCCAAACGACACTTTAGGTCGTTCAACATAACTGTGATTGTGATGCTATGACAGTCAATCCCCAGGAATTCCATTCCGCTGCAAAACAGGTAATTTGGGGGTGTGACAGATTGGTATCAGAGCTTCAGTTTTAGAGAACTAGGTTGCATCATTGACCCTAGACTATAACTACATCATCATAGCATCTCATCATTTCATCATAAGTGCACGTTCACTTTACATGCGGTTTATACGTACATTTTTCGAGTTATTCACTTTCATTTCACATCGATTGTCACATGGATGCCTTTAAATTCCTATCCCATTATCTTTTCCTCATACTCTAACGTGGAGAATTCCTTGTCATTCCCTATCACAATTTTTATATCAGCTGATTCGTCACCGATAACGTCAATTGCCGAGATGAATCTTTATATAGGGCGAAGTCACTCTCACTCCTTTGTTTCACCACTAACATGTCGAGTTACACTTTATTCACATTAAGTCACTAAACCATCATACGTTGAAGCACTTACAACACCTCATAACCCATCTTTTCGGAAACTGTCGATCATTTTGAAATATAACATCAAACTTATCATCACTTATCACATTTCTTTGGAGCGTTTATTATTAACATGGGATTTTGCTACGTCTCACATTTCCTCTTGTTTTGAAGAAGATATGGCACCGAAGAAAGCTACAGTTGAAATGACCCAAGCAGCAATTCAGAAGTTGGTAAACGATAGCATTGCTAATGCTTTAAGAGTCGAAAGGGAAACAGTGGCTGCTGCTGCTGCTGAGGCCGCGGCTGCTGCTGAAGCCGCAAGGCTTGCTACTGCTACTGGTAATGCAGGAGGATCTGGGGTTAAGAAATGTTCTTACAAAGATTTCAAAAGTGGTGAACCCACTAAGTTCCGAGGTACCGAGGGAGCAACAGCAATGGTTAGATGGTTTGAAAAGTTGGAATCAGTGTTTTTGCTTTGTAACTGTCCGGATGATAGTAAAGTTAAGTTTGCTACGAGCACTTTACTCGATGGAGCGTTGTCATGGTGGAATTCATACGCTCAACCGATTGGGCTGGAGAATGCTTTCAAGCTCACGTGGAATGAATTCAAGAATCTGGTAACTAAGAAGTTTTGTCCTCGTACGGAAGTGAAAAAGTTGGAGACAGAATTCTATGAACTAATGACTATTGGGTACGATATCGACACTTACATTCGAAGGTTTCAAGAATTGGCCGTGTTATGCCCATCTATGGTTTCGGATAATGAGAAGCTACTGGAGGCTTTCATTGATGGACTTCCCGAGATTATTCAAGGCGATGTGACTTCTTCTGACCCGCAAACGATTGAGGAAGCTATTCGATTGACTCAAAAGCTCATGGCCCAGGTAGTGAAGAGAGACAAATACACCAACACCAACCGAAACAACAACAACCCCAACAACCGCACCAACTACAACAATGACCAAAACAACAACAACAACGACGATAACCAAATCAACAACAACAAAAGAAAATGGGAAAATGACCAGGAAGGTTATGATAACGACAACCGAAACCATAACACTAACCATCACCAACAACATAATAGAAGACAAGAAGTCGCCAGGGTCTATGTTGCTGCACCAACCAGGGGAAGAGCTTATGCAGGAAACTTACCGCGATGCCACCAATGCACGCTACATCATAATGGTCCATGTGGTATATGCTTTAGCTGTCACAAAGTAGGACACCTTGCTAAGGACTGTAAGGGCAAAGCCGTAGTCACATGCTTTGGATGTGGGGAGCGAGGACACTAGCGGAATCAATGTCCTCAAAAACAAGGTCAACAAGTCGAAGGTGCTCATGGGAATGTATATATGTTAGAAGGAACTCGTCAAGGTATCAACGACGCGGAAGAGTGAAGGAGTTCGGAAACTAACAGTCTTATTTCTTCTTATGTGCTATGTTGTACTAAGTATATGTTTTCCATCGTACCCGAATCTTTATAACTTAACGATGTACTACTTTTGCTAAACCACTCGTTGTAACATATTCTCATCTATCGTACTTTATTTTCTCTCCGAATTGTTATCATTTTCGAGGATTTTAATTCTTTTTACTTTATCGATCATTTTAACGACACTTCTCCATGTCTTCTCTCCTCGATGTTCATCACAATTTTAACATCAGTTGACCCAACACCAAACAACATATGAGTCGATTAGTCCAAGCATTGCATAGTTACTCCTAAATTATACATAGCCTGATCACCTATGTCTAATTCAGGAAGAATCATGCAATGAAGGGAGTAGTAGGCTTATATGTGTAAGCAATTCCGTAATCGAGCCAAATTTTCAAAAGAATTTTCTTCAAACCACTTGTTTCCAGTTTGATCCGCGTGACAGTTCTTGTTTGATGAGTTGCAAAGATCGAGCTAGAAACAAGTTGTTACCCAAACCGATTTAGCCTAATCTCATGACAGTTCTTGTTTGATGAGTTGTGAGATTAAGTAAAAATCGGTTACCAAAAAGTCTTTTGAGGGTTTTGCTCGGGAATGGGAAAGTTTGCCACATCAAACCCTAAACCCGATAGACTAGCACGAACTGAATTCAGGGACTGAATTCCTTTTTGGATGGGCGAATGTGACAACCCGTACTTTCAGGTCATTTCTCGACACGATTCATGTTTCATTATTTCAACATTTATAGTAAACATGGTTTACTTGTTTCAAATTCGCGTAACCTTGGAGGTTTAGCGGCGAATTCATGATCATGACATCCGCGATACATTTCATATGGACTATGATTGATCTACATTTCATGGACATCATGTGCATCTCATTGATTCATTCACGACATTTCATTTTCACTTGCAACGCGTAATTTTTATGTTTAATAATTTTTATCGCGTGAGCATTTATTTTAAATATTTAATCCATTACTTTCAAAGATGATCGAGGTATTTTAAACTTACATCTAGTTCATAAAACTATATTTTAGTTTTCCTAATGTTTCAAATTTAATTGGTACTTAAATCGTTAAAGGTTTAATTGTTACGTCGTTTTCTTAAAAATCTTACGATAATTATTTTATCACCCAAATTTCACAAAGGAAAGTATTTTACAATTTTATCATCTCAATACAATCTATTTTGATTTATTAAAAACTTACACGTACCTAAAGACTACCATTTACCTTTACATTTATTTAACTTACCTTTTTCTACAAATTAAACACAAACATATACAAGTATAGATTAAAAAAAAAAAAAAATAAATTTGAGAGACAAACCCTCCCCAAAACCGGCCATGGGGGAGGGCTTGTATTAAATGTTGTATGGTTCATGTCCAATAATTCCTACTTGCTACAAAAAGTCTACTACCTCAAATTATTTCACATACATCTCATAGTTTCAAGTGTTATACAAAAAAATTCTCTCTTCTTCTTGGGCTTCAGAACCGCCACACCTCATGGGATCAAGGGATCAAAGTTTTTGCAAAAATCAAGTGTGTTTATCAACCTAGATCATATCCTTTTTATGGTTTTGAAATAAAAACCAAGGATATTTAAGTTAATCCTTGTTACCTACACCTCTTCATTTTCACTAGTAAGCATATTCTTATCATTTTCAAGTTTCCTTGTCATTTTCATATGTTTCTTATCATTTTTGGAGCTTATATGCATGTTATGTGATTTATACCATTTATTTCAAGATTTTAGAAGTTATATATATTTATAGTCATCCTATAATTATTCCCATGGTATTCTTTGGTCTTGATGGTGATTAGGAACCCATGACACCCTAAGAAGGTGTATGGTAGGATTAGATTAGCTTTGGAGTTGATTTGAAGGGATTAGAATAGGTTTTGTCCGAGAAAAACTATTTTCGATAACTATATTTTATGTTCTGTCCTTAATTCGAATTTCTGGAAAAACCTACTGTTGGTACGACTTTTGGGCCTTGATATTTAGAAAATATACTTTAAAAGCGAATCCGTGGCGGCTTGAGCGGATAAAACGGACTTATAACTTGAAGTCGTGGTGAATTTTTAAAGTTGGCGGCGAAAATATATGTTTTCTGAAAATTTCAGCAACATGTTTTACTTTAATCGAGTCAAAAAAAGCAGCCTTAAGCTTCACAAATTATTTCGACTTCTCAAAAATATATTAGTTTACTTCAATCCGAAGCTAAGGACATATTAAGCGTAGAAAGCAGTTTGGCGACAAAGATATGCACTTTTTCCATAAACTTGCGTAACTAATTTTACGCACACAATTAGCAAAACCACCATCTTTAACCCTTATTATCTTTATGTTCGAGACCTTTTTGGGCCGAAAACTCACAGTGAAACTTTTAGATATCGATACAAACTTTCCAAAGCAGTCAGTTAGTTCTCTAACGATCGGCCATTACCGTTTTCACGACTGTTTCGAACCATTTTGTAAATTTCATGAAAATTCCGTCGACATTGTTTTGCGACGAAAAGTGAAAATTTCACCATAAATCATTATAAAACCATTGTAGGATGACATTTTGGCGTAAAACATGTAAGTCATTTTGAAGGTTGAGGCGTCAAAAGAGCATTTTTTGACGACGAGTAATATTTTCAAAACCGATTAAATGGTATAAATAACATACGAAGTGCATGCATAACAGTACATTGCAACTCATGACATATCATATCATTGATAATAGGTCGGTTGGCGTTACATTATAAACCTCGGTGTACTCACTTTTGCCATTCTTCGGTTTATCCAAGTGAGTTCCATAGCCTTTTCTTGTTTTAATCTTTGTTATTAAACTTTTGGGGGATACATGCTCAAACGTTTTTCATTTGCGTTCATAAGTACTTTACATTTATCATGAGTACCATTGTTTCTAAATCAAAGGTTATACTATATAAATTGTTCTTGTTTTAGTGCTATGGTATCACGTCGTATAACGTTCTAAATCATTGACTCGATAAATTGAGTTAAGTGCTATTGATTATGTGCTATTGTTCTACGTCGGGTTAAGTGCTATTGATTATGTGCTATTGTTCTACGTCGAGTTAGGTACTATGGTGAATTCATTTGAAATCATATGTTTGGAACATAAATTATACATATTGCAGGCGTGGGTTGTGAACACACGAGTTGCAAGTTTTTATGGTAGGGACTTGGTAAGGTGGTTTACAATGCCTTTCTTTGCATAAACGATTTGATACATTGAGTCATGTATATTTTGTGAATTCATTTGACATCATATGTTTGGAACATAAACCACACATTAGGCGATTGGGTTGTGAACACCACCGAGGTTGCAAGTTTTGTATGGGCGGGACTTGGGCCGAGTGGATTTACAATGCCTTTGCTACATCGCGATTTTGAAAGTCTTTGTTTCAACGATTTACAATGCCTTTCTTTGCATAAAAGCGATTTTGAAAGGCTATACATTTCAAAACAAACTCTATGAACTCACTCAACCTTTGTGTTGACACTTTTTAGCATGTTTTATCTCGGGTATCTAAGGCATACACTTCATGGCATGCATTTGGACACCTCATGGAGTCGTGATGACGACAGCGTCTCACAGGTTTTACTTACTTTAAAAACATCGTTTGTATTGTAACAAACTTATTTCCGCACAAGTTGATTTACATTTGGGACCTACTTTGTAAACTCGACTATTTTATAAATCAAGCGATGTATTTTCCAAACGACACTTTAGGTTCGTTCAAGCATAACTTGTGATTGTGATGCTATGACAGTCAATCCCGAAATTCCATTCATTTTACCAAAACAATTAATTTGGGGTGTGACATCCTTCGACTGACACATGATGAAAGGAAAAACAGAGAAACAAAAACTCACACGAGTCAACTTAGCGGTCGACAAGCGTGGTTAGCAGAGCAGTATCACACCCTTCCAGGTGGTGGATCAAGAAGAGGATTAATATGCCAACCGTTTACGCTCACTGACTCAAGACTAGTTAACCACTGAAGAAAGAAAGAAAACTATACGGCAATAACGTGGCAGCGGAAGACAGCACAAAGCGTGACCAGAAAGAACCCAAACCACAAATCTCAAGATCTTTCAAAACCCCCAATTCCAAATTAGGGTTTTGTTGATTGATCAAGAAACCACCAATTAACGTCAATCATTCAGTTAGCAACAAAACCTCTTAATTGAAACAAGAATCAAAAAACCCCCAATTCTAGGGTTTTAAGAAAAAACCCTAAAATTCTAATTAAAGATCACCAAATACCAATTACTCGAGAATCAAAAGATTCAAGAACGAAATCAACCAATCGATCAGAACCCAGAAATCGGATCCCCATCAAGAACAATCAATCAGAACCTAGAGCTCTGATACCATGTTAAAATGATATCAAAACACAACAAGAACTTCTTAATCCTTGACCAACCACCCCTTGGTGATCATTCACTTTTATTATAACAATATACACGATGACTTGTCCCCCACGGATGCAAGCTAAACAATTCAAAAGAAAGAATATGACAGTCCTCTAATTGTTTGTCTACAAAACCCTTTCTAAACTTGAACCAAAACTTGACCCGGAACGAAACAAACTAACCACAAGATCAAGATGATCTTGATACAAAAACTAAACCAGAAACTAAAACCCAAACAATAAAACCAATATTAAGAGAAGCAGGATGTTAACTTTGATGTGTGAGAAAGAGAATGAACCCTAGATCCGTCCAAGACTTTGCCACTTCAAGTTCCATAAGAGACCCACGAATCACAAACATAACAAACTGAACCAAACTTAAGATTAAGCACAATATTTTACATTTTAGACCCTGTAGGTTCATAAGTTTGTCAAAAGTGTTTATTTCAACACAATTGGTTAGCCAGAAACACCTATGGTACAAACTTTCATTAAATTTTATTAGAAATAATAAGTGTGACACGTATGATAACAAAATACATATCTTATCAACCAATGTTATTGAATAAATTGTACACTATGTGAAACATTCAATCCGTTGTGGCCCTTTTTTATGCTAACAAACCATTTTTTCTTTTACTGAAATGTTCAATCGAACTTGCAATTTGTATGTCTTTTTTTTTTCTTCATTTTCTTTTATTGGTTTAAAGAATACAGTTGTATACTTACAAATCTGGGCTTTCGTATTGTGTGTTACATTTACAGTTGTGTATATTTGCTTCTTTTCTTTTCGATCATGAAACATCTATTTTAGGTGATACTCATTGAGGCATCTATTTTAGGTCTTTGAGTTTCGTATTGGTTTTATTGTCCGTTACTAAAGATCAATTGCAAGCAAGGTTAGGGTTTCTTTTATCCCTTTTATTAATTAATTGTTTATTAATTACGTGTTTAACCTAATTGCAATTACTAGATCCTTATCCGCTGCGTACTCGTAGAGGTTAATTGGTTAACTTGTTCTAAAATCCCAACGTTGGCATCAGCGAGTCATCTCGTTTTTTGCGATTATGGGTTACACGTTTCTTATTAATAAACATGTTTAAAAGGCTGCATGAAACCTAATTTAGTTATTTGTTTTATTTTGCTTTGACAACTATATGCAATACTTGTCAATTTTAATAAATAATAACTAGCTAGTCACACACAAATTATATTATATTGATAATTGGAATTAATTTGTTAATTTAAATTACATGTTAATTAGAATTACTTTGCTAATTGGAATTAACTTGTAAATTAGAATTACTTTGTTAATTGGAATTAAATTGTTAATTAAAATTACATGTTAATTAGAATAACTTGCTAATTATAATTAAATGTCAATTGGAATTAATTAATTGTTAATTAGAATTATAATGATAATTAGAATTACATATTGTTTATTAAATACATAAAATTGCGTAATTACTTGTTAATTGAGATTGCCATGCGTTTTTATGTGTTTTCCGGCCACAAGAGCCACTCAATTACTTTTGCGATGTATGGGGCGATCTAGGTATTGTATCCTAGTGACGGTCTTATGGTTCTCCGTTTGGGAAGACTCGCAAGAGAACTCGGAACAATATGTGGTTATATATTGATGTTTATGTTTATATGTTTGTGATTTCATTAAGTGCATTATTGTTACTTGCTTTGACACCTAATTGTATGCAATATGAAATAATACATATCGTAACCATAACATTAATATGGGTCTTTATTTACACGCCTAAATATCATGCTCAAAGTGACCTGCTATTTGATTCGTGGAAAATCATTTTTGTTAAATAAAGTGACCTAGCATATGAAACACGTTTTCAAAAGTTTAAAAACTAGACGCTATGGACACTTGGGATGTACGGCTCACCCACTAGAACAAACTCAAAAGGGGGTTCAAAGATGTGCGCACAGTCGCACCGAAAGAATGTCTAGGTTATGCATCAGCGCTTACCTGGTCCTCTTCCTCCCTGTGCGTTCGATTGGAGCTACCGTGAACCATGATGATCACTACAATGTCATTACCAAAAAGTTTTTAAAATTAGTGTTACAAAGCTGTTTTGCATGCTTCTTTGTACACGACTTTTACCACATTTATATGTGCATACATATTTGTTAATTTTAAGTCTATGACATCCAACTATGAACACATGCATTTGGATTGAATTCTCTGGTCAGGCCTAAGGGCCTTTCCAACCCATGGTAATTATTTCTCTGGTCAGGACCTATGGTTATTTTACACGTTCATACTTGGTCGACTTATCTCGAGTTAGCTTGGTCAGGACAACCCGACTGAGGCATAAGATGAGAACTAAACATGCTTTTGACATTATTACTTGATACTAATGCCTTAACTTGATCTCATAAAGTCTAAGAGTTGCATTATGCAATTATTTCGTCGCTTACCTATTGTCCTATTTTTTTTATACCTTGGTGGGACCTATGGTAATTAATGGGGTTGCAAGATGGATCTTAGTCTTATTAGTAATTAATTGGGTAGTTAATTCTTTTAAGAATGTAATTATCAAAATACTATAATTGAACTTTTATGTTTTGATTAATTGTGTTATTGCAACATAATTCGTAAACAAAGTTGTTTTTCTTCGAAAGACAAACTTAGTCTCTTTTCCTAGTAAGAAGAGTGAGACTTCTTCCTATCTTTTCTCGTTAGTTGACTAACTAAGATAGGATTCCAAAATTGATAAACTCGTTTGTGATATTTCATTACCCTTTCGTGGTCAAGAGTTAATTGAAAGATAAGAATATTTTTTGTAACTGGAAACATTGTGTTTAGAGCTACCAAAATAAATAACAACCTGCACTTGTCAGGATGTATGAGTTTAAACCGCAAAGAGTAAAGTAATTACTAGCATATTATGCTAGGTAATCTTCTTGGACTCTTATTATTCCTAAAGTGCGAATTACCCTTGGGGCTATGTAGACGATAAAGGAGGAATTGCATGCTAAAGATTCAAGTTAATTGAATAAAAGAATGGTTAGTCCATTGTCTACATAAGTAGAACTTCATATACTCTGTTCAATACCTGAGTACATGCTACTCGTAGGCATTTGAAGAGAATAGGAAAGTATATAAAACTGATATATGCCTTATGGAAATGTAACACTCACAATGTTGACAAATCCATGGGGCAGTTGCATTTATAAGCGAAATATCATTCATGTAATGTTGTCAATTTCATTGGGAATACGGGTTTATTTCTGTTAGTCACCCATATCATTTTAAACTAGCTTTGAAATAATTCATTACTTTCCGAATATGAACAACTATTGCTTAAAGGAAAAATACATTTTATTTTATCAGATAACTCGTTGCCTTCCGGTTGTAGCTTCATGAAGTGTTATCTATAGAATAATAATCCACAATTCCTTATTAATGGTTATGGTTCTAAAACTACTTATGATATCTATGACATTATCATATCATTTGAACAATCAATCACGTGTTGTTTGTTTTCATAATATGATGTTGTACCTTACACAAGTGGGAGAAATCTCAAAGTGTGTGCAGGAACAACAATATTATTGGTATCTCTTGACCGCAAGGTAAGAAAACTAATAAATCTACTAGGACTTAAACACGTTAGATGTTTAATGCCCAACTACATGTAAATAAGAATTCTACTAGGACTTAAACACATGAGATGTTTATTGTCCCACTACGTTATTATAATGGTTCTACTAGGACGTGAACATGCTAGATGTTTGTTGCCCTACTACATTCAAATGTCATGATATAGTGTAAAGATACTTCAACATTTGACTACATGTTTTAGTCAACATAATTATGGTTATATAATAATGATCATAATTTTGAAGTATAAAATTAACTTGAAATTACTATAGAACTCAAGTGTTTGCGTTTGTAATTACTTTTGTTATTATAATTATGCTTAAATGCTAAGACATAATTATAAAGTTGTTGAATTAATCAATGACTTATAACCTAAAGTATATATAGTTAATGTGTTATGTCTTCTAGTTAACACATAAACATAAGGCCTTTGAATTATTCAAAGACTTATAATGTATTATTGAAATTTTATGTTTTCTTGTTAATACATGAACATATAATCCTTGAACAGTTATGTCTTCTTGTGAACACGTGAACATAAGGTTCTTTTATTGTTCAATGAATATACATTATTGCATGCACTTGGTTCGAAAATACTTTATATGCAATTTGGCTCGACCCAATTGACAAGTATTTGGTCCAAAGAGAATTAAGTTATGTATGGAATTCTGATATAGTTTCACAATTCTAATAACTCATAGTATACCATTTCATTATGGTGTGTCTAATGTGTTGGATCAAACCTTATTCATATTGTTTGGTTCATGATAGCTTTAATTGCTCTACCTCCAAAACGTATCAAGGTTAGAAATTGCATGTGTCATGGATACACTCAATAGAGTTCAAACCTAGAAGGTATTCAAGACAACCCATAACTGAAAACCCTAATTTATTAGGGATTTGAGGTTTTACCACTCAAACCAATTGAATCCTAAATCCTTTTGGATTTTTGATTGTTCTACATTTCCTAGCTTGAAGATTGTAGTTTTGGTGTTCTTCCTAGCTTGACGAAACACAAAACTGTTGTTAGAAATTTTGGTTATAGAGTGAAACTAAATTAGAGTTTTTCTATAAACCCTAATTTGAGTTGATGGAAGGAATTCTATTATGTCTTGATTTAAGTTCTGAATTTGTTAAAATCTAATGAAACATTTTATTAACAAATCTTGAGATGAGAACTTAAAATGTATTTTGTGGTTCTCCATAAAGAACAATTTATTGTTGCTTAAATACTTAGTATTTAGAGAATTGTCTCTACTTACAAAAGTAAGTGAGAGTATATACATATCTCAATGGATTTTGAGAACAAAATACTTAACCTTCTAAAATTCACTTATTAATGTCATACTAAGGTTAAACATGTAAATGTCGACCGAAGTATAATGATTACTCTCATTCATAAATCCGAAAGGATACCTCATCACTTGAGTGATATTTTATATCAATGCTGAGGGATATAAGTTAGAAGATTATTGTAAATCAGTTAACTACTAAAATATATTATCATCTTGAATCGATAATTGTTTTAGAACTATGAATGATAAGATGCAGTCCTTAAAAGGCAAATCGAGTTTTGAGCTTGATTGTTATTTCGCCTAACAGTTAACCTGTGAGGTTGGAATGAGTTTCTTTTGAAGAATAACTCACAAGGACAAAATTGTATACATGTTAATGCATGACATTTTATAAGAAGTTTTTAATCATACTTAAGCAATTGACTATGATTAAATTTTCTTATATATACACGCCTTAATTATATAAAGATATTGAATTGTCATGAATGTTCCTTGTATGAAGAAAATGACAATTAAGATTTTATAACTCTTTCTTTATGATTACCTTTTGCGAGGATGGTGTGTAATCAAAAGGGTTATGAATCTATATTATCTTTATGAAGTATACAAAATTTGAGCAATCCATGTTTTGGATTGGATCATGCATCTAAGAGTTGAGATCTTGAATTTAATTACAATATGATTCTAATTGAATTAAAATAACTCTTGAGTACATCTGACATTGAGTGGGAGCATTGTGTTTTTCCTTAAAATTTACATGTTGAAGATATCATCATATTCAGGCTTGATATTGATCCTTAAGCTTGGAATGAAATTTCACTTGGAATTTAGGGAATAAAACAAACAACCTTGGAATAAATGTTTATCTAGAATAAACAAATGCGGAAAATTAAGTCTAACACAAATGCAATATATTATTCAAGCAAGTCTTAAATGATATATTTTACTTGGAGTAATTTATTACATGGATAGAAACCTTATGTTGTTTTAACTAAGGATTCATCATGTATATATTATATTGTGTATAAGACTAGTTGTTGCTTTTGTACAAGAACAAAATGAGCTGACAACAACAATATCTAATTGAGAGTGTTTAGATTATTGTTTTTATAAATATTTACGAATTATAAAGCATAGTGTTGTATAAGTACAAATGATGCTAGAGGATATTAATACTAGTTGTAGTAGGATTATCTTAAAATCTGCTAACTAGTTACGCCCAACATAGAGCATTGTTGCATTACACATTAATGAATAAGAATACTTTACACTTTTAGAAACTGTAAAGATGATTGTCAGTATGTCGTTAATTTCTAATACCTCATGCAAGGTAAGACGACATCTCCATACTATAACTCTTGCAATAGTATGAGCATATGAGATAAGACACTCATCTTATATTTCAAATCACTAACTATATGTGAAATTTGAAACAAGTATTCGGAAAGTTTGCTCAGATAACTATTTAGTTTTTCTTGTAAAAGAAAGGTTGAGAATGTTGGAAACATTAGGCTTCAACTTAGTATTTGGATAATTGGGATTGATAGACAATTTTTACTTTATGATGAATAAAGATACTTGGTATTTGTTATTCATTCATATAATAACTGTTATCCTATATCTGCATGTTTAATCCTTGAATAAATTTATTATTCTAAATATGCCCATTGTCGGTTAACAATATGGGAATATTGTTATGTAAGGAAAATGTGAGTGTTGGTTATATTCTAACGAGAATGCGGATTGTTCCCGCCAAACTCATATGTATTCACTAGAGATGCATATTGGATTCCCCAACTTTCAAACATTTACTTTTGGATCCTTGTCATAAGTAAAATTTTGAAAATGGTTTGTTATCTTCATCCTTAGACTTGAGATACAAGCAAGTTCTGTTATGTGTGTGATAAGGTTTCAAAATGTACCTTTTTGAGGGGTCGTTTAAGCCCTTATTTGATCACTTTTGTATCCGTTATTACTTAATATCGTTCATTTTCACTTTTTAGGTCTTTTGAAGGCAAATTGCTGGAATGACACTTATTTGGACGAAAAGGCGCGGATATATGAAGAAAATGGCCAAAGTCAAGAATCGAGACACTCAAGGCTGTGAAAATACAAGGGGATGGCGTCAGCGCTTAACGGGACTCCGTTGGAGCACTTAGCGGCGGGGTGATGGCAAATTGCTTATTTTCAAGTGACGGTGTCGGGCTTTAAAAGAGTAGGCCGTCGCAACTCAGGCGGCCTAGATTTGATCCAGGCGGCGTCAGGCTGAGGGCGGCGTCACAAGCACAAGGTGGCGCCGTCGCAAGACTAACGTGGACAAGAAGAAACCCTAATACTGCGACCGGCGTCACAAATCATAAGGTGGCTGTCATGCCCGATTGTAATCTTATATACAGAATCCGAATTTTTCAGTTTTAGTGTGTAGTCTTTTGGAGTAAAAGCCTAAACCGAACCAAGGCTGTCTTGTACAGTATTTTAGGGTTCCAAACCCTATCTTACATCAAGATAAGTGTTTTACTTCATTAATTCAATTATGTCTTCAATTATTTGTGTGTATGCTTGCATGTTCTCCATGTCCGGCTAATTTACTTGTGTGTTTGCTTAGGGAATATGAAACTTAATTATTGAAGATTGATTGGTTGTCTCTTATCTTAATTGTTAATGATCTAGTAATGCGATAGGTCATTCGTTGTGTAATTAATGCTTGATTAATCTTTGTGAACCTTAGACTATAACACTTAGAGCAGTTGTAGGACTAAACCATCCAAAGAGTGCCTTAAAGTTAGAGTTTATAATTCCTAGAGGTTTTTGTAGACGAGAACCTTTGTTAAGTTCAAAGAGTTAGGGACAAACGCATACCCTACGACTTTAGACACACACCTCGATTAAGAATAAGGACGTGACAATTCAACCATCAATAGGAGATAATTAAGGAGTAATAAAACCTAAGTAAACACATCTTTAAACCATCATACGAGCACACAATAATTAGACATAGACTACATACACCTTAGATTAGATAATTAGAGTAATCGGTAGAAATACCAACCCCCAAATCCAAACCCCGAGATTCGTACATTTCCTTTCCTTAAAAAATATAAAAAGATAAAAATAATCTTCCTCAACCCCAACCTTAGCGTAGTAACTTCTCACTAGAATTCCTATTCCCATAGAGAATGATATCAATACCCGTGGCTTACCCTAATACTACACTAAAGCGATTAGGTTCACTGCCTAGGGTGTTGAAAAACTTGCTCGACGAAAAGGAAGTTCCTTTGACCACGAACGGCGCTTGTAAGCGTTATCAAGTTTTTGGCGCCGTTGAGTGAATATAATAGCTAGTTAGGAGTCCACCTCGTTTAGGTTTCTTTACTTGATTCCTATCAAGTAAAATTTTCTCATTTTTAGCTTTCTCGTAGTCTATCCCCTTCTTCGTGACCTTTGTTCGTAACCCATCACTTTTCATCATGGAAGGTGATAACCAACCACCACTCATCAACCCACCACCAAATGACCCGCGAGCCGTACTCTTGGTGAATACTCAGACCAAGCCACCTAGGCTATAGGAACACCATTGAGCTTCGAGCAAGCCCAAACTACGACCCTGCGATCCGACACCATCCGGTTGGTGCAAAACGGATGCGCATTCCATGGACTTCGTTCGAAGATCCTAATCGACATCTTAAGGATTTCTTTAAAATAGTCGATTCCATCGACCTTGATGCTACTACTCGGGAGACCACGCGTCTGCGTCTCTTAATTCTCTCTGGGGACCAAGCTAGTAATTGGCTGAGGCGACTTCCCAGGCTCCATCTCAAGTTTGGATGATCTCACCTCTCGCTTCCTTGCTCAATTTTTCCCATCGGGGAGAACCACTAAGCTTAGGAATGACATCTTGATGTTCCAACAACGTCAAGGTGAATCTCTCTGCGAAGCATGGACTCGATTCAAGGACTTACTTCATAAAGTCCCTCATCACGGCATTGATCTTTGGCTCCAAGTCTAAATCTTTTATGATCATGTCAACTTCCCCACCAAGCGATCCATTGACCAAGCGTGGTGGAAAACTTGTGATCTCACCGCGGAAGAATCATGGGGTAATAGAGGACCTTGTTTTCTATGACAACGAAAGTTGGAATGACCCCGTGAGTTGCCCAAAACCGTTAAGGCAATCTCCTTGCCTCCCATTGACTCACAATCTTCCGACCGTAGGATGATCAAACTTGAAGATCAAGTTAAATTCCTAATGAGTTCTCTGAAAATCCTAAGTCTTAGCCATGTGAACAAAGTTTCTTCCGTGTGGTAGTGTAGTGATCCTCATAACACGCACTTGCACCCGATCCCCGAACATGCTTCCGTTGACTATGCATCCTCGTTATTAATGGAGCGGGAGGAAGATTCCTACAATACCCGGACCTAGGAATTTCAATGAAACCGAGAAGCATGGAAGGGCAAGCCCGCTTCTATTGGGGACAAACCAAAGTTCACCTCAATGATTTCTTATGGCCCCATCTCACGGTCCTAACCAACAAACCATTAAAGGGATGTGGCAAAAACCTAGTCGCATCCCGAAGCCCAAATAGCTAAGCTCTCGGACCGCTTTAACCAACAACAAGACGAAATGGATAGGAAGATAGATAACCTTTTGAAAGCCATGACCAATAGTGATAGGAAGGTTAATGCTATCTCAACTCGAGCCTCCGTGTAGAGATTAAGGACCCAAGTAAGTTAGCTAAGAACGTTCAATTCTTCAATACCATCGCCTTAGTGAAACCTAATAGAACAAATGACGAAGCGAACCATGAGATGATACTTGAGGTTAAGAAACACCGCCGAATGGAAACAACGAGAAGCAAATGAAGTAGATAATGACTATTTCAATAAGTTTCCTACGGAAGAAGAACTATCTCGCCACCCTCACTTAGTACGTGACCTCCATCACATGTATGTTAGGAAAAGCCCTAGAATCAAGTTTGGGAACCCTTGGAATCTTAACATACCATGTTTCATAGGACACCTTTTCGTAGAAAAGGCCTACATTGATCGCAAGTCCCCAATCAACATAATGACTAGCACCTACTACAATTGGGTAGTGAAGAAGCCTATTCCAACTAGGCAAGACCCCGATAATCCTAGTGTTAGTTGCAATTTTCTTGGTAGAATTAAGGGATTGTCCGTTTATGTAGGTAGTTTCACATTTCCTACGGACTTCATAATTGTGGATGATATTAGCACGGCCATAGATCCTAGCTTGTCCCACGTTATTCTAGGAAAACCTTTCTTAGAAAACACCGGGATGACTTATGATCCCTCATTAGGAATAGTGCGATTCAAGGATGAGACGAACGACATAGCTTACCAAATGCCGTTTAAGATTGAGAAGTTTTCCTCACTCTCTAATGATGAAAAGGAACTTAAACTGTCGGTCTATTATAGGAATAATGAGGATAAGGAAAAAGGAGTAGATTATGTTATGGCCAAGATCCTAGGTTTCTATAAGAATTGCTTGAACTTAGGATCGAAATATAGAAATAAGTGGGGAGAGGACGAACTCTTAGAAAGGTGTATCATAGGGCACTTCTACAACATGGAACCACCCACTAGAGACCGTCATGAGGAAGGAGATGGCGGTAATGAAGTTACGTAGGAGCACGACTACGAGTCTAGCTACATGACTCTTAAATAAAGAAAAGCGCTTCATGGGAGGCAACCCATGCTTAATTGTTTGCTTGTTAGTATCATATATATTTTATTGATTGCTTATTCTCATGTTTAAATTTGTAAAAATGCTTTATTTTGTTTTTAACCTCGTCTTAATTGCATATAAAGGTATTTTACATAAAGGATAAGTGTAGGGAGGATTACACACGTATTCAAAAGAAACATGAACATGAGTATAACAATTAATTAAAAGATATATATATGTGTTTGTTTGAGTCAAATGCTTGTATCGAGTCATAATGGATGTTTTGCTGAAATTTTTCCAGATTCTAAAGATGTAAATTTTCGAGTTTTTCGAGAAAATTGAGACCAGTTTTGTCGAGGATAACGGCAAGTCGAGAAAGGAGTAAAAACAACGATTACTTTTTCGTTTTCGAGCTACTTATAAATTTTTGGAATTTTCAGGTCTTAATTTTCTAGAAATTCTGTAAACATCCATTCCACAAGCATTATATCCAAGTTTAGTCGAGTCTTATATATATTATTACCGCCGATTTTACGCGAAGGTTTCGTTTGTTTTCTTCAAGTGTGCAGGTTTAATTTATCTAGAAGAAGCTACAGAAGATTGGAAGGAGCTTTTCACGCATACCTTCTTCTTGGAAAGGATTTAACCACTACTTCACACGCGGATCCTACCGAGCTAATCGGTATTAGTTTCTTTCTTTTTTCATTACCTTCTATTATCATAACTTTGATACTTTCGGGGAACATTGAGGACAATGTTCAGTTTAAGTGTAGGGAGGGAAAATAAAACGGGAACTTTGAAACTATGCTTATCCTTGACTATTTGCTTTGTCCAATTGTATTTGTGTAATAAACCATGAGAAAATGTCGGTTAGGGTAATTTTGGCGCCAAATTTAAAATTTTTCATGACATATAGGAGTAGGCCATTAGTCTTAACAAAAGCGTCTCACGGATAGTAAGTTACATGATTAGCACAAAAACCCTTTACCACCTAAATTCAACCCAAAATGTGAGGATCGCCCTTAGTTTAGTAGGAATTAAAGCATTCATCTTTAATGCTTAGAGTGTGAACCGGTAGTATATTAGATTCTAGAACTTGTTTTGTGATGCATTCCGAGATCGCTAGTAAGACTACACTTGTGTAGTTAGGAATAACTAAATGATAAGAGGCATTAGGATAACCCTTGTTTGATACCGTAATATAATTACTTCTTCACATCGGTTGAGTAATTCCCCCACACCCTTTGCGTTGTACTCATCTTTAGTACACGATACCCTAGTTAACCCCTCAGAGCCTATCCTTTTCGCGGTTCTCGTGATGTTTTGGTTTTCGAGAATATCAATGAAGAGCATTGTTTACAATCCACCCAAATGTACACCCAAATCGCCTTAGCCTACCTGTATGCACTCACTTTTAGTGCATTATTGTTATCACCCTAAACCCTTAGTTCAATTATCTAGTTGCTTTCATGAGTTGCTAAGTCGAGTCATATATTTTGTATGCAGTTTTGGGACGATTGGGACTCATGGGAAAAGTTAAAGTTTATGAAATGACTGGAAGGGAACGTTAAATTCCCTATTTTAGTAATGCATTACCCCAACTGTTTTGATCTTTTCAATTCGGGTCAAATTAGTGTTAGAGTAATAAAAACTCAAGTGTAGGGATGTGCCTATAAATCCCTATCATTTTGATGTTACCGTAGAGGATGGTAGAGTAAAAGTGTATGAAGAAAAAAAATGAAAAAAATGGAAAAGAGAAAAAAAAAAAAAAAAAAAAATGCTGGCTACCATCCTACATCTATCCTTTAAATTTATGTTTGTTTGTTTCAGTTATCTAGAGTTTAGAGTGTCGAGTCTTGGCTTAGCAACGCCATTCTTCGTATGCTTGTAACATAGAGATTTTTGACTTGCCACCACTAAATAGCCTATCCCACCAAACCCTTTATTTCCTTACCGTAAGCCTAACATTACAACCCTTTAAAGACCTCTTTGATAGTCTTTCCTAGGTGCTCACGCCAAAGCGATGGAGGTTTGATCTATTCTCAAGCCTATGGTAATCTATGTACTAGGACCGGTTAATGAGTGTTTATCTTCCATTTCCAACTTGTTATATTTCATATACACCGAGAGATGTGAGTATCCAAACACCCCATGTGAGGTGCTAGTATGTAATTTCGTGCTTGTTATGACTTTTGCGGGGCTTATATGTGTTGTGGACTGTTTTTAAACCAATGCTTCATGACCCCTAACTTATAAATTAATTGGCTAAAAGCACATTTTCTTGAGGACAAGCAAATACCAAGTGTAGGGATATTTGATAAGGTTTTAAAATGTACCTTTTTGAGGGATCGTTTAAGCCCTTATTTGATCACTTTTGTATCCGTTATTACTTAATATCGTTCCTTTTCACTTTTTAGGTCTTTTGAAGGCAAATTGCTGGAATGACACTTATTTGGACGAAAAGCGGATATCAAGAAAATGGCCAAAGTCAAGAATCGAGACACTCCTTGCTAAAATACAAGGGGACGGCGTCAACTGCTAAGCTGCTGACGCCGTCGGTGCACTTCTGCGACGGAACGAGCAAATTGCTTATTTTCAAGTGGCGGTGTCGGCTTTAAAAGAGTAGGCCGTGCTTCAGGAGAAACCTAGATTTGATCAGACGGCGTCCGAAGGCGAAGGGGCGTGTCACAAGCACAAGGTGCGCCGTTGCAAGACTAACGTGGAAACGAAACCCAATGGCGACGACGCGGCGTCACAAATCATAAGGTGACGCGATGCGATTGTAATCTTATATATAGAATCCGAATTTTTAGTTTAGTGTTTAATCTTTTGGAGTAAAACCTAAACCGAACCAAGGCATCTTGTCTACAGGTATTTTAGGGTTCCAAAACCTATCTTACATCAAGATAAGTGTTTTACTTCATTAATTCAATTATGTCTTCAATTATTTGTGTGTATGCTTGCATGTTCTCCATGTCGGGCTAATTTACTTGTGTGTTTGCTTAGGGAATATGAAACTTAATTATTGATTATTGATTGGTTGTCTCTTATCTTAATTGTTAATGATCTAGTAATGCGATAGGTCATTAGTTGTGTAATTAATGCTTGATTAATCTTTGTGAACCTTAGACTATAACACTTAGAAGGTTGTAGGACTAAACCATCCAAAAAGTGCCTTAGAGTTAGAGTTTATAATTCCTAGAGGTTTTTGTAGACGAGACCCTTTGGTAAGTTCAAAGGTTAGGGACAACGCATACCCTAGACTTTAGACACACAACGCAATTAAGAATAAGGGCGTGACAATTCAACCATCAATAGGAGATAATTAAGGAGTAATAAAACCTAAGTAAACACATGTTTAAACCATCATACGAGCACACAATAATTACACATAGACTACATACACCTTAGATTAGATAATTAGATAATTAGAGTGTCGGTAGAAATACCAACCCCTAATCCAAACCGAGATTAAGTCTTTTTTTCCTTTCCTAAAAATATAAAAAGATAAAAAATAATCTTCCTCAACCCCAACCTTATCGTAGTAATTTCTCACTAGCATTCCTATTCCCTAGAGAAGCGATATCAATACCGTGGCGTACAATACTACTACCTATGATTAGTTTCTTTGCTTAGGGTGTTGAAAAACTTGCTCGACGAAAGGAAGTTCCTTTTGAAACGGCGCTTGTAGCGTTATCAGGTGTGGATATCATTTTTGTAAGCATACGTAACGCTATCTGAACAAGGTAGTTATAAAAGCTATATTTCGGAGTGATGTGAAGCGGCATCCACAACACTTGTAGTCAATAAAGGATTTGTTACTCCACTTGATATGTGCGGAAAGATACCATGGCGACTCTCGATTTAATCGGATAATTGTTTGGCCAAACCCAAAGGTAATGCAAGATGATTCTTGATTACATTTGGTATATCTGAATTAAAATCTATAACGAGATTCTAAATGGTTAAACTATATGGAATGATCTGAGATTCATAATCCATGGTTTAACGGTATCTATAACAAAGGATGATTAGAGCAAGACATTGAATGACCATGCTACTGAGAAACTTTTACAAAACTATTCTCTCAGACACTTTTTGTAACACCCCAACCCGACAAGGGTAGAAGTGTCACATTCTGGTGTCGTATCAGAACATACAATTAAAATCTTTGCAAACGAAAACCTTAAAATGAAGTATCAAATCATATGAACAGTTGACTGACAAGGAAATACAATATCCAAAATGAAAAGAAACACTCAAAACAAAATCTCTTCAAAATAAGTCCCAAAGTAATAAGGTGCTAGGGTTGGTCCACTCAGATACTCTAACTCTCAACCCATCGAAGCCCATCTTCCAACCTAAAACTGCCAGGAAAAGAAATGCGGTGAGCTTAAAAGCCCAGGTGAACAGATATAACAAAGCGAAAGCTAAACAAAGCGAAATGAAATGAAACAAAGGCTGATAACAATTCGCGTGAAAAGAACAATGAGTCAATGAGGATCCTGCAGAACACAATTATACAGATATCGAAAGCACATATATAGGAGAAGCGAAGCAAAGCAAAGCATCATGACAAGCATACAAGTACTGAAACATAAGCAAGCATGGAACTTCATATCCACACAACATATACGATACAATCAATTCAGGAAAATCATAAGCCATACAAGTCAAAGAGAAATCTAAGGCAAGCGGAAGCAATTAATTAGTAAGTGAACATGGCAAACACACATGTCAAAACACTTATTTGAAAACATAATCGACATCATAATCAAGCAGAAGTACAACAGTAGTCAACACATGGCAGTCACACGTAACAAGTATGAATACAACATACGATATAATTGAATGAATCAAAGACATAGCAGGACAACAAATTAACAAACCCATCGTCTAGGTTGAACCATTTTGCAATCAAACGGTAGCATGGCGAATGTAAACGCGGTCAACAATAAAAGCAGAGGATAAGGAAATACAAGCAGGATAGTCGCATAGTCCACGAGATTAGCTCGAACAAAGCTACATTATAAACCGGCAAACTGTCGATTACATAAAGCACTGGTCACGAGACAGGTGAGAGGTTCCATAATGGTGAATCACATATCATCGGATAGCGGTAGCTTCGGATAACGCGTATTAATCACATCATAGCGGGATAATCGGTAGTCACGCACAAAACATCAATAGCATAAACAAATCAAATAAACACATAATAACGATGCGTGAATGGAGCGATGATGCGAAATAGCGGAATGAGGTGTGGCGGATCAAAGAAATGGAATATATATATCTTGGTAGTAGAGTTAGGTCATATAAGTCTTGAGTAATGAACAATTACTTGTAGCATATGAGTGCGTTGGGGAATACAAAAGGTACAATATAGGTATATCAAAGGTGTAAGGGTTGTAGAAATCTACCGAGCCGGAACATATCATATCATAAGTAACCATTGTGACCGGAGGTGACCTCGAGATATATATAATAGGAGGAGACCTCGGTAACAAATGGAGTAGCTAGCTCGAGATGTGAAAGCGCGTATTGCCTGCGACATCATTCACCATATAAATCATATCATATCATATTAAATCCACTAATAACATATCATATCTAGGATGCATCCATAAGCCCGGAAACATAGTGGCCAAATCATATACATATAGTGAGCTCATAATCATATCATAATGGGGACGGTGTGTAACATCACTTTTACCACTTGAGTCATGCCATTGGTGCATCAATGACACGGTCATGTTACCTTCATGACTAGGAACACATATTTGGCTGGGTATCAAGCGGCCAGGGTCAAAGCATAATCATATCATATCATAAGGGTTCATATCAAAGGTTGAAAGTCAAGGTTCATATCGAGTTCCATAACATAAGTTCATAATGAGGTTCATGTCAGGATGGTTCATAATCATAAGGTTCATAATCGGAAGTTCATAATCATAACAACGATATCATAACAAGCAGTCATATCAAAGGATTATGTCGGAATCATATCAAAAGAATCATAGCATAAGGAAATCATAGCAAAGGAATATCATAAGTGAAGTAAAGTCAAGGATCGAAAATTCATGAGAAATCCCTCACGAAAAGGATAGAATATATGTACCTTAGCAACGAAATGAAAACAAACGGGAACGTAACACCGGGACGCAACGTCGTATCTTCTTCAACGAATCTACACGAATTGTCATCATATATTACTTATATACTCATTTTATAAGCTTCTTGTGCATGTGTAACTGTTTTACTTATTGGTATCCTCTTTTTATCTTTCATTTTCTTAAATTCACATATGGACCAGACTTTAGCAATTTTTATAAAATACTTACTTAGCTCAAATTAAATCAAGGAAATTCCCAGGGGTTCCCATATGAGTTAAAAGACTCTCCAAAAATTGAGGGGTTCTATTTCCAAGTAAAATGTCCTATAGAAAATCACAAGACCAGACCTGTCCAGAAAGTGGTCAGAAAATACACCTTAAAAGTTTACGCTTATCGGACCTGTTTAGACACCTTGGAAAAATTCCCAAAACTCCTAGAAATTCATTTATATCCTAAATGTCACTCCTGTAAAAGGAGAGATCCCAATTCTTTATGGTTTGAAAATTAAAAATCAAACACTCCAACTAAATTTCAGACCCGTTTTCTCAGCTTTGACACTTGATCTTGTAAAATTCAAAATTTACGACTTAGACAACTCCAAATTCGACCAAACCACTTGGAAAACTTAACTAAGACATAAAAAAAGTTTTTCAAACAAAAACCCAGAATATTACACTTATAAAATTCGATCTATAACACACACCAATTCATCATATTATGCTGTCCAGTTTTAGGGTTCATATTATGCCATCATAACACATGTTTAGACCATCAATTACATTTAGGGTTCCATTACAATTAAGGTTTCGAATTTATTATGTATGATAACATTCATATTTGTTTTATATAAACATAAGTGTGTGTGTGTGTCGATTGGCTAGCACAAACAAAAGGAAGACCATGAGGATACCTTTAGGCAGAATTCTGAGACCAAAAGAGCACCAAATGAGACTCACAGATCAAAATGCAAAGACCCAAGAGCACCACGATCAAAACACCTCCAAACTCTTCTTCTTCTTGACCTTGAGGCTGAATAAAATGTTAATGGAGGCTGCTAGGGTTTCGAATGGAGAGGGGATGGGATTTGATGCCACCACTTTTGGGTGAAAGTGAATTAGGGTTTTGTTTTTTTTGAAGTCTGATAACGAGACATAGGGAAACAAAAAAAAACGTGGGGGGGCTATATGGGTCTTGGTTTGGACGAAATTTAAGGGGGGGAGAAACAAGGTTTTATTTAGTTTCCAAAATTCTCAATATTCCTTCTTTTATTTATTTAATTTGTTAATTTCTTGATAATACATTATACATTATGTAATTTATGATGTGATATACTTGTAAGTGAAAAAATGAGTTCTAATATCTTCAATAAATTGGTGATTACACATATGTAATTTAATGTAAAACGTATTTAACGAGCCGAACGTTTTTACGGATTTTCATAATTATTTAACCTGAGGGCAAAATGGTCATTTAGCACATTTACAGATTTTAGGGTTTTACACTTTTAGTTAAAAAGCAAGTGAGAGCGTTTGCTAGGCGTTTCCGTCGTTAGTTTTGTGTGCCATTCGACACACCACTCCCAAGTGGGAGCTGTTGGTTTGTGGAAGTTGAAAACACGACAAAACGATTAAAGGTGTGTGAGCCGATGGGGGCACATACGATAAACACGAGTATACGTGTAAAACGTTTATAATACTTGAATTACATACCCGTTAATGCATGTTGCTTGACCCGAATTGTTTTGGACAACCCATGGCTTGTTTAAGTCTCAAATGGGTTGGTTAAGTTTGGTAAATCTGCCATGGGATTTTTAGCTTCCAAACGAATCAGGCATGTTGAATTGCTTGGGCTTGTTTGCTTGTTGACCAAGTCAAAAATCCAAGCTCAAGGTTGGTTTAGTTTACTATAGAAGCAAACATATATCTCATGCATTACGAAGATATATACCCTAATACCACTCCTATCGATCCATGCTTTTTCCTGTTTCATTCCTAGTCAATTTCTTTGTAAATTGATTAAGGTTTTGTTTGCTTTTACTTGCTCCTAAACTTGCAATGATTCAAGTGTATTAGGTGTAAAATAGATTGGAGGTTTCTCTTTTTACAAGTTCCTCGTAGAACTAGTATGGTAGCAAAAGGTGATTCTTAGGTTTTCAGTGGTGCATTTTACGGGAAGAAAATATATATTGGATGTTATGTCCGATATCGGGTAAGTAAAAGAAACAGCAACTTGCTGTTTTGGTTCTCGAATTGGAAGACAAGAGTAGTCTTGAGTGGTTTTTCGGATTTGGTTTATTCAAGTACTGGTGGTCAAATTGTTGACTGAAGTTTTATATTATGTTCTCGACCAGCCATATTTTGAACGTATACGTTATCGGGTTTGTGTGTGATACTCATTGAGACATCTATTTTAGGTGCTCAGTTTTGTATTGGTTTTATTGCCAGTTACTAAAGATCAATTTCCAAGAAAGGTTAGGGTTTCTTTTATCCCTTTTATTAATTAATTGTTTATTAATTACATGTTTAACCTAATTGCAATTACTAGATCCTTATCCGCTGCGTACTCGTAGAGGTTAATTGGTTAACTTGTTCTAAAATCCCAACATAATGTACTGTTGTTTTCAGATAGGGAAAAAGGTGAATAAGGTAGCAAGAAGGCTTGTATGAATATCGATAGAAGAAGGGAAATGACAAGGAAACTGGAATGCTTACTATAACTTCACACAGTTGGAGGATTTAGTCGAAGTTGGCGATCGAAAAAATGCATGAGTCTTGGTGTCTCTAACTATTCGTAGGGTGTCTAGCTAATTTCTCCTTGTTGTGCTTAGTGAAAATGATAGAGGTGGCAACATGGGCTGGTCGATTGGGTTTAGTAACAAGTCAAAACAATTAACTTCTTGGTGCGGGTCCAATTGGTTTGCCAGAAACACCTTTGGTCCAAAATTTCATTAAATCTTATTAGAAATAATCAGTGTGTACACTATGCGAAACCTTCAACCCCTTTTGACCTGTTTTCCTTAGCTAACTTTTTTTCATTTACTCGGTTGACCCGTCAAAGATGAAACATATCCCACATTGACTTGTTCATACTTCAATGGATCAGAATTTCCACAGAGATTACATATAAATAGGATAAAAATAAGCGTTTAACAAATAAGCATAACTGCCTTACGTGACCCACTACTTCTCTACTCTAGGAAAATGAAATCATACATGCATGGGACAATACTAAACTAAAAACATGGTATAAACTTGCTGATTATTTTCTCCACTACTAGTAATGGTCATGTGACCACTTCTTCAAGAATAAAAGAAATGGCAGTAGTTCGTGCAGTTCTTTCTTTTGGAGACCGGGAACGTATGACACACTAATACAAAACTGAAAAATAAAAATCCAACCTACGAATTGATCTATAAAAGCTTGTTACACATTCACCATGATCGAGCTATAGGAATATATAAGTCCAAATGCTCTATTCCTAAGTACACTAAGACATTCTATATTATGTATTATTCATGTATTGTATCAAACATCAGTGTCAACCAATAAGGTTGAACACTTAGGATTGCCAACCTGTCATATTTGACAGGTTATACATGATTATATTAGTTTAGATTACGTATGTGATTTATGTCATGAAAGGGTGTGATATTATTGGTCAAAATGTGAACCATCACAACTCTTGGACATACCTGTTCATGCATTATAAATAGGCTTGTATTATCAGACATATCATTTATATAAATTACTGTTTTATTGTGTCAATTGCTCCTTCCTCCCAAATCTGTTTCTACCCGTTGTGCATCTTGCACAACCATGTCCCATTCCACTCACTGCTATGACAAATGGACAAATCCAGGAAGTGCATTTGTTACATCCAACATTTTGGCATGAGCCCAAGTCCGGGAATTGATAATTGAGATCTCATCGGGAACTCATAACAAGGCAAGTTAAAAGAAGAAATGAAGCAACAATTGGCAATTGTTTCAAACAATTGTCAAAGGACTGCAAAGACATGCTTAAAAAGAAATTGGAGGAGATTCATGTATATAACAACGGGTTAACACGAGAAGAAGGAGATGCTTGAAAGACACAAGGGTACATACATTTCAAGTGCGGTGAGAAAGGACACATAGCAAGAAATTGTCCAAAGGAGATGGCCTCATAGAAGATAAACCAAGAATCATCACCAACTCTTCACATTCAGGATAACTTACTGAGTTCATCCATTTATCCACAAACTTCATAGTGGAGGGGACGATGAACAAGGGTGGAACAAATCGGTATGTGAGTAACAACTTGAACAAACATGTCTGCTCTAACATGAACTTATTCTCTAAATTAAAGGAGAAATTCTCAGTTGAGAAAATTGAAGACCAAAAGAAGTTCATGTTTGTGCATGGCATAGGAGAGATACAAATCAAATTTGGGTCTGAAATCTACATCATACCTAGTGTACTACACCCTTGATGTATCCCTGCACATTCTCTCCACAAGACAGTTGGAGGCTCAAGGCCTAGAACTCACTTTCACTAGAAACAAGTGCAAGCCCATTCCAATGTTCCTTAAACCATCTCATTGTTCATTTAACTGCAACAAGATGATTCATAGGCAGAATCAATACATGGAAAGTTTTTATAAATTTCTTGATGAAGACCTTCAGGATAAGGAAAAGAAGTTGCACCAACAATCAGCAGTATCCTTCTCACACAAATGCAATATATGTGGAGAAAAGGGACACATGGACTACATGTGCCCATCAAAGCAAACTACTACAGAATAATCACATGCAATGATTATATTTATTAAAAGTGTGTACATATTCCAACTCTTATAAACTCTTTCTATGATTATATTTCATTCTTAGATCTAATTAAAGATGATAAAATAGTTAGTCAAGAATGGGATATATTCAGAAATAAGATCATGAAAGTTTATAAATGGTTTTTTACTGTCCATCTTAAAAAAGAAGTACAAGGACCCTTACCACCCTCAATGAATAGGAAGAGATCCATTTAATGGATCTCCACAACTAGTTGAAACATTTGGGATACCCACGGTGTTGAATTCTCAAATGACTTTCCTATATTCTTGAAATCTTTGGCTTCTCAAGGAAAAATGGTCTTGAGATAAAAAAATTGTTACAATCATTACTTGAGTGTTTTTAATTGTTATTATAACAAGCAAAGGTTGTCATTATGAAGACTGAACAATGCATCTCAAAATTAAATCAAGATATATATATTATATAGATATAATGTATCCAGCAATAGGTTGAACACTTAGGGAACCAACTTTCATATTTGCTTGTGATTGCAAACACTTATATTGAATTTAGATGCAGCCTTAGGCACATTATGTCCAGAAAAGGATGTGATATTATTGGTCAAAATGTGAACCATCAAAACTCTTGAACATACCTGTTCATGCATTATAAATAGGCTTGTATTATCAGACATATCATATATATATAAATTACAATTTTATTGTGTCAATTGCTCCTTCCTCCCAAATCTGTCTCTACCCGCTTTGCATACTGCACAACCATGTCCCATTCTAATCACTACATTGCAAACAAATGGACAAATCCAATTGGTATCAGAGCCGGAATCATCATAAAACAAGATTAATTTTTTTTCCTATTTTTGAATCAAAACCGCACTATTTTTTTCGGCCAAAAATAGTTTGCAAATCCGATTAAAACACAATCACTGAAATCATTTTGTGTTGTAAGATATTAGTTTTCACATACACATCAAACCATAACACAACGTAGCGTATAAATGGAATTCTAGAGAGAGAAAGTTAGAGGTTTAGGGAACTTAGTGAGAGAAAGTGAAAGATATTATTATGAGCTCCAACTCTCTACCTTGGGAGGTAGAGAGTATAAGTCTTACATAAACGCCACACATCGGGTGTGGATCGGGCATACGATGGGTAAAGACCCGTCCGTCCTCCGGTGTTACTTAACTAAATACTTTAACTTAAAAGAACTACGACTCTGAGCTTTCTAACGATTACATATACTTGAGGTGACCGACTCTTTAATACCGACAATTTCTAATTCCTAACAATCTCCCCCTAAGGGAGGTCACCTCAATCATGTACCAAAATTACATTGAATACAAATAGATATTACATTAACAATTGATCTTGCATTCTTGATGTAGTCCTTTGCTCCTAAGCTCGTAGTCATTGATTCTTCACAATGCATGTTTGGTTACTCCAAGTGGAGGTCTTTTATTGATCCACGTGATAATAATTTCGAGCCATCTTTTGAGATCATCAGCTATCAAAGATCTCTGAGACATCCTTTGTGGTGTAGGTATTATGTGATGTTGTGACTTTCGGACCGACATGCTCATTCGGATCATGATATCTTCTCGCCAGTAGCGGAAGCTTTTTTGATTCATGATATTGGCAGCAGCGTAGCAGAAGCATGGAGTATAAATATCAGAGTCATTGATGCACTAATCATGATTTCTTTTGAGATGAATGTGATAAGTGAGCATGCGGCTATGGATCGACGCTTCATTGATAAAATACTGCAAGCGTCGGGTGTACTGCATACAGTTAGCAATAAATTGCGAAAGTGCCTTTGATCACTTTCGTTGAATTGAGGTACACGGCCTACGGTTCCCCGTTGATCGGTACATGTCTTGCTGTGATCAGGTATAATTCGAAGAATTTCCTTGACAGGGTTTCGCTTGTTGCTCTAGCTGTTCTCAAACTGGAACATCTCAAAGAAGACAACACGGAGTGAGTGAACCAGCGAATTTTTAAGTTCACTGATTGATGAAAAGAGATTTGAAAAACAATCGTGTATTGCTCAATAGAAATTGTTTTTGCAATACAACGAAGGTTTTATTGAAACTCTATTATCAATCATAAAAACACCTTTTGGTTTGAAAAATGAGTACACATCGATGTGCTAAAAATAAAAGTTGTTAAGCACAAAGATCGGTTTTTCAAAGGTATCCGTCAATCCATAACCTGAACTAGGATTGATTCAAGAGATTGAATCGCCCCATTGTTTCTGTTCAGTTGTCACATGGTTGATCTAAATAATAGATCTCACATGCCACCTACCAGGAGCTTGTTTGATGTTGGCTCCAGAAGGCTTTCCATCTTCATTATGAATAGGTAAACACATCACTCAGATGTTCTGGCAATACCACAAGGATAATGCGTAGGACTCAAGATATAATCTCTCTTTCCACATTGTGTGAAATAGAGAGTCTTCATTCAAAGTGTCCTAATGAGATTTATTGATAATCTCGTGGCTCTAGACTCAATTTTTTTTTTGTGCATATTTGGATCCTGTACCGGACACTAGGGAGAGGGTCTCCTTCTTCAATATCAACAATCTCTAAGAGAAAGTCAATAGATAATGTCGGTTCCCCGTGAGAATGAAACAAGTCCTTTTAAGAGGAACTTGAGTGGTTTGGAAAGTTGAAGTGCAGTGCGTCACTGGGTCCATGACGTCTTGTCTTCAATACCGATGTTACCATCAGTAGCATATGAATTGAACCCGGTTTCTGCCCTAAGGTTGAATAAATGGAGGGCTATTTGTTTTCACCCTTTTCTCATTCAATTCTTTTTAATTCTTCAACCCCTTCAGTGCTTACCAAGACCTCATAGCTAGAACCTTGTTGGGTTTATTCCAGTACTAGCTCAGTCTCATCCACTCTTCCCTTATCTCATTTTTCTCCTTTTATCATTATACCTAAGAACTCTACACTAACTAGTGGATAGTCCCTGGGTAGATCCCTCCGGTTCTGGCGGATCATGGGAACACATACCTAACCTTATCATCCTTATATCACCATACATAAAGTAAAGTTGGTCGGTCCTTTTGGTATTGTTCACCTGCCATATGGACTCAATTGAAAACCATTTGAAAATCAATTCAGATACTTGTGATATATTATCAAAGCATTTTGTACCTGAATTGTTTTTGATAATTTTAGAACGAGAACTCCCCCTCAACATGTGCATCAAGTATTTGAAAATGTTTTGCACACGGAGGCAAGAGAAAGAATTAACTTCTTTGATTACCATTTTCTAAAAGATATCAACATCACTTCCCACATCAAATCAAGTAGATAGAGCATGTTGGAGAAGGATGAGGTTTTCATAATTTTGCTCCCCCTCAATATGTGCATCTAAGTTTGAAAAGAGTTTTGCACATAATGGAGGAAACCTGCACATTGAGAAAAATGATCACGTTTCAACACATATTGGTTTACGACATATGCTCCCCCTCAACATGTGCAAGAAAATTTAAAATCGTTTGGCACATGTGGGAAGGATAGCATGTACATCCTTATAAAACCATTTACCAATTTATCAGTTTAAATCCAATTTAAATCACAAATTCTCCCCGATCACAATTATCAAATCATTTGAGATTTGTGATCTCTGTAGATTTAAATTGATTTTGAAAGCTTTTAAGGAGAATTGTGACTTGATTAAGAAACTGTTTTAACTGATAATGATCGGATTTTAAGACTTTAAAACTCCATTGGTAAAACATGCATGTACATCTTTTGAAAACAATTTAATGCCAAATAACTTTTTAATTTAATTGAAATCATTCTCCCCTCAATCAATGACATAGGTTGTTGATTGAGAGATAGAGATTTTGACAAATAAGTCCTGATGATTATCAAAAATAGAGATCGAGTTATTATTCAAAGCAGTTAGTTTTCAGCAGATAAATGTTTATAGAATCAGAGCATGGAATTTGAAAACATGGTAAAGCATGGCTCTGTTCTTTCTTTTTGAAAGCGGGTTCTTGCCTGAAAATGACAATAAACCATTGTTTCTCTTTCTCCCAAAAATATTTTTGATTTTTTGATTTTTTTTTTTTTTTTTTTTTTAAGAATTCGAACAACATCTAAAGTCCCGTGTCATTCTTTGAATGACAGCACAAAGACCGTAGATGTTATCGAACCGAGAAAAACATAACAAATTGACAATATTTTTTGAAGATTTTTCGAATTTTTCATATTTTTTATGGATTTTGAAGGTTTTATATTTTTCTGTTTGATTTTAGAGGGTTTTATAATTTTGTATTTTGTTTTTCGAATAGATATATACAAGAGATAGATGAAGATAGACCTTTACTCCTCGTCTTCCTCCTGAAGACGTTTGAGTGTTTCTGGTTGAAGGCTTTTCAAGCCTAGTCGTGGAAGTATGAACTCAAAACGTTCTCTTGGAAGAGCTTTGGTGAAGATGTCTGCTAACTGATATTCAGACCTCACAAAATAGAGTTCCACCACACCTTTTTCCACTTGTTCCCTAATGAAATGATGTCGAATGTCGATATGCTTTGCTCTTGAGTGTTGAACGTTGTTGCATGAGAGCAATAGCACTTTATTATCCAAGATACAGAGGGATTTTGTTGAATTCAAAGCCATAGTAGATAATTGAGATCTCATCCATAAGATTTGAGCACAACAAGATGACATGGCTATGTATTCAACCTCTGTAGAGGAAATAGAAGTACTCATTTGCTTCTTTGAAGACCAGCTCACAAGCTTATCACCCAAAAAGCTGAGCACCTCGGATGTACTTCGGCGAGTATCTTGACACCCTGCATGATCGGCATCGCATAGGCCGTTAGTGACATACCGGTGTCCTTCAGGTACCAAAGACCCATATTGATGGTTCCTTGGAGATACCGAAAGACCCGTTTAACCGCTTCAAGGTGCTTTTTAGTAGGCTTAGCATGGTATCTAGCACACATGCAAACAGCGAACAAGATGTCTGGTCTACTAGCGGTGAGGTACATCAGGGATCCAATCATACAACGATATTTTGTTTGGTCAATCATGATCCCTGAGTGGTCCTCATCTAGTTTGGTTCGATCAATCATGGGAGTGTCAACAAGGTCACTTGAATCAAATCCAAATTTCTTTAAGATCTCAGTTGCATATTTAGATTGATTTATGAAAATGCCTCCGGGGCTTTGTGAAATTTGTAATCCCAAGAAAAATGACATTTGTCCCATCATTGACATTTGAAATTTTGAACTCATTTCATTTGAAAAACGGTCACACTCATTGGGGTCAGTTGAGGCAAAAATGATATCATCAACATAAATTTGAACATGAATTAAATGTTTGCCTGACTTCCTGGTGAACAATGTTGGATCAACTGCTCCTTTGCTAAATCCGGTAGATAGAAGAAACTTTGACAGTGTATCATACCATGCCCTTGGAGCTTGCTTTAAACCGTAAAGAGCCTTCTTCAAACGATAAACGTGAGTAGGATTCTCTTGATTCACAAATCCTTCAGGTTGGCTGACGTAGACGACTTCTTTAAGATCTCCATTCAGAAATGCCGTCTTCACATCCATCTGATAGACTACCATGTTCTTACTAGCAGCATTAGCCAAAAAGATTATGATTGCCTCAATTCGAGCAACTGGAGCAAAAGATTCTTCAAAGTCAATACCCTCCTCTTGACGGTATCCTTTAGCAACTAATCGAGCCTTGTTCTTTAACACATCACCATGCTCATCAAGTTTCACTTTGAAGATCCATTTAAGAGCAATAATCATAGCACATCACGGAGCGGTACTAACTCCCATACATCAAGTCGATCAAACTCATGAATTTCATCTTGCATGGCATTAAACCAGCTATCTTCATTCATGGCGGTTTTAACATCTTTTGGTTCGATCTTAGATAGGACGGAGTTGAAGAAGCACCATAAGGCATCGGTTGCAAGTTGTTTCCGTGTTGATACTGGGCGAGAGGGGTTTCCAATGATGTTGTCCAATGGATGATCGTGAGTCCATTTTCTAAGGTGTTCATGTGGCAGTTGTTGAGGGACTGAGGTAGCAGAGTCGATGTCTCCTGAAGAAGATGGTTCTGATGATGATTCAGGAGCAAATATGTTTTCAAATGGAGCATCTTCAGGAGTAACAAAGGGATTAACTTCATCATTGATGCCAGAAACAGTTCCATGATGTACATTTGAAGAATGATGATTTGTTGATGAGACGAAGGATCGTAGAAGGTGCTTCTTGAAAGATATTAGACCGGGGATTGACTTCATTCATAGGAATATGAGCAGCCTCTGTTGTAGGGATCCACACCTCATTAGTACTTGGATCATAAAGTTCATCAAACATAGGATCAAACAATTTCTTTAAATCATCTTGAGATGGAGGTACATATGGAGTTTCTTGAGAAGAGTTTGGAACAAGGGATGAACCAATGGGACTGTTTGAAGTCTGGTCTGGTTGGAGTGTCCAGAGCCATTTGACCGAACAACTCATCAAACGTAACGTGAATTGTTTCCATGATATTTCGGGTTCTTTTGTTGTAGATTCGGTATCCCTTTTGTTTGGTGCATATCCTACAAATACTCCAATGTCGACTTTAGCCTAAGTTTTCCTAAGTCTTGACCCTCATTAGTTGGATAACACAATGCACCTAACACACGAAGGAAAGAGAGATTAGGTTTTCTGTTGTTGACAAGTTCATATGGAGTCTTTCCATGAACAGTGTGAATCATGGAGCGATTTTGTGTGTAGCATGCGGTGGCAATGCTTCAGCCGAGAGAAACATTGGAACCTTTGAGTAAATCAGCATTGTTCTAGCGGATTCAACAAGAGTTCGATTTCGTCTTTCAACTACACCGTTCTGTTGAGGAGTTCGTGGAACACTTCTTTGATGGCTGATTCCAACGCTTTCATAGAATTCACTAAGTTGTTTGTTGACAAACTCGGTTCCATTGTGCTGTTCGATAATTACGGCGGTTTTGTTAAGTCGAACCTGCAGCTGTTTGATGAGTTTGATGATGATATCGGGAGTTTCATCCTTTGTCCTTAAGAACTTGACCCAGGTGAATCTAGAGTAATCATCAACCACAACTAACACATATTTCTTCCCAAAGATATTCGCACCTCATTGGTCCACATTAATCCATATGAATCATATGAAGAACTTCTGTGACAGAGTTAGTAGGTTTGGGTTTATGGGCATACTTCTTGCTTTTTCCCAATTGACATGATGAACAAAGATGATCCTTTTCATACTTGAGTCTAGGTAAACCTACAACTAAGTCCTTTGGGAGAGATCATTGATGGTGCTGAAGTTCAGGTGATTGAGACGACGATGCCATAACCATGACTTTGTTTTAGA
>OU343221.1:344312734-344434549 GCA_910596185.1 Chrysanthemum makinoi
AGCCTTTGACAGCAAGCAAATTGGAGAAGACTTCATCATATCATCGATGGAGATGGTGTATAGATTTGAACCACGTGAACCTCTTAAAAGTTCCTTACCATCAAGTTCCCTAACGAAGCAGGTATGTTTTCTGAAGGCTACTTCTAGATCAGAATCGCAGAATTGACCAACAGAGAACAAGTTGTGACCAAGACCTTCTACATAGTAAACTCTGGAGATAACACTTTTGCCAACAACATAGTCTCCATAACCCATAATAGCACCAAAGTGATCATTCCCGAATCTAACAGTCCCGATGAATTTGCTCACGAAGTTCATGAGCCTGACCGTCTCGTCATATGCTTGGAACAGCCGTGTCCGAGGTACCGAAGCGATTTGAACGATCTGCAGTTGAACACAGACAAGAATGGATAAGCGGATAATTGGGATCCCCATGCAAGAATGGGTTCCATTTGGTTAGTAACAATGGTTGGAACACCCACATCAGAAATAGAAGCATTTATATCAGAAAATGAGGCAATGGAATCATTGTGAATAGATGCAGTACTAGTGTCTGTATTAGCCCTTTTTACAGTGTGATCACTTCTTAAGGGAATAGTTCTACCAGTAGGCATCCATTTTTTAGTGGGCATTGCTCGATTAGTCTTATGACCAATACTTGGTATCCAATAATAACCTATTTTATGAAAATGTTCTTCCTGTGGGTTTCCACTGTTTTCTAATTTTATTTCGTTTTTGCCTTTTAGCCTTCTTAGCATGAATTTTATCATTAACAATTTTAACTGGACATTAACATCATTAGACAGCATTAACACCACATTCATGATTAGAGCAATTCAAGCGAGTCATCAATACAAGGTTTGCAAATAGTATCGAATTCGAATTAATTACGATCGCCTATGGCTAATACTAGAATCAACACGATTCGTTTTATTCGATTCAAACTTAAAGTTCCTAGATTGTTCTTACTCTTTTCGGTGCACATTCTTAGCTTGCGAGGTCCTATCATTCCTTGTATTGTCTTGAGACTTTGACCGCTCCCTTTAATGTCACCTGATTACTCTGTAGAGGGAATGGGAACATTAGTTGGTTTTACTACTATTTGCATCACCTGTTTAGATGTGCTGGGATCTGAACTACATGCAGGCACACTAAGGTTCACTTTCTTAAAATTGACAGATCTGGAATCTGAACTACTTAAAGGCACACTACGGTTCACATTCAAAACATTGGGAATCGAATGAATATCATACTTGGCATTAGGCATTGAGCATGGAATCAAAGGATTAACTCTCTCACCTAATGACTTTGGGCATATTGTGATCAAGCATTCTAAGATTTCTTGAGATCGTTTGGCATATAAGCATGCATGTCCAATTGCATTATCATGAGGTTTCTCTAACTTATCCTCTTCAACAATCTCACGCAGACATTCTAGGCAATCCTTAAGGGATGAGAAGTATGTTTGAACAGCAAGTTTGTTGTTCCTGAGATGAGGAGGAACATATTTCACAGACAAAGCATATTTATTACAAAGTGAACTTTGATACACCATTCTCCCCATTGGTCATAAGCATTTTCCCTTTTTACTCTTGATTCTCAATTTCCTTTTGCAATGAAGCTATTTGTTCGTTATTTTTGTTCGGTGACCTTTATTGATTCAAATAACTCATTGAAATGACGTTTAACTTTTTCATTTTCTTCTAGAAAACTTTCATTTTCTTTTTGTAATGCATTTACTAGGTTTTGAAGATGAAAGCGTTTGAGAATTCGAGAATCTAAAGGAGGAGGCATTTGGGAGCTGTTATATTGTTCGTTTGACCCTTTAATTAAGAGATTTGGGCTTTCAACTTTCTGATCGTGTTGCAATGAGCTTGAATCTGTTCATCACGTTTGTTAATTTGAAAAAGTGCATCAAACTCTGGAGCATCTGAGGATGTCTTGATATTTGAAGTTTTGACATTTTCTTTAAGATGTTGATATTTTAGTTGTAAATTAAAATGCTCAACTTCTAGTTTAGAAAATTGTTTAACCAAATTGTCGTGATCATCCAGTTCAATTTTCTCGTTTAGTTTAGAATTAGTTTTTCAAGCTCAATGACACGATCGTTGGAGACTTTAGGGCAACAGATAGTTCATGAAATTGGGAAGCATTAATAGAGCAATTTGAAGCAGTGAAAAACATATCTTGAGCAACACATTCAGTGATAAGAGTCTCATTTAATGTATGCAAGTTCTTCCTCTCAATCTCATTATATCTTAGTGCACGCTCATAGTCACTTACTTCAACTATCATTGCATCAAATTCCTTTTCCATTCCCTTAATATCAGTTTCTATCCCCTTTTTAAGACTCTCAAAGTGATCTTTTAGAAGTTTAAAGAAAGGCATGACCTCAGTTAAGTAACATTCTTTCATTTGCTCAAAACCCCTTTCTCCTTCAGTTATACCAGTGGGTGTGATCCTTTTCTTGCAAGTTTTCTCAAAATCAACAAATAGTTGAAATATAATATATTGGCTAATTAAGGTCTTGCTTTTAGTGGCAATTGTTCTAGGAACAAGATGCATTGGTGTATTAGGAGGATACACGGTCGCTCTAGGCATTTTCCAAGGGAGGTTTGTTTCAACAATATTTTCACTTTACGCTTATCTAAATCCATTTTCCAGAAGACTTGTTCAGGAGTCAACAATGTCTGAGGCTTAAACTTGTTCAAGGAAATCCAGTTTTCCTTCTTGTAGTCATGAGGAGTGATAATTATTTTTTTCTCTTTGCATTTAGGATCATTTAGTTTCTTATTCATCTTCTCCCTAGTGATTTCATCTAGTTTCTTATCATCCTCTGTGCACTCAACGCAACTAGGTTTTTGTCTAGGTTTAAGAATCTTATTGCCATCATAGATCACTCTTTGAGCTGCTTTTGCTATCTTTCCGTACTCAGGGTTGGGTTTATCTATAATGGGAACACTATGCTTATCGCTTAGAACTCTATGTTTAGTGACCATGTGAGCAGTCTGAATGGTGTTTCCTTGTATGTACAACTTGTTTTCAAGTTTGTTTTTCAAAGTTTTCAGATTAGAAAAGTCTCTCAAGAGTTTTGATTCCTTTGCATTAAATTCTTGCTTAAGCATTTTCACATTTTCTTGAAGTTCTTGTTTTTGCTTAGCCGTTTTAGAAAGCTTTTCTTGCAAGGAATTTAATTCTTGTTTCAATACTTCTTCTCTAAAATTACTTTTTCTAATGACTGTTCGCACTTGGTCATCCATTTCTTGCTCACGAGTGGTCAACTCAAATTTTGCCCGTTGTTCATAAATAGCAACACGTTCTTTATAGGCATTTAGTTCAGAAATTACAGAATCATCGGGGGCACATGCAGTGTATTCATCAAAAACATAGTCATTGTTGACTGCGGAAGATGCATCACTTGGTACAACTTCACTTTCACTTTGTTTCACATATTGATCATATGGGACAACATCGATATTACCCATATTTTCAATATTTGATTCAATAGTTTCAGTTGATTGTACTTTGTCATGCATCTGTTGCACATCAGCATCATCGTATAGTTTTAATACCTCTGAGATGAGTTTGTGTTTGGATGGGCCAGCTTGTGGTGAAGAAGAGACCTTGGGAGAAACCATTGGAGAAATGCTAGCCATAAAATTGTGTGTGCGAGGGTCCATCATCCACATCAGTCGTATGCATCACAATCAGCGACTTGAAAGGCATTCGATGATTGTGACCTATCTCTCTGATAGGTTGCTCATCCACATCTGCATCATAGGTCTTGGCATTGCCCTCAGCTAAAACAGACAATTCCTCTTCATCCAAAGCAGCACCATTATCCTTAGCTTGCACAAGCAGCATCTTATCTCTGAGTAATCGGCGATTCGTGGGCGCTTTGGAGATGTACAGTTCCTTGCAATGTGTCCCTCACCACCACAGTTATAACATTTGATCGGCTTAGCTTGACCTTGATTACCATTCCTTCCTCGATTCTGATTACCAACATAACCTCTTCCAGTTCCACCTCTTCCTTGATCAACCTGCCTTTCTTGGCGGCACGCCCATAATTTTCCCATCTCTGATCAAAGCATGGTTGTGAAGATTGGAGGCGGTTCGGATCTCATTACAGGTGTGAATTTTGTTGGTGTGAGGTGAAAGTGTCCTGTTCTCTTTAACCATGAGTGTCAGTTGAGTGATGAAATGTTCCATGACAGCATTTGCATCGGTTGTTTGAACATTGGATCAGAATGGGTTTGTGATTATCATCTTCGTGGGTACAACTTGAGAAGCTTTGGTGGTAATCCCATCATTTGTAAAAGGCAGTTGAATCATTTGTAGAGCTTGTTTCTCCTGACCTTTTGGCGATCAAGAATCCTCTTTTCTAACATAGCATGTCTCTCATTCTGAAGGAGGAAGGCATAAAGTTGCTCATAGTTTGTATTCTTCAATCCTTTAGTGAGCTTCACAAAGGTGACAAACTTGTGCCATTCGGGATTCATGTTGTTCACAAATTTAGAGTTCATCTGAATGTTAGGCATAGTCATTCTGATGTTCCTCATATCATTCACCAACTTATGAAATCTCACATAGTACTCATAGACACTCATCGGTTTCATCTTGAAGTAATCAAATTCATCATAGAGTTGTGATTCTCTGTCTTCCATAGTTAATTCAGAACCGAGAGAAGCATCTTGACATTATCCCATCACGCCTTTGCTTGGTGTTGTGATTGATCAGCTTGTAGATGTCTTTAGGAAGACCTTGAAGAACAATGTTAGAAGCCGATATGCATCAAATCTCTTCTTCTCCTTATCATTGAGTTCATCATACATCTTTGGTCTGTCCATTCCGTAAATAGGAGTTCCATCTTCATTAGTATCAAGTATATCTCTAGTCGTCTCAACTCGATACGGTCCTTCATCAATGGATTTGAGAATGTTGACACCATTTTCCTTTCCAAGGCATCAATCGATTCGTTGAGCCCAAGAATCGTAGTCAGTTCTTTCAAGCATGGGTGGACGAGTATCTGAACCAGCTGCTTGAACATCCTCGGCAACAGTGGAGATGATAGTAGGAACGTTGGTAGACATGTTAACAGATTATACGGGATTTTATAACTCTATGATTAAACCGGGAAATAGATTCTTTCACGGGATTTTACTAAATCAAATGAAAACCGTAGACAATCACCCAAGTCGCTAGAAGATAATGCACCAAGTCGCTAACACCTGATTCGCTACACCCCAAGTCGCTAAAGTCCCAAGTCGCTAGACAAGTGCAAGTCGCTAAGTAGTTACTCGCTAAACCTCAAGTCGCTAGCAAAATTTTGGCAGCAATTCGCTACTCAAGTCGCTAAAGATTCAAGTCGCTAAAGAGCAACTCGCTACAGACCAAGTCGCTACCACCAAGTCGCTACCCGTGGTGGAGAGTCCACTACTTGTCTTGACTGTCGCTAGGTCCAAGTCGCTAGCTCCAAAACTGTAACTCGCTACAAAATTGTGAAGCAAGTCACTAGGAAGAAAGAAATCCGTATATCAAGTCGCTAGCAAGAAAAAACACATAAACATCACTTTTCAATCCAAAAACACCCCAACTAAGATGATTCAAGCTTACCAAATGAAAACCTAAACACTTGTGATGATTCTAAACATAAAAGTACTAACAAAATCCAAGCTTTAACACAAGAGATCAACCAAATGATGCACAAACCACTAAACTTTTTCAAACTCAAAAAACCACCTAAAAACCACTAAAAATCCAAAGATGTGCAAGATATGATCAAACCATGGCTCTTGATACCAATTGTAAGATATTAGTTTTCACATACACATCAAACCATAACACAAAGTGGCGTATAAATGGAATTCTAGAGAGAGAAAGTTAGAGGTTTAGGGAACTTAGTGAGAGAAAGTGAAAGATATTATTATGAGCTCTAACTCTCTACCTTGGGAGGTAGAGAATATTTATAGTCTTACATAAAACGCCACACATCGGGCTGTGGATCAGGCATACAGTGGGTAAAGACCCGTCCGTCCTCCACGGTGTTACTTAACTAAATACTACTTAACTTAAAAGAACTACGACTACGAGCTTTCTAACGATTACATATACTTGAGGTGACCGACTCTTTAATACCTGGAATTTCTAATTCCTAACATGTGTTTATCATCAGGAGAATCCAACTCTTGTCACCAAGGGATTAATCACTTTCGTGATTAATTTTGACCGGTAACAAAAAGGCTTCATATTTTTTAGCAAACTTTTCTGTCAAGAACTTCAACCGAAAAATACATAACCCAGAAATCATCATTATCAAGGGGTTACGCACGGTCAAAAAAATCCGAACCCAAGATTCAAAACAGTAAAAATAACATCGAGAGGATAACGCGAAGTCATCAAATTAGGGTAGAATTAAAAGATTCAAATTAGAACAAACACACCTGTTCCAATTAAAGAATCAAGCCCAGATCGTTAATTAAGCCACAAATCGACTTAATTAAACTCTTCAATCATCCATATCTATCACGGATTGAAAACCCCAATTCGCCGAAACCCAAAAAATTTCGATTGAATGGAAGAAGTGCTCTTGAAGAACACCACACACCGGAGAAGATAGGAAGGCAATAAAGCCATAAAGATCAGGAGAAGAAAACGGCATCAAAGCCCAGAAGGAAGAGACGAAATTGATCTCAGTCTCCAAAGAGACGTTTTTTTTCTTATCTCTAAAAAAGGAAGATAAGAATACTTGTAACAAAAGAGGAGCGTACTTTTTTTTATCTCACACAAGAGATAAACGATAAACATATTAAAAGGAGGCGCTTGTTTTAAGTAGGGCTACACAAGGATTATTTTTATATTTAAGGCATCGGGTTAGACCATTAACCCATCCAGGTTCCATAAAAATTTACAACACCACTCCTTCATTTTTATATATAGTATATATTTTTCATTTTTGATATATATTATTTTTGTTTTGATAAATTACTTTAATTTACAAATTTAGTACTTCATCAATTTTTTTAGAAATAGTAACCTAGTGATTACACTGCTTATTATATTAGAAATAACTTTTAAAGGATAATTAACCTTAGGTTATTCGTTTTAAAAAAAAAAGATATAATCTCCAATGATAGTTTTGGATTAAAAAACTAGTCCTATAAAGTTTTATAGCCTATAAGGAAAATAAAACATTTTTCCACACACCTCGTGTTAGATTTTTGGAGATATTTTTTTTATTGTTAATATATTTAAGATATTACGAAAGGAAGTGGAAATAAGGAACCTAATACTAAAATTACAAATAGTACACCCCAATTTCAATGCCCAATCCTAAAGCCCGTGAATTACTCATTATGGGCAATTCGCATGCAAATTATTTTCGAAGCAAATAGCTTATGGGAAACAATAGAGCCGACTGAATCGACTCAACCCAATAAGAAAAAAGATAAAACCGCTATTGCATTTCTTTACCAAGCCTTACCCGAAGAACAATTACTTCAAATAACAAAGCAGAAAACCGCCAAAGATATTTGGAATGCTTTGAAAACTAGACACGTTGGCGAAAAAGGAGTCCAACAAGCAAGACTTCAAACACTCAAATCCGATTTTGAGATATTATACATGAAGGAAGACGAGATAATCGACACGATCACTACAAAGCTTGTCTAGGACACACCATAGAAGATGAAACCATAGTAGATAAACTACTAAATGCTGTACCCAATAGGTATATGCAAATAGTCACATCTATAGAACAATATTCCGACCTAAGTGAAATGACTATGGAAGAAGCAATTGGAAGACTTAAGACCTAAGAAGAAAGGATTGAGTTCAAAAAGGGAAGACATGTGGACAACCAAGAAAAATTGATGTTCACACGGCATGACAATAGAGGAAAACCTTTTGGAGAATATGGTCAGGGAAGATTTAACCAGTCTCGAGGGCGAGAAAAAGACAAGAACAATTATCACTCTAAATGGGAAGAACGAGCGTCTTTTGAAGAAGATACAGAGAAAAATCTCAAGTCACATGCTACCGATGTCATAGACCTGGACATTATGCCTATGAATGTCAAAATAAAAGCAAGAATCAAGTCATAGAACAATCCAATTTTATTGAAGAAGACTTAGAGCCAACATTGCTTATGGCGACTATAACTGAAGAGAAATGATACAATGAGCATATCACAGAGAGTGGAGACACCACAGAGAATGCAGAAACAGCAGAGAATGCAGAAGACAACAGGGACTGCAGAAGATTCTTAAATTCGATCAATGTTGCAACGAATTTTAAAGGAAGCAAAATGGAGTTATGTAAGATGACTACAAAAGACTTAAAGATCTACGTCGCAGCAATTGTGATTAAGTGGGAGAATATTGTGTTGGGATATGAAAGTGCTGAAGATTGACAAAGTACTGATTAAAGTCAAAGTACTGCTTAGTAAAAATTCAGAGTACTGATGTCGAAGTCAAAGTACTGCAAAGCTAAAGAACTGCTATATTCGTTAATGGAAAGCTTTGTTATTCTAGAATATTCTTTGTTTAGATTACTTGTCGTACAAGGTTACAAATTGTAAACCGACTAGGGTTATCCTTAAGCCTATAAAAGGACCCCTAGATTGGCATTAGATGTACGAGTTTTCATATATTATTAGAGTTTTAGAGAAGTTTGATATTAGAGTTTTAGAGTTGTTTAAGAATCTGTATAACAAGCAGATTCAGAGTTATTAATAAAATCATTGAAAGTTAAAGTTATATTCTTCTTAGCTTTGTTAAGTAAATTCCGCGTACTTAATAGAGATTTCTCAGTGTTTCATTGTTAATAACTTAGGATTTATCCGAGGTTACTAAACCCTTAACAAGCTATATAAGTTAGTTTGGTTAGAGTACATCGATCTAACAAGTGGTATCAGAGCTTGTGTGGAAACTCTGACTAAGAAGAAGGGCGAATACGACCTATGGAGAATGAAGATGAGGCAGTACATTGCAATTACAGACCATACACTATGGAATGTAATTGTCAATGGCAATGAAGTAGTTCCAGAACCAATAGAGATTCCTGGACAACCTAAACCAGTTTTACCAGCAGCAACAATAAGAAATCAAGAGAAGGCTCTCAATATACTGTTGTCTGCTATTCCAGATGGTCATCTACTCAAGTTCCATGATGCTAAAGATGCAAGGCAACTCTTGGCTGCTCTCAAGACAAGATTTGGAGGTAATGATGCTTCCAAGAAGATGCACAGAAATCTGTTGAAGCAGCAGTTTGAAACCTTTACTGTTGGAGAAAGAGAAAGCCTTGATGCTGCCTATGACAGATTCCAAAATCTTCTCAGCATGCTGGAGCTGTACAAAGCAGAGGTCTTAGTTGAAGATGCTAATTTAATGTTCTTAAAGAGTTTGCCATCTACATGGCATGTGATTGCTACATTGATCAGAGGACAACCTGGTTTGGACACTATGGACTTTGATGATCTCTACAACTATCTGAAGGTGTATGAGCATGAGATGAATGGTCAAACTAGTTCAAAGTCTTACAGTATTGCTTTTGTGTCATCTGAAAAGAGAGGCAGTACTTCCACTAAAAGTACTGCTTCTTCTACTCAAAGTACTGTTGCCTACACTACCCCCACCTTTGCTCAGCAACCCACACCAACAAATACCATCCACTCAGATGAAGTCGTATGCTCTTTTTTTGCACAGCAAGATACCCTACCTGTTACATATGAAGAAGATCTATCACAGATTGAAGAGGATGCTCTTGAAGAAATTGATATCAGGTGGCAAGTTGCTATGATCACTGCAAGGATCAAGAAGTTTATGAAGAAGACAGGAAGAGGCATTGACTTCAAACCAAAACAAGGAATAAATTTTGACAAATCCAAGATTGAATGCTTCAACTGTCAAAAGACTAGACATTTTGCAAGGGAATGCAGGTTTGCTAAATATCAAGCAAACAGGATGACTAAGAAACCAAATCTTGAGCTAAAAGAAATTCCTATTACTGAAACAAAAGCTTTGGTTGCTCAAGAGAATTTATAAGAGGTTGACTAGAGTGTTGAGTTTGATGATGAACCAGTAACTTATTGTATGATAGCTGTGGAGGAATTAGTGGAAGAGTTTGACTGGAGCACAACTTTTGATAAGTAACCTGGACATGCTGCTATGGAGTCTAGAGATGGTTATGGAAGCTTTGACTGGAGCATGGAGTGTGACGATGAACCTGTTTTGCTTGCTATGGTAGCTACTTCACCAAGTTCACCCCCTATCTCTAAGATATGTTCTAAGTGTCATGAATTTTATCAAAAAGTACTTAATAGTTATGTGACTGAAAGAGATAACTGTATAAGGGCTAGGTCTGAGGTAGCTGGTTATCAAATCACTTTAGAATCAATGGAAGCCAAAATCATAACACATGAAAATAATGAAATGGCTTGGGCAGAAAAGTATGAACAACAAGATTATCAGTTAAAATTAAGGGAATGAAAGTTAAATTGTAAGATCTCTGAAATTGAGAAACTAACTAAGGAGAGAGATGAATTGCTAGACAAATTTGCTGCTTGGGGACAATCAGGTCTTTCTCATGTCACTTATGTTGAAAAACAGAGAAGAGCTTACATTAAAACTGGCCTAGGTTTTGATATAGACTTTAATAGCATAGAAAACCCACCTAGTGATCGGATGAATGTGATTTTGAGGATATAACCACTAGTGCTGATGAACTCATTAATTATGTAGACACATCTAGTCATGAGGAATCAGTTAGTGAAACACCTCCTGAGTTTAAGAAAGATAATGGCTATCATGCAGTCCCTTATCCCACTAGAAGTTTTCAACCCCTTAGGCTCGTTTTGGAGTTGACAGCTTAGAGTTTAGGAAAAAGCTTAAAGGTCAATCTAGGTCTGTGTTAGCCTTAATTGTTTTATTAGAAGTGATGGTCATTTACGTTTAGGAACTTTGTAACGTGTGTTAGATATCGTGATAGAATAGTCTACGGGCTCGTGGATTGGGATAAGCTATTTGGTTAAAAGATGAGCTAAGCTTGCTGTCTATAAGCTCATATATCAATCCATGTCCAATCCAATCCAAACGAGCCCATGCCAAGCCCATTAGGGCATCTTCTAGTTGTACTATAAATACCCCTCAAGTATGTCATTTGAGGGGTGTGCTTGAAAGTGTGTGTATGTGTGTTTTTCCTTTGGAATATACAACATATTGTGTTTATCTTTATCCTCTCACATACACGAATATAACATCAAGTCACCATCTTTCTCATCTTATTTCTAAGCTTTGTTTTTGTTTGGGTTTCACGAGTTCTACGCTTAACTGTGGTTAACGTGGGTATTTCGTGATAAGGTTGATATCGTAGTGGTCCTACAACTGGTATCAATCGCCTAACAATGATTTAGGAGTGTTTGTGTTTGTTTTGAAGGTTGGTATTGTACGCGTAGCTTCGTTATAAAAGTTGTCACGCTTAAAGCTTTAATTTTTACACTTAAAAATTCAAGATTCTTGTGGTTTAAGGTTTATTTGGTGCTAAAGTTTCAGTTTTTTGCAAAACGTTCGAAGCTTTACGCGTTTTGGTTAAGTTTTAAACTCGTTTTTGGTTCGTTGGTCATTTCTACTCGTAACTTATCTAAGCACTTTAGATGAAAAAGGTCAACATTTTTGGGTTATTCGAGTGTTTTTAAGGCTATCTGTGCAAAAGAAATCATTTGAATCGTTGGAAATTTCTTACGCGTAGAAGTCAAAAAGTCAAAACCCTAGTTTTCTACGCATAACATTTTGGTGAAGAATCTTCGAACTATAACGGTTACTCAGTGCTTCCCTCACTTGGATAAGTGTGTGGAACACTTCGACTTGTGGATATCTTTTACGCTGTGACATTGTAAAGGATTTTTGGTTCTTAACCATAGTTTACGCATAAGCTAAAAGCTTACGAGTAACTCTACGCATAACTTCACAATTACGCGTAAGGTTTACGAGTAACTTTTTGTCTACGCATAAGCTTAAGGTTACGCGTAAGATACTGTTTACGCCTAAGGAATCCTACGCCTAAGCTTCCTACGCATAAGATCCTACGCCTAAGCATCGTCTACTCGTATCTTCGTGTTTCTACGCCTAAGCTCTTTCTACGCATAAAGGTTTTAAAAAAATTAAAAAAAAAAAAAAAAATCAAATTTTTACGCGAAATTCAAATTTAAATTTTTGAGGAGACTAAACGTTCAATTTTTACGCGAAATTCAAATTTTGGTTTAACTGTGAAAATTTTGGTCAAAAATTCAAATTTTTGTGCCTAAATTCAAATTTTTCGGGTCAAATTTGGCGTCAAAATTATCATAACTCAAATTTTTCATACGACCTTAGAATTGATTTTTATAGTGAATTTCAAATTTTGGGAGAAATTTTTTTAAGAACCAAGGTTATGAGTACGACTTTCAGAAACACCTCAACCGAGCTTAATCTTCATCAACCACAACTCCTTTATCGTTGAATCGATCCTACATCAACTTTATCATATCATACCTTCATCAATGGCAACTCAACAAGATATTCATGCAGCCGGTGCCGAAAACCGTCCTCATATGTTGGAAAAAGGTGGTTATCTTCAATGGATAAGTCGAATGCTTCGTTACATCAAGACAAAACCTAATGGAAAATTGATGATCAAATCCATTCAGGATGGACCCTTCATACCTCGACAAGTCCAAGACCCTGGAAATGCTGATGCAACACCTCTCGTCCCACCATATTTTCGTCTTCAAAAAGAATCGGAATACTCTGAAGAGGATCAGAAAAAAGTCGAAGCAGATGACATGGCAATTCATATTGTCCAACTGGGTTTACCAAGAGACGTCTTTGCTGCTGTAGACAGTTGTGAAACTGCTTTCGATATGTGGGAACGTGTTAGACGGCTTTGTCATGGAACAGAAATTGGTCAACATGACACAGAGAACAAGTTGCTAACTGCTTGGGAGAAGTTTACATCTACTCTAGGAGAATCCATTGAATCCTACTATGGAAGGTTCTGCACTTTAATGAATGAGCTGATCAGAAACAAGTTGACACCTAGAACTATCGTGAGCAACATCAAGTTCCTGAACAATCTACCAGAAGAATAGGGACGATATGTCACTATTGTCAACCAAACAAAAGACTTACATCAAGTGAACTTTGATCAACTCAACGATTTTCAGAAACAAAACCAAAATGAAGTGAATGAAGTCAGGAAAGAAAGATTAGCAAAGAATCATGATCCATTGGCACTCATTTCAAAGACTCAAACTCCAGTGATTACACAACAACTACCTTCATCATCTTCCACTAACAACAACTTGCAGCAATACATCCCTCAACAACAAAACTATCCACCTGAACAACATTACCAGGAACAAGGAATCACTGATCTAGAAATGGAACCAGAAGAAGCTTTGTCACAAGCATTTGCATTCTTGGGTAAACCATTCAGAGGTCGCTATTCCACACCAACTAACAACAACCAAAGGATTTCATCAAACACTCGCAACAGGCAAATTGCACAGCCGGGTGTGAATATGGGTAATCAACGTCAAATGGTTGGAGTTATTGGGAATCAGCAGGGATATGCTACTGGATTTCGCATGGGTAATCAGGCGATTCCGAATCAGGGTAATCAGTTGGGTCAGAATGTTGGGAATAGAGCAGTGGGTAATCGAATGGGAATGTTGCAGCTCCAGTCATTGGGAATTATGGAAATGTGAATCAGGGTAATCAGATTACGTGTTATAACTGTCAAGGATTGGGTCACATGGCAAGGAATTGTCCAACTAAGCCGAAAAAGAAAGATCATGCGTATCTTCAGAAAGCTATCATGTTGGTACAAAAGGAACAATCTGGACATCAATTGAGTGCTGAGGAAAATGACTTCATGGCTATTGTGGATGATTTGGAAGACCTCGAGGAACTCAATGCAAACTGCATCTTCATGGCAAATCTTCAGGAGACTAAGTACGACACTGATTCTGATGCACATCCTGTCTATGACGCCAACGCTGTATCTGAGGTACCAATCATTGATCCATGCTATAACAATGTTATATTTGATGTGTTTACTCATGACGAACAACATTCTGTGACACCAGCACCTACTTATGATACATACCTGGACAATCCGAGTTGTAGCAATACTAACTCTGAGACTCTAGATGTGGATCCTAGTGGAGACTGTGTGGCACAAAATACTGAGACTGATGAGGAAACACATGCTTATTTTGAATCATTAATCAATAAATGTGGCATTGAAATTGAGAAAGTTAAAACGGTCAATCGCGAAGTTAGGGCCGCAAATGCCAACTTGACCGCTGAGCTTGAGAGTTACAAGGAGAACGCAAAAGCCGTTGAATTTCAAAAAAACAAAGAATCAGAATTAGAAATTGGTTATCGAAATTTGGTTTCTAAAGAACAACTTTTGCAAATCAAGTATAACACACTTGATGTGAATTTGAACTTGAAAATTAAATCTTTAAACAAGGAAATTTCTGATTTAAATAACCAACTTTCTAAACAAAAAGAAATGTTTTCTAATCTTGAAAAAGAAAAGAAGTAGTTGATTACTGATTTTTCAAAACGAGAAGATTCTCTTCTTGATTGAATTCTTGATAAAAATGAGAAAATCCAAACTTTGGAAAATTTGCTTCTTAAAACGGGTCATTCTGCTCAAACAATCAAGATGCTTTCTAATCAAGTAAATCCGCGTTTTCATACTACTAATAGAATGGCACTTGGTAACGACCCTTCTTCGTTCCTCAAGAAAGCTCAGAAATCTCAGAATGTGTTAAACAATGGAAATGTTTTGCATGAACCCATTATTGTTCGTGATTCTCTTGAAACGTTAGAACTATCTGAGGAGAGTAGATCAAAAATGAAACAAAAGAATCCGTAAATCAAACCTATTGATTATAACAAATAGAACAAAATCAACGGAATTACTTTTGTTAATCAAAAAGAAAAGTCAAAGTTTTCCATCACACCAAGTGTTTCAAAGAAAGAGTCAACACCTGTTTCAAAATCTGTTTCAAAACTAGTTGTTGTCTCATATTCTCTTTCGAACATTGAACAAATGTCTTCAAACAATCTTTTTAACACAAGTGATGCGAGAAGTATTTTAGAAAATGTGAAAACTAGAATTGTGGATCTTAACGACACTGTTAAAACTAAAACCACTAATACACCTAACAACTGGTTCTCTAGTTTTGACATCGAACAAAGAAAGTTTTTTGAAACTCAAATTGCCCCTCAGCTGATTGCCATCAGTGCAAGGGTAATTCATTTTGAAAAAGCGTTTTTGAAAGAAACAGTTGATTTTATCAAGGACCATAAATCCCTGGTAAAGCAAGCTAATGACTGTGTTGAACAAATCAAAGTTTTGGAAATTTTAAATGACTCTCTCTTCGAAGATGTTCTGACTACTGATATTATGTCCATCATTTTGCAAACATATTCTGTTGAAGATCATGAAAGACTCCAGTCTGAGACCTCCAAAATTGTTTCAAAATATGAAAAAGCACTTGAGAAACTAGAAAAAGAAAATGTCTCATATTTTAAACAACTTGATCAAAAAACTGAGGAATGCAAGTATGACAAATTGTCGTATGAGCGCGCCTACAATGACATGAAAGCGAAAACTGATCTTTTGAGGGCTCAGTTGGAATGTCAAAAAGGAAAGGCAGTGGATACTAAGATTTCAAAACCATTGACTGAGGAGAAAGTAAATGTTCCCAAACCGGTTCTCAAACCAAAAATGTCTGTTTCTATGCCTCCTCCAAAAGTCAATGAGAAAAATGTTTCATCAAAACCAGTCACTCCACCTGCCTTGCCTAAACAAAATGTTGATAAAGGAAAAGCGGTTATCGAGAAACCAAAAGTTTTAGCACCTGGCCTTTTTAAGATGAGTACCACTAATGCGTCTGCCTCCACATCTAAACCATATGGAACAAACGACATAAGTTTATAAAAGCACTCTAAAGAGACTAGGAAAGCTGAAACCACTTCTCTAGATAAAAATGTGAATCCTAATGAGTGTGCCTTACCTTCTACAGGACTAGGAAGCACCTCTAGGAGCAGCAGACTAAAGCCTAAGAGCAATACAAGGAACAATAGAGTCTCGCTTGCCTCTAAGAGTAGTTGCTTGAATAAAGAGAAGACAGTAGAAGAATACCCTAGGAATTTACCGCTTTGTAATAAGAAAGACATTTCATCTGAATGTAATGAACCTATGAAATCTGCTAAGTTTAATGAATCTGTTGAATCTGTTTGTTTAACTTGCAAGAAATCTTTAACTAATGTTCATGATGATTGTGTTTCTAAGAATGAGATTGTTAATCCTGTTAAGAAGAATGTTCCCAAAAGAACTTATGCTAAACGAATAGGAAGACTAGTCGTGAGACTTAGGCTTTACACTAGTGATAGAGAGCATAATGTTTACTTTAGGGATGACATTTGGAAACCCACGGGTAGAACTTTCACACTCGAGAATGGTAGAATGAGTGATGCACCTGTCTTACCAATAGATAACTTCTATGAGTGTGATCAGGATTTTACCTCTAACCCAAAGGAACCAAAATCGAAACGGTTTCCAAAATCTTCTTCTTCTTCTGTTATTGGCAGGTTATCGAAATATGTCTTTGGATCGTCGACTCGAGTTGCTCCAAGTACATGACCGGGAATCTGAAGCTGCTGATCAATTTCGTCTGGCAATTCATGGGAACCGTACGTTTAAGAAATGATCATGTAGCAGCTATCATGGGTTATGGGGATCTACCTTTTGGAAATTATTTGATCACTCGGGTTTACTATGTCCAAGGGTTGGGACACAATTTGTTCTCAGTCGGGCAGTTCTGTGATGCAGATTTAGAGGTTGCTTTTAGGAAAAATGCTTGCTTCGTTATAAACTTGGATGGCACTGATCTCTTAACTGGGAATCGTGATACAAACATGTATGCTATCGACATCAATCAAATGGCCTCTTCATCACAAATATGTCTTATGACACGAGCATCCGAACACGTCCCGGTTGTGGCATAGAAGGCTATCCCATCTCAATTTTGACACCATCAACAATCTTGCCAAAGACAACATCGTCAATGGACTTCAAAAGTTCAAATACACCAAGGATCACTTATGTCCATCATGCGAACAAGGAAAAAGCAAAAGAGCATCATATAAACCCAAAATCGTACCTAGTTCGGAAGCAAAGTTGCATATGTTGCACATGGACTTATGTGGCCCAATGAGAGTTGAAAGCATTAATGGGAAAAAGTATATTCTTGTTATCGTCGATGATTATTCAAGATATACATGGGTTAAGTTTCTGAGATCAAAAGACGAAGCACCAGGCATTATCATCACCTTCCTGAAACGTATTCAAGTACTTCTTCAAGCTCCAGTAAGGGTTGTAAGAACAAACAACGGCATTGAATTCACAAATCAGGAGTTAAGAACTTATTTTGAAGATGTTGGAATTACACATCAGACATCAATTGTTAGAACTCCACAGCAGAATGGGGTAGTTGAAAGAAGAAATAGAACTCTTGTGGAAGCTGCTCGCACAATGCTAATCTATTCTAGTGCACCGTTATTTCTATGGGCTGATGTTGCTGCCACTGCTTGTTTCACTCAGAACCGATCCCTAATCCATCCAAGATTCAATAAAACCCCATATGAGCTTGTGAACAACAGAAAACCTGATATCTCTTACTTGCACGTGTTTGGCGCTTTGTGCTATCCGACAAACGACAGAGAAGATCTAGGTAAATTGAAAGCTAAAGGTGATATTGGAATCTTCATTGGATATTCAGATAACTCGAGGGCATTCAGGGTGTATAACAGAAGAACTAGGAGGATCATGGAGACGATGAATGTGAAATTTGATGAACTTTCACATATGGCTTCTGAGAGACTCACTCTAGAACCCGCACTAAACCGACAGACTTCTGGACACATCAGTTCAGGACTCGTACCTCAAAGAGCTCAATCAACTTCGTTTGATAATCCTAAAGAACAAGAATGGGAGAATTTCTTCGAGTTAATGTTCGATGAATACTATGGTGGAACTTCGACAAATGCATCAAACCATCATTCCGCTACACCCGCTCAAAATCATCCTCCACCACCAACAGAAGATGCATCTACAACGGTCGAAATCAATGCACCAACTCCATCAACATCATCTACATCTACTCCAGTTATTGCACCTGTTCTACCAGCAGTTGATGAGCAAAACCAAAACCGAAACGATGCAACGTTAGATGACGACTTATTTGAAAACCCGTTTGCTACGGAATCAGCTGAATCTTCTTCAAGCTTACGAGAACCATCTAACTCGCATACATTTAACCAACGGTATCCTTCTACTCTGAAGTGGACAAAAGACCACCCAATTGAACAAGTTATTGGTGAACCTTCAAGGCCAATTCAGATGAGACGCCAACTTGCCACCGATTGCGACTTATGCATTTACCTTTGCTCAATTAGCAATATAGAGCCAAAGAATATTCGCGAGGCAATGGCGGAACCCGCATGGATAGAAGCGATGCAGGAGGAACTTCTCCAATACCGTCTTCATGACTCTTGGGAAATGGTTCCAAGACCAATTGACATTCGTGTCATTGATCTCAAATGGTTATGGAAGAATAAAAGGGATGAAAAGATGACTGTAATTCGCAACAAAGCTCGTCTTGTGGCAAAAGGATACAGACAAGAGGAAGGGATAGACTTTGAAGAGTCATTCGCGCCGGTAGCTAGACTAGAAGCAGTCAGGATATTCTTAGCCTATGCAGCTCACAAAAACATCACGGTTTATCGGATGGACATTAAGACCGCGTTCTTGAATGGAACTCGAAGAAGAAGTGTATGTGAGTCAGCCAGAAGGCTTCATAGACTTGGAACATCCAGACTACGTCTACAAACTCAAAAAGGCAATCTATGGTTTAAAACAAGCTCCGAGAGCGTGGTATGACGAACTTTCCTCTTTCCTTATCCAAAATAATTTAACCAAAGGAACAGTTGATCCTACCTTGTTTACACAAAAATGAAAAAACGACATTTTGATTGTTCAGATTTACGTGAACGACATCATCTTTGGGTCCACTAATCCGAATCTTTCAAAACATTTTGAAAATCTCACGAAAAGAAAATTTGAAATGTCCATGATGGGGGAACTAAAATTCTTTCTTGGTTTACAAATACATCACTCCCCTCGTGGAATTTTTATAAATCAAGCTAAATACACAACTGAGATTTTGAAAATTCATGGTATGGATAATTGTGATTCGGTCGGAACACCAATGGTAACTTCACCAAAAATTGGATCCGATTTGTTTGGGAATCCTATTGATCCGAAGAAATATCGGAGCATGATTGGTTCTCTCATGTATCTTACTGCTAGTCGACCCGATATTCATTTTGCTGTTTGCTTATTAGCACGGTTTCAGGCAAAGCCTACCGAACTGCACCTCAAAGAGGTTAAACGGATCTTTCGGTACCATTCACATGGGACTTTGGTATCCGAAGGAATCCGGATTTGATCTAATTGCTTTTTCAGATGCGGACCACGCAGGTGATCAAGTTACAGCAAAAAGTACATCCGGAGGAGCACAATTTTTGGGTGAAAAGTTAGTCAGCTGGTCTTCAAAGTAACAAGATTGCACTGCACTTTCAACCGCTGAAGCTGAGTATGTGTCTCTATATATGTGTTGTGCTCAAGTTCTATGGATGAGAACACAACTCACAGATTATGGCTTTACTTTCGATAAAATACCTATGTATTGTGACTCAAAAAGTGCCATAGCCATATCATTCAATCCTGTTCATCACTCAAAGACTAAGCATATCAGAGTCCGCTATCACTTCATCAAAGAGTACGTCGAAAATGGTACTGTTGAATTATTTTTCGTGAAGACAGATTACCAACTCGCCGATCTATTAACTAAAGCCCTTCCAAAAGAAAGGTTTGACTATTTAGTTCGACGAATTGGAATGCGAAGCCTAACCCCGGAGGAGTTAGAACGTCTTCTCGAATCTTCTTGAAAATGATTTTCCAAAAGCTTCGCTGTAAATATTTTTGAAAAACAAAATACAAAATTTGAAAACCAACAAAAGCAAAATATAAAAATATAAAACTTTCAAAAAATACAAAAACAATATAAAATCAAAAATTCAAAAATATTCTTCTCACGACATGTCTCTCGTATAATCGATATTATGTACGTTTCTAGAAATGTCATTCAACAATGATATGGGCATGTACAGATGCTTGAGCGAGAGTTCTTTAATGTTTTTCAAAACATGTCGTTTCTCAAAATTTCTTCATAAAATGGCTTTCGTATACATCAGTACGAAACCCGGACCAAAATGATGACTTTTGATTATTTACAAATCAAAACTCGTGCTTTTTAATGAAAATCACTAGTGTACGCTTCAGTGAACTACATTTAAAAATGGTGAGAAATCATCATCATCTTGAGCACCTTTTCAAGATTGTTCAAAAAGATTTTCAAAATATTTTTTGTGCTAAAGATAACTCCCTCTAAAACCATTTAATTGATTATGCTTTATTAAAGGGGGAGTATAAAACTAAAATGTTTCAAATTCATGCTTAAATCAAATCTGTTTGTCTCCCCCAACAGATTCTAAAATGTTGTTTAATCCGTTGATATCAAAAATATCACGAATATGCTATTTTTGAGGGGGAGGAGACGTGATTAAAATGTGATCAAAAAGTTTAATGATCGTTGTTTGATTCTCAAAAGAGCTCGACTCAGTTGAAACCAATGAATTAACGAGGAATCATGTACCATCTCGAGAAACTTTCTATGGACTTGACCAGGACGGGTAATAATTTCAAGCTAGTTCTCTAGTGATGTAAACGTGTCTCGAATCGGTCTTGTTCATTTAAAGTCGATCAATTCAAAAGTGCGAACTCTACCCTCTATGTGCAGATTTCTGTCAAAACTTATAAGCACATGTGAAGGGGGAGTGTTTCTGAAAATATAAAACTCTCGGAGTGTCTCAAACATGTTTTCTATCATATACACTCAGAGAGATTTTCAAGAAAAATGGTTTTATGGCAACAATAGGACAGTCATGGTGTTATAAGGTGACTAAGAATAAGAAATTCGTCCTATGATCCGCCAGAGCCGGAGGGATCTACCCAAGGACATCACAAATAGTTAGTATTAGAAGTCCTTGGGAATGATTGAAAAAAGGAGTAATGTGAGAAAGGAAAAACAAGGGGTTGAAGAATTAAAAGAAATGTAATGAAAAAGGGTGAAAAGAAATAGCCCTCCATATTCAACCTTAGGGCAGAAACCGGGTTCAATACATATGCTACTGGTTGTCACTAGATTACACTGGTATTGAAGAAAAAGACGTCATGGACCCAGTGACGCACTGCACTAAACCTTCTAGCCACTCAATTCCTCTCAAAAGGGATTTGTTTTCATTCTCACTGGGAACCCTACATAATCTATCGACTTTCTCTTAGAGATCGTTGGTATTGAAGAAGGAGACCCTCTCCCTAGTCTCCGCTCAGGAAAACCAAAATGCACTAATTGAGTCTAGAGCCACGAGATTCATCAAAAGATCTCATAGGAACACATGACATTTCATCGCTTGTAGTTCATCAATAAGAACACAAGTGATACATTATAGAGTCCTACGCAGATCTTAGTAATCTGCCAGAACATTTATGAGAAGTTTCACTTCTGTGATCTTCAGTGATTAAATGGAAACTCCTGCCAGGGACAACATCAAGCAGCCCTGACAGCAGGTCACTTCGGTAACTCCCCGTGGATTACGCTTAGTGTGTCTCAAACGGTCTACAGTCGTGGGGTGATGCTTCGGTGTACCTCAGCGACTCATCTGAACTGTAGATGTACTTCGGTATATCGTGTTATCCTACTTGTGGGACTCCAGTTTAGGAACGGCCCTTGTGAGAATTAGAGATTTGTTTTCACACTATGCTGTTAACACCCTCGACATTCAAACTTGTAAGTGCTGGAATCTGTTTATTGCTAACCACTTTTGATGTTTTCTTCTTATGGAAGCACCGGAGTTCGAATGATCGTGCATATTCACCTCATGCTCATACCAACATAACATGAAAGTTCTCACCATAATCAAAGAATCTACAAAGTTTAAAGACTAGAGAACTTCTCAACATTGGAAAAGTCAAATAGAAGTGTGAGCATGGTGGAGAAAGACGTGGAGACACCTAACCTAAGAAGTTGAAAATCGGCAGAAAATAACATTAACTGATCACAAAGTATGAAGGAACAAAGAATCAATACTATTCTATATCTACACGCAAAGTTCAAGCTCGAGAAAAGTAAAGACCTAATCAAGTGGAGCATCATTTGAATGACCACCCCTTAGGGGGAGATTGTTAGCCTTAATTGTTTTATTAGAAGTGATGGTCATTCACGTTTAGGAACTTGGTAACGTGTGTTAGATATCGTGATAGAATAGTCTATGGGCTCGTGGCTTGGGATAAGCTATTTGGTTAAAAGATGAGCTAAGCTTGCTGTCTATAAGCTCATATATCAATCCATGTCCAATCCAATCCAAACGAGCCCATGCCAAGCCCATTAGGGCATCTTCTACTTGTACTATAAATACCCCTCAAGTATGTCATTTGAGGGGTGTGCTTGAAAGTGTGTGTGTGTGTTTTTCCTTTGGAATATACAACTTATTGTGTTTATCTTTATCTCACAACATACACGAATATAACATCAAGTCACCATCTTTCTCATCTTATTTCTACGCTTTGTTTGTTTGTTTGGGTTTCACGAGTTCTACGCTTAACTGTGGTTAACGTGGGTATTTCGTGATAAGGTTGATATCGTAGTGGTCCTACAGTCTGAAACCTCAATAGAAACAGTTGAGACACCTAAGGTAGATGATGCTAAAAGCCAAGCAGTACTTTCACCTCAAAGTACTGCTACACCTAAAAGTACTGCTACACCTTCAGCAGTACCTTTAAGAAAACCTTTTCACAATACTGCTAAACCTTTTTGGGATAATTTTGGTCAAAACAGTTTTAATCATTCACCTAGAAGATAGGATAGGTTTGGTCATACATATAGAAGAAGAAATTTTGGGATTACAGATCAAAAACTATGTTTTGTTTGTTTTAGTCCTGATCATTTGATTAAGGACTGTGACCTTCACTCAGAGTATCTAAGTAAGTTCCCAAAGAACAGAACTGTTAACCAAAAACCAAGGGAGACTAGACCAACTTGGAATCATTCACACAGGGTTAACCATAGAAACTTCTCACCAGACTATAGGTACCCTCACCAGAGAAGACCTTTTTCAAAACCCCCAGTACCTACAAACACTTTCCAAGGTACTGTTAAGCAAAACACAGTACTTTCTCAAAGTACTGCTCAGTTTTCACCAAACACCTTTTGGAATAGGAACCCTAGGAGATCTAATTACTATCAATCTAGAAGGTGTTACAACTCCAAAAGAGTAGCTAGATCAAGGGACTCTACACCAGAAGTTAAAACTAAATGGGTTAAAAAGGAAAGTACTGATGGGGAACAAACAGTACTTTCAGCTAGTGAGAGTGAAACTGAGGTTTTTGATAAAGATAATTTTGTTGAAAAAGAAAAAGAGATTTTTGTTGAAAAAGAAAGTTTTGCTGAAAATCCACCACAAGTTTTGAAACAAAAGATAATGCTTGACTCTGTCTACAAAAACTGTGAAGATTACATAATCAAGGAACTTGAATATGTTACTCCACAAGGGGAACACAAGTCAGTAATCGCTTGGGTTCCTAAAAGACACTAACCTTATTATCTTTGTGCAGGGCAACCCAGAAGAGGAGCTTAAAGATCATCTTATTGTGGATAGTGGTTGCTCTGGAAGCATGATATGAGACAAGGAGATTCTATCAGATTTTAGATCTTATTGTGGAGGAAGAGTTGCATTTGGGAATGATGCTAGTGGAGGACGAATAACTGGCAAAGGAACCATCAAGGCAGGAAGAATAGATTTTGAGAATGTTAGATATGTGAAGGAGCTCAAGTTCAACCTTTTGTCAGTCTCTCAAATCTGTGACAAAAAGCACCCTGTCTTATTCACTGACACAGAATGTCTCATACTTTCACCTGAATTCAAGCTTGATGATGATAACTTGGTGATACTGAAAGTACCAAGAACCAATGATGTGTACAGTTTGGATATGAAGAGTCTTCACTCTTCTGAAAGAGCTACATGTTTAGTAGCAAGGGCATCAGTTGAAGAAGCACATCAATGGCATAGAAGATTGGGCCATGTAAATTTCAAGAATATCAACAAATTGGTCAAAGGAAATTTAGTTAGAGGTTTACCTTCCAAAACATACAAGAATGATCACTCCTGTTTGGCGTGCAAGAAGGGTAAACAACACAAAGCTTCATGTAAGAATCTTGAGGAAAGAACTGTTAGAGAACCTTTGGAGATGTCACACATGGATTTGTTTTGTCCTGTTTCTGTTACAAGTCTAAACAAGAAAAAGTACTGCTATTCAAGAATATCAACAAATTGGAGCTGTTGTGACAGATGATTGCAGTAGATTCAGTTGGGTATTTTTCTTGGGATTTAAAGATGATACTTTTGATGCTATTCATGATCTTATAATAGCACTTGAAAACCAATTGAGACTCAAGGTTAGAGGTATTAGATGTGACAATGGAACTGAATTCAAGAACAAGCTTATGGATGAATTTTGTGCCAACAAAGGGATCAAGAGGGAGTTCAGCATTGTAAGAACACCACAGCAGAATGGTGTTGTAGAGAGAAAGAATAGAACTTTGATCGAAGCAGCCAGAACAATGCTTGCAGATTCACAATTGCCTATTCAATTCTGGGCTGAAGCTGTAAGTACTGCTTGCTATGTGCTTAACAGAGTATCAGTCACCAAACCTCAGATGAAGACACCTTATGAGTTGCTGATGGGAAACAAACCCAACATTCCATTTATGAAGCCTTTTGGATGCCCTCTAACTATTCTCAACACAATTGATAATTTGGGCAAATTTGATGGCAAGTCAAAAGAAGGATACTTATTGGGGTATTGCACCAACATCAAAGGATTTAGAGTGTACAACAGAGTCACCAAGAAAGTTCAAGATTGTCTTCATGTTGAATTTTTAGAAGATCAAGAAAATCAGAAGGGTAAAGGTCCTGATTGGATGTTTGATCTTGAAGTTTTGACTCCTTCTATGAACTATGTACCTGTTGGAGAAGAAAATCAACCTGTACATAATGGAGAAGAGTTACAGTATGTTCTTCATGGAGTCCATATTAGACCTGATGATGTTCATGATGAAGAACCTAAAACTGTTGAGAAAGAGAAAAGTACTGATGAGCCAAAATCCTCATTGTCTGCTGAGGATCAATCTATTTAAGATGAACTTAATCAGATGCTTTTTCAAGATATTATAGCACATTCTTATGATGATGAACAAAGAAGAGCTTATAAGGAAGCAAAGAAAAAGAACAAAACTGCAGAGTTCACTCACAGTACTTTGGGTGATAGTACTTTTGATCAAAGTACTGATGCACCTGTTAACAGCACTTTGGATGATTTGGATGATCCTACTATGCCTGGCTTAGAAGATACTGATGATGAGTTTGAAGATGAAGGTATTTTCTCAGATTCCAATGAAGATGCTGATTTCACTAATTTGGGTGATAATTATGAAGTTCCACAGACTCCTATCTTAAGAATTCATAAGAATCATCCTGCTGATCAAATCATTGGTCCTTCTACTTCTGGAGTGATGACAAGAACCAAAGCTAAGGGTTATTCTACACCACATAATGCTTTGCTTAGCATTGTTTATATACAAAACAAATTAAATCATAAGGACCATCAAACATGCCTGTTCACTTGCTTTATCTCTCAAGAAGAACCCAAAAATATAGCTCAGGCATTAAATAAAGAGAGTTGGGTTGAAGCTATGCAAGAAGAACTTCTTCAATTCAGGCTTCAAGAAGTTTGGGTATTATGTGATTTACCTGATGGGAAGAAGGTCATTGGTACAAGATGGGTGTTCAGAGTCAAGAGAGATGAAAGAGGGAATGTCATTAAGAACAAGGCAAGGTTAGTTGCATAAGGCTACATACAAAGAAGAAGGAGTAGATTATGATGAAGTATTTGCTCCTGTAGCAAGGATTGAAGCAATTCGAATCTTCCTTGCTTTTGCATCATATATGGGATTTCAGGTTTATCAAATGGATGTCAAGAGTGCCTTTTTATATGGCAAGATTACAGAGGAAGTGTATGTTAAAAAACCTCCGGGTTTTGAAGATCCTACACATTCAAACAAAATCTACAAAGTGGTTGAGGCTCTTTATGGCTTACATCAAGCACCTAGAGCTTGGTATGAAAGACTCTCTACTTTCCTATTGCTACATGGTTACAGAAGAGGAGCAATAGACAAGACTTTGTTTATCAAGAGAGACAAGAAGGATATCATGTTGGTTCAAGTCTATGTTGATGATATCATATTTGGAGCTACAAAACAATCTATGGTCAAGGAGTTTGAGAAGCTGATGCATAATGAATTTCAAATGAGTTCAATGGGTGAGTTAACTTTCTTTTTGGGACTTCAAGTTAAGCAGTCAAAGGAGGGAATTTTCATAAGTCAAGACAAGTATGTATCTGACATACTTAAGAAGTTCAATTTTGATGCAATGAAGCCTGTTACTACACCTATTAAATCTATCAACTCGTTGAAGTCAAGTTGTACAGATCAATGATTGGTTGTCTTATGTACCTTACTGCATCTAGGCCTGATATCATGTTTGCTGTTTGTTTATGTGCAAGATATCAAGTCTCACCTAAGGTCTCTCATATGAATGCAGTGAAGAGAATTTTCAGTTATTTGAAACAACAACCTAAGTTAGGGTTGTGGTATCCAAAGGATTCACCTTTTCACTTGGAAGCTTTTTCAGATAGTGATTATGCAGGTGACAACTATGACAGAAGATCAACTACTGGAGGATGCCAATATCTTGGAAGAAGATTAGTTTCATGGCAGTGTAAGAAGCAAACAATTGCAGCAACATCCTCTACTGAAGCAGAATATGTGGCTGCTGCAAGCTGTTGTGGACAAGTTTTGTGGATGCAGAATCAACTATTGGATTATGGGTTCAATTTCAAGAATACTCCTATCAATATTGATAATGAGAGTACCATTTGCATTGTGAAGAATCCAGTTTATCATTCCAAGACCAAGCACATTCAGATTAAGCACCATTTCATCAGAGATTGTTATGAGCATAGGCTCATTAATGTTGTCAAGGTGCATACAGATGATAATGTAGCTGATTTACTCACCAAAGGATTTGATGTTTCTAGATTTAATCACTTGGTGGTGAGTATTGGCATGATTAATTATTAAGCTACATTTAAGGGGAGGACTGGTTAGTTAGTTAGACAGTCCTGTGCTTTGCTTAAGGGGAGGCAATCCAATGCCCACATGGAGTGTTTGTTATTATAGAGAAGAAGATGGAAAAGTATTGTTGTTTTGTTATATGAAAGTACTGCTTTGAAAGTACTGCTTAGGAAAGTACTGCACACGTGGAAAGAACTGGTTGTCTTATTAATGTACTGTTCTAACGGTAATATTGAGGGGTAAAACACACTAACGGTAACTTTGTTATTATGGGTTGTGATTTTTCAAATCCTACCTATAAATAACTACTTTCCGATTTTCCCTCTCATCTTTATTCGTTTCAATCTTTTCCATATTTCTCTGTCTCTAACACAATTACGTATTCAAGAATCAATATCTTTTTCAATCATCCATGGCAAACCTACACACAGTCTCTAAACACAACATGGTGGAGAATTTAGATAAAACAAAGGCCAATGTCATCTTCCATGACATCATTGATTTCTTAACTGGTTCCCCAATCAGTTATGCGCTTTTGGTGGAACCTGATATCATTGAGCCCTGGATACAGCAGTTTTGGGCAACTGCAAGGACACATGTGGAGAATGATGAATCTTATATTCAAGCTAAAGTTTCTGGAAGGCTTGTCAAGATTACTGAAGCATCAATTCGTGAAGATTTATCTTTTGATGATGCAGAAGGAGCTATTAGGTTTGATAAACAGCTTCTTTGGGATACACTGAGAGATATTGGATATGAAGGGTCTTTGGTTGACACAACAACATTCAAGAAGCCCCTGTTTAGTCCACATTGGAAGTATTTGGTACATGTTCTTCTTCATTGTATCAGCTCTAAAAGTACTTCTTGGGAGCAATTTGGTTCAAACATTGTGACCATGCACTGGTAGGATTGGCCACAAACCGTATGTTCAACTTTTCAAGGCTAATCTTAGATGGAATGCTCTCACACATCTCTCACGGATCAAGATGGTTAATGTATCCGAGATTTATTCAAGTCTTCTTGAATAAACAACTTTCAGATGTACCAAAGCCGTCAAGTCTTTTACCTGTTGTGGTACAACCAGCTAATATTTTCACATTTATGGCTAGGAAGAGTGATTTATTCACTGGAAAGAACACTCCATTGACTAATTCAATGATAGAGATTGTTCAAGCTATTAGAGATGAGGCTGATGCTAGTGATGAAAGAGAAGGTACTGCTTCTCAAGGTACTGCTTCTCAAAGTGTTGCATCTCAAGAAACTTCATCACAAGGTATTGATGTTAATGAAGGTACTGAAGTTTCTCCCACCTCATCCCACCATACTACTCCTCCTATTGGGTCACCAGAACAAGATATTCCTATTTTCTCATCATCCTCTGTGCACAGATAGCACAGTTGAAGATCAAGTTTAGAAAATTCAAGAAGTCTGTTTGGCCCTTGGTTAAACATCATAGGTTATGGGTCAAAGCTAAAAAGAAGCAGCGAAGGCAGTTTAAGAAGACCACCAAAAGCAAAAAGGTACCACAGCAATCTTCATTCCAATTGGGGAGGAAATTGGAAGATAAGAATTTGAATGAAGAAGAAGCTGAACCTCAAGGTACTGATGATCAAACTCAAGGTACTGAAGTACAAGTCAATATTGAAAGTACTAAGGAAGAAATCACTTGAGTTCAAAGTACTGGTCTTCAAGAAACATCTCGACAAGAATTAATTACACCAAGGGTCTTAAACTTTGATGAAGAAGTTGGTCCCTCTACTATTCTACATGAAGAGGAGACTGATACACCTATGGTTGAGCACACTGAAGTTGTGGATGAAGAAGTTGTTGAAATATTGCAAAATTTATCAAGACCAAGAGGTTTTAGCATTCCTGGTGTTACTGAAGAACAATAACAAGCTTCTCAACCTGTTATAGATCCAAAAGATAAAGGAAAAGGTAAGATGGTAGAAACAAAGAAGAAGAAACTCACTTTAGCACAAATAAGGGCTACTCGAAGCTCTTTCATGTCAAACTCCTTTTTAAGCAAAGACTTGATAGACCCAATCTCAGCCTTGCTTTTACAAGCAATCAGCATATCATCTACATATAACAATAGATGGATATACTCACCTGGTTCATAACTCACGTAATATACGCAGCTGTTGTAACTGCTACGCTTAAACCCATTGCCCAACATGTACTCATCGAACCTCCTATACCATTTCCTAGGTGACTGCTTCAAACCATAAAGGGATTTCTTTAACAAGCATACCTTGTTACCTTATTCATATCCTCGTGGTTGCCTCATGTAGATCACTTCTTCAAGATTTCCATGTAAAAATGCCGTCTTTACATCAAGCTGCTCCAGCTCATAATCTCTACACGCAATCAATGTAAGTATAACCCGGATAGATGTGTGTCGAACTACCAGAGAAAATACTTCATTGTAGTCAATACATGCCCTCTGTGTGAATCAACGAGCCACCAACCTCGCCTTGTACCTAGGATTTTGAACACCTTCAATCCCTTCTTTTATCTTGTATAGCCATTTACAGCTCACCAGCTTTTGCCCAGCTGGATGATCTACCAACTCATAGGTCTTATTCTTCCTCATAGAATCCATCTCTTCATCCATAGAAGCTTTACACTTAGAACTATCTTCACAAGAAACTGCCTCCTGGTATGTCAACGGTTCATGAGTATCTTCTTCCTCTGCTACAGAAAACGCATAAGCAACCATATTACAGAACTCATTCTGCTGCGGCGTCACGGCAATTGTCAAATGTCTAGCAATCCCACTCTCAGTGCATAGCTGATCAAAATCCCAGTTACAGAACTCAAGACCATTATCTGTCCTAAGTTTCTTAACTGTCCTCCTAGTCTGATTCTTTACTAACTGCTTCCACTCTTTGAACTTTCCAAATGCTTCGTGTTTGAACCTGAGAATATAAACCCATACCCTCCTGGAGTAATCATCAACGATAAATAAGAAATACCTCTTACCTCCCAATGATTCCACCTGAGACGGACCTCATAAGTCTGAATGAACATAGTCTATCACTCCCTGAGTAGTGTGCCTTCCTACACCAAAACTGACTCGGTGCGACTTTCCCAGAACACAATTCTCACAAAAATCGAGCTTACCTAGACTTTTCTTGCCAAACAGCTCCTGCTTTTCCAGCACCTGTAGTCCCGCCTCACTAATATGACCCAGTCTTTTTGCCAAACCTACGTAAGACCGTCTTTTTCTTCAACACTGGCATTAAGCTCACCTTCCACTGTGTGGAAAACTAGAAGGGGGGGGGGGTTGAATAGTTTTACCAACTAAAATTTCCTTTTAAACTATTTAGATCGACTTATGTCAATCTGTTTGGATGTGTGTGTTGGATGTTGATAAACAAGCATATAAAGGTAAGTAATGAAAAGATAAGAGTAAGAAGCACAAAACCACAACACGAGTATTTATAGTGGTTCGGCTACAAGGACACCTTCCTTGCCCTACTCCACTCCCCGAGTCACCTACTCGAGTTCGTAATCACTACACCAATCTCCTTATGGCGAAGAAGCCTTCACAATGTCGCCTACCCTTTTTCCGGTGCTAGGCTAACCACCGGGTTCTTTCACTCCAAGGTGAACCACACCTACACAACGTCGCCTACCCTTTATAAGGTACTAGGCTAAGTACCTAGTTCTTTCACTCCAAGGTGAACTACACCTTTTACAACGTCGCCTACCCTTTATTAGGTACTAGGCTAAGCACCTAGTTCCATTACAATGGAGGAACTACTACCACACTACACCAACGACTAATCCCAAAGGAGATCTACTCCTTTACAACATTATCAAGGATATCAATATCCTTGGATCTAATACTAGTCTATCTTGTACATCGAAACACACCATATCGAATGTACATTTAAGGCACCTTTCACTAATGCCTTTGACTAGATCTACAAGACACCTTTCACTAATGTCTTGTGTCTTCACTTCTAAGCACCTTTCACTAATGCTTCTTTGTCTTGACTTCTAAGAACCTTTCACTAATGCTTCTTTGTCTTGACTTCTAAGCACCTACCACAAGTGCTTGTCCTATAGACGAAAGATACCCTTCACTAATATCTTCGTCTTGACACTTGAGACATCTTTCACTAATGTCTTCAACACTACACTTCTTTGAAGAAAGAAAGGAATCATCAACAAGAAGACTTCAGTAGCCTTGATGATGAGGAAGCATGGCAACTCATGGACTTGAGCTTGCTCGACTTCAAAGGTGGTGATCTTGCCTTTAAGAGGAACCTAAAAGATCACACAAAAAACAAAACTACAAACATAGATCTCTTGGATCTAAGGTTAGTGAGATTTAACTTAGGGGAGAAAGTGTCTTAGAAAGGGGTGAGAAATAATGAAGAAATGGCTCACTATTTATAGAGGAAAAATCCCATCGCTCGATCCCACGGATCCTTCCACTTGGGATCCGCTAGCACAAAGCTAGGGATCCGTGGAACGCCCTCTTGCCCATGGGTATTTCGATTATGGGTCATGGGTCATGGGTTGAACCATGGATCTTTGGCTAGATACAATGTATCTTTGAGTGCAATGCACTTAGTCACTTGGGTATGGGTTGATCCATGGGTTATGGATATTATCCATGTATGATATAAGCATGATGTCATGCAATAGGTTATGGGTCAAGATCGATGGGTTATGGGCTTTGGGTTGTACCCAGCTACATTCAATGTATTTGCCCAATGGGTTGTGATACTTAAGTTTCTACCCATTTATATTACCCAATATACTACATGTTAGTTATGTGTATATTTTATCCAAATATGTAAACACTAGTTGTTGTACATATGTATTACTTAAATCATAAAATCACTTATACTTGTTTTAGTGTTTTATGTGAAAATGTGAATATGTTAGAAACTATTAGTTCAAACCATTTACGTATTTTATTTGTTTCGTTAATATGATTTTACGTTTGTTATCGACAAAACATTAGAAGATCGTAAAATATAAATAAAAGTTTTTACGGCTTATTTGTATTAACAATCTCCCCCTTTTTGTTGATGACAAAACATAAAATTATTTTAAGGAAAAGCTAAAATTGTAAAAGTTTGAATTTGTAGTTTTTACTTTCTTCTCCCCCTTTTGTCGAAACAAAAAGTGTTTGAAGGAAAGCAACACATCGTTTTTAAGAAAAACATGTGAAAGAAGTAAAAGTAAAAAGAAATAGAGAGCATGTAACGGGAAAGGATCTCGTCTTTACTCCCCCTTGACGAGTCCATCCCTATGTAAGTGGCCAAGTGATACTAATCAAGTTTGTTTGCAAATAAGTTTGCAAAAGATTTCGTCTAAGAGACGAATGTGCTCCCCCTTGATGATTGCTATTATGCAATGGGATGTCATGAAATGTAAACCTAATATTGCAAGTAATTTGCAATGTATTGCTTTGACATAAAGCTCCCCCTAGCTTTGGGATGTCAAAGTCTTCATGTGTAAATTGAATAACTACAAAACAAAGGTTAGAAAGCAAGTATAATTCACAAGTTCATGCAAATGTGGTCCAAGTTAGTAGAAAATAGTCTTCTCATCGGATCCCGGGTTCCCTCCTAGTAGGGATCCGCCTAGGCAATTTTGAGGGATCCGCTTTAGTGCTTAATTTTAGAAAGGTGATATAACAAGTAATGTTATCATAAAATAAGATATGAATACAAGCTAATCATATGCCCAAAAAAATAAAAAGTTGCATGTAATTTCCATTTAATAAAACTAGAGTTATGATATACATGACTCTAAAAACTAAGAAAATAATAAAATACATGACTAGGAATTTCTAAACCAACTATCGCTTGATGCTAGGACACCACTAAAAATCTTCTAGCTCAAGTTTTGTTTAGGTTTGATCTCGTCGAAACGTTCGAGGAGATGATAGAACATGAAACGTTGGTCTTCGCGTACTTCATGTATCAAACTTTCAACATGTTGACAATGATAGCAATCTTTGTCATGGCTAGGTAGTGGTGGTGGAAGAAATGAAATGGCTTGATGCGAAGGATCAAGTGAAGCGGCTTGTGGAGCTTCAAACGATGGAGGGATTGGTGGAGGTGCATTTGAGAATGACTCAACCAAGAATGATGGTGGTGGTAGAGAAGTGTCAACATCCATATGGTCGGGTGGTTGACTTTGATGATTTCTCATAATCCAAATAGGATTATATGATGGAAACGGGCGAAGCCGGAGCAAGTATTGACCAACACCTTGATTTTGAACCATTATTCCTCCTAATGAGGAGAATGTTGTTGGCGGAAGCGGATGAGACGGCCTCGAAGGCAAGTCCTCTAAATTGTAGAGGTGTGGTGATGATAGTGGGGATGTAAATGAAATAGCTCTAGGAACCAATGGTGATGGTTTAGTGGAGATGATATTGTTTGGCCTAGGAGGTATGGTGGTGTTTGGCATAGGTAGTTTTGTGGGTACTATCCTTTTAGGAATTGGTTTGATTGGATGATGAAGGATTCTATCATTTGTTGGCTTGACCGAGATGATTCGTTGAAGAGATTTCGTGTATAACACGAGCCTTTTCATGGGTGGTTCTTTGGTGGATAAGTTACTACTTGGGGTTTTCCTCATGATGAGATGATTTCAAGAGGTTGAAAGATCTGAAAGTTAGGATGAGAGTGATGACTATGGAGGTCCTAACAAGGAGGTTTATAAACTAAGAGATTTGGCAAGTACATTTAAGCCTTAAGCCACTAGGATTCATTGGAATGTGATGATTGACATGCACAAGAGTCAACTTCAGAGGTTGCACTGATCTAGGAACTCATTTAAGATGAGATGGAGTGTTTGAGTTAGGAAGATGAGTTGAAATGGTTGTTTTAGCAAGATTTGATATTAACTGTCATCCGGATCCCACGGTTCCTTCCTCAGAGGGATCCGTCTAGGCTAATCCTAGGGATCCGGCTTTCAGCAGTTATGAAAGAGTAGAAATGATGTTTCTAAGATCTAAGACCTATATCATTTTGAGTGTTTCAGTCCTCCTAAGTGTTTTAAATGAAGGGGTGCTTGAGTACTTGAAGGTAATGAATGATGTAGCTAATGATTGTTATTTATGGAAGGATTTGGAACTTTCAAGAGTACCAATGGATAAGCAAGGATGACACTAAATATTTAGAGTGTCAATTGAATATAAATGATCCTAGAGATTAGGTCGTGTCTTAGGATAGTTTTTGGAAAATATCCTAGAATCTTTGAGATGGGAAAACTAGATTTTGGATCAACTTTGATCAATTTTGAGGTGAGGATGATTTATGATCAATTTTGTCATAATCGAAAGATTTCTAAGACTCGATGTGAGGGATCAAGTAGAAAATGAAGTTTGAGTTTTAAGAGCGGAAGAGTAATGGATTAAAAACGAAATGGTAGATCTACAAGCGTCTTAGAGTGTGATCTAGGTGAGTTATGTATGAGTAGAAAATATCAACCTATCTTGATAAGGACTTAATTTACCTTAAGACCCTATGTTTAGCTTAGTGTGAGATGTTCTAAGGATATGTTTGAAATATAATGCTTGCAATTGCATTTTCGTTTGCCGATCCCACCTTCCCTAAGTGTAGGATCATCTGTCTAGCACAATTGGGATCCGCCATCTGCTTAGCAGGACGTTTACTAAAGGTATGCAATGATCTTGACAATGCATTATATCTCAAGGATAGTCTAAAAAGAGTTCTAATACTAAGATATCAAATGTAAGATGTTTTATTTCATGAAAGAAATTGGATTACATTGATAAAGCATGAGTACAAGAGAATTGATCCTATTTTGGAATACTACTAGGTTCCTTGAGTGTTCTCGCTAAGAGGATCATTATGTGATTGATGAGTGTTGGTGGAATCAAGAATGAAGAAAGTCTTCATGAGAGATATGTTTAGGGGTTCCATCATCTTGTTCACAAGTACGTACAACGGGCTTTGAAATTGAGGATGGAAGTGCATAACATTATGATAGAGGAGTGTCAAGAACATTCCATAAGGGATGAGTTTATTCTTGGAGCCTTGAAGATTTGCAATTTGCCTTGTGAAGAAGTAGGCGAGATTGTATGGTTGTTATGTTAGCAACAAGACAACATGTGAGCACACCAAGCGGGAAGAATTTCTCGATTTCCCCTAAGACTCCAAACATTTTCACGTAGGATGAGTGCAAGAGGCTTGTACTCTTCTCGGATATCCCTTGTAAAGATAATGTTTGGATCGGAGTAATATGGTCGAGGTTTGCATATTATGCGATTTAGATCTTCCGAAGAGGGTATGTGTGAACAATATGGACTATTTTCTTCACGAAAGTTGAAGAGAGAATCAAGAGACCAATCTTCGGTGAAGGCACATTGTCCATGATTTGGAATCTAACCTGGGTGTCACGTGGTATGAACCCCCTGAATCCATAATTCAATCCAGCAATGCATCTGCACTCATCACCATCATCACCTCAGAACCGTCATAAATCGAACCATTAGAGCTTGGTTGATCCTCTTTCTTGACAAAACCATTTGACTTCTTGCGATTATTCTTCGGACAGTTTCTCTTCAAGTGCTCCTCAGATTGGCAAATATAGCATTTGAGTCTTCCACCTCAAAACTTCGATCTTGACTTTCCTCTAGACTGATGCGAATTCCTACGATCAGTTCTTCCCCTCACATATAACCCTTCACCATCATCCCCCTTCGCTTTAGATATTTCTTTGATTTCCTTTGATTTCAGTGTGGCCATCACATCCTCCAAAGTCAAAGCAAGGTATCCACAAAGTGTTCGTATGATGCTGGTAAAGAAGTGAGTAATAATAAAGAAAGATCTTCATCCTCGAATTTTACCTCAATATTTGCTAAATCAAGAACGATTTTGTTGAACTCATCTATATGCACGGAAATCGTACGTCCAGCCGGCATGTAGAATGTCTACAACTTCTTCTTCAGGTAAAACTTGTTGGCCAAGGACTTTGTCATGTACAAAGTCTCGAGCTTGGTCCAAACCCGGGCTGATAGTCGCCCCGGTAACTCTCTCAGCAGACCTTGTTACCTAAACACAAAATCACGGCACTATGAGCTTCTTGTTTAGCTCAGCACTCACAAAGATCCATGTTCGGGTAAAACTCCGTGAGTCTTCACATCCATTCTGGATTAATAAAGCACGCATCTTGACTCTCCATAACCCGAAATGACTAGTTCCATCAAATTTCTCGATGTCAAACTTGGCTCCCGTCATTCTTTATCCCTTTGTTAATTTGCTAAACCTTGTGATATAATAAACCTCACAATCACAAATTACAAAGTCCCTTGTGCAATACCCTCTTAATTAACAAAGTTTTATTTTCTAAAATATAAAAAACAAACTATCAATCTTATTTTAAAAATATTGGATTCAATATAATAAAACTATTATATTACCAAATATAATAAGACTATTATATTAATCTTGAAGTACTCTTTGACTTTTAAATAAAAACCAATCAACCACCTCACTGTTTCACCTTCTCCTTCATTTGACTGATGAAGACCGAAACGCACCATAAAAAAAATTGTCGATCTTGGATAAACCCAAAACCAACAAACCCTCAAGTCTCCTACACCTTGTCGCGGACCCGGAGAATCGAAGACCCAAGAACCTTTCTCGATCGATCCTAGATAACCAGCGAACCTGTGAACCAAAGCTCTGATACCACTTGTTAGGATTCGATCCCTAACAACCTGGTTACTAGAAAAACGAATTACTACGATCTCGAAGACAACACACAACAAACAACTGCAATAATGGAAGATTTGCACAAGTAACTACCTTAATCAATCCTTAGATTAGTTATTGAAAGAATGCGTACAAGACCCCTCCCCCCTCACCTCCTTTTATAGAGATGAGGGGGGAAGTAAACCGACTTGTACAAGGACAAGAAGTCGGTTGATAACAAGTTGACTAATAGGAAACTTAACACTTAATCCCTTAGACACTCGTAAGCTAAGATAAAGACTGAATACATAACACAAAACAGTTGGCTTTTGCTAGTCAAACATTTGATTTTGGAAAATCAAGCATTTCATACCGTGAAGGTGAGATTCAACGCTTCCATTTGGGATTAGCTCATAACCAAACACCGATTTCTTTCCTCTGTACAAACGCCAAGTAGCCGAACTAAGTCTAAAACAACAACATACCCAATCCTGCCGAAGTAGGTAAAAAAAAGGGTGGTTCGGGTAAAGTGTCAAAACAATAAAAAAAATTGGGCAGAACATGGTCGAGTGAGGAGGATAAGAAACACTTCTTGTCTATAAATAACTAGTGTATGAACTAAGATCACAAAGGATTATATAATTTGAATAATAAGGTTCTAATTACTTAATAACTTGATTTAGGGTATTTTGCCTTAAAATACACACTTTTTTGGTGACTTTGAACCTCTTTGATCCATATGACCCCTTTTCTAACATTTTTTTACGCATTTGACCTGCTACAATACAACTTAACCTAATTCGACCCATTCATAGGTTAAATGGGTTGAAAATGGCACATCTAGCTGTAACGAAATTAGTCACTCACGCACATCTAGCTGTAACGAAATTAGTCACTCACGCAAGCTCTAACTTTGGATGCTTGGTGTTACCTCGTATTTTCCGATCTTTCGCAATATCTCTTAGCTCACTTAGTGTGTATTTTTCATATGGATACCCCCCTGTTGGAAAATTATGATGGATGAACAAAATGATGAGGTTAAAGATGAAGATGTTATAAACTGAAATAACTATATAGAAAACAGAACAACTCATCAGTGGATTCTCACTCTACTACTTCCATAAAAAGACTCTAGCAACTATATATTCGATAATCGATTGAAAATTACAGTGAAACTAACAGATTAGTGAGTGTACAATTATTTCTCACAAATCTAACCTAAACGATTCACTTAGTTGTTCAATAGATTCAGTATGAACCCCTACTTAATGAACATGCCCCCATGGTTTGCTTTACAAAGCGAAACCGTATAAAAAAGATGTTGGTGCTATACAATGTTCAATTTTACGCCCATCACACTTACAAATTAACAGACATTAGCTCCTCCTTAAGCATACCAATAGTTTAATACTTCATCGTATTCACAAACACAGAAATTATTCGACATAAGACAAACAAACAAAATAACAAAACGAAGCTGTAAAATTTACTAGCTAATCAAACATATAAATTTAGTGTTAATCATAATGACTTGAACGCATATTTTTGGATAACTTAAGTACAACAAATGTTGCGTTTTTCATGTTCAGTGACTCAAATGTCATGTTTAATAACTTTAGTAACCCATGTGAAAAAAATAAGATTTCGTTAATTTAGTCGCATTTTTTAAAAAGTTTAGTGAAATCCTTGTCTATGAAGCCTTTTTATATCTTTTTAGCTTCTATCTTGGAAGCATTTTCGTGTTCTTTCCTTCCCCCTTATAGCCATGGCCAGAGACGGAACAAGGACCAAATATGACCGGGTGAACAAATGTTTTGGAACCGTAATATAGAAACACATATCGATAGAACGGGTGCATTTAAGATGCATTTAGGAATAACTAATGTCTTTTTCAAAAATTAACACTATATCGAAAAAATTCATGGGGGTCCTGCGCATGACGGGACCCCTTGATTCCGTCCTTGGTCGTGGTGTTTTTAAATAATGCTTTGCATTTTGAAAGAAAGATAAATTTGTCTATTCATGATTTTTGCTCCCTCATTCGCATGTTCAAGCGATGGCTATTAGGACATAGGACCCTACACATAATTAACTAAACCCTAGATTAGTAGATAAATTAATAAGTAATAGATTAATATACGTTTAATCCACAAGTCAAAAAACATACTAATGATTAATCAGACTGAGCGATGATTTTTTTTTTCTTTTTTTTTTTAAGTCGTAAGTTTTTTTACGGGCTTTTCTTTGTTTTGTGTGTTCTCAAGTAAGAACAGGTTTTGTTTGTTAAAGTTTTAGTTTTAACCCATATGTTTTTGTATATGAACCCCGCTTTCTCTGAGTTTAACTTTTTATGTTTTTGACACATATATTTTTGTACCCAATCCCTTATATAATTTTACACAAAAAAAAAATTTATAAATTTTTAATAATTAAAGAAGTTCTTAACTTTTTTTCTTTAAGCATCTTTAAAAATAAATAATAACAATTCATTTATTACTTAGTAAGGGAAGGTTTAGTTTTTTTCAAATGCAAAAATCCCCACTTGAGATTTTGTTTTATTATATAAAAAAGATGTCGATAACATTTTTATTTTCATTTATTAGCTTTTTATGTCAAATTGATGTTTAATGAAAGTATGCTTTATTTACGTACCAATAAAGTATAAGGTTGTATTAGTGGATAATTAGGCCCAAGCCTCGTTTGTGGTTTTGAGAATTATAGTTTTACCATTATAAATAATGATCATCAATAAAGTTATACCTACGGGGTTTTAATGTTCTAACATGGTATCGGAACAGGTCTGATCCTCAAGCCTAGGCGGCAACATTAAGCCGCCTCCCCTAAGCCACCCCATCATACCCCAATTCTTCAAAAATCACATATTGTTTTATTTAATTTTTTTCCTCCTTGCATGAAGCCGTCACTTCATTATCCAAAATCACCTCACAGTGCATACATCCCACCGTCCATTATCATTTACTTTTATGTTCTATGTTGAAGATTGTTAGGATTTGATAGATTGATATGTCGTTATTTTAATTTTGGATTTGAATTTAAAAAAATAGTTATTTAATTGTTTGTTTTTGTTTTATGTCGAATCCAAGGTATTAATTCGCGAGATGATTTTTGTTGGTGTCGAATTTAGGTTCTTATTCCCGAGACGACTTTTGTTGGTGTCGAATCTAGGGTTCTTATTCCCTAGACGACTGTTTAGGATACTTTGGTTTATCCTTCGAATACTTTGGTTATCCGAAAACAAAAAAAAAATAGAATAGGGGATACTTTGGGTTATCCCGTTTTATTTTGGTTTATTGTTTTATTTTTCTTTAATTTCTTAGCTTTTACTACTCGAGTTCGAGCTTTCACGATTTCGTCGCTCGAACTACGAGGGAGTATTAGTGGATAATTAGGCCCAAGCCCGGTTTGTTGGTTTGTGAATTAAGGTTTTACCATTATAAATAATAGTCATCAATAAAGTTATACCTACGGGGTTTAATGTTCTAACAGGTTGTGTATATGCATAACCTACGTGAAACAAAAGCAACGCCATAAGACAAATCCGGTAAAATTGTTTAGGAAAAGTTCATTTGACCAACGATTAGCAAGACTTATTATGAAGTGGGAACATCAACTTACTATAAAGGAAGAGATTTACCTGGTTTGAGTTGAGCATAAGTGGTGGCGTGCTCAAATCGTGTGTATTCGACGATAGAAATAGTTGAAAACCATAGTTATAAAGGAGATATAATTAACTCCAAAAATAGAAGATTTGTTTACCTTTGGAAACATTTATACTGGAATTTCAAAAAATTAGTTTGAGTTAAAAGACTTATAATTTTATTGACGTAACAAAATGAAGGAATATGAAAAAATATAAAAAAAATAATAAATAAATAAATTATTATTATTAACATGGTTTATTTATAGGTCTCCAACTACCATACCATATATAGGTGAATGCATTTGTCATGAATTGTGTTAAAAGACATATATAGGTGATGTGGTAGATTCTGGTAGTACAATGGAAGCAAATGAGGTTGAGTCTCTTAAGACCGCTAATTTATCACAAGAACCGCTTGTAAGTGATTCAATGAAAGCTAACGAGGTTGGTCATACCCTTATTGTTGAGAAAATTGGGGAGTTTGAAAAGCTTCTTATTGATGGGAAAGCTACTCTTGTTGATGATGATGGTGCTCCTATTAAAAAGGTTGATTATGCGGGTAATAAAAAGGATTTTCCGTCTACTTCTTCTACTAAGAGAGTTAACCCATTCTCTAAGGTGGGAGAGATTGTTGACTTTGATAGTGCTGAAGAGGAGGTTGTGAACACTTTTGATGAGTCAATGAACCTATTTGGTGGTGGTCATGATCGTGAAGATGATTATGATGACTATGCGGATCCGGTCTATGATCTTCCAGGGAATTTGGATGCTTATTATGACACGTATGGTATCAAGCTCCAAGGCCTTGGTAGGAAGTAATTTTATTTCCATAGAAGTTTAATGTTATCTTTTGAGTAGTGGTTTATTTTCTTGTATATAGAATAGGAAGTATCTTGTTATGTAAGCTTTCCGCCTATGTAACGGACTGAGATATGGGATTCATCCATATCTTTTGTACTTAAACATTTTTTGGAGTAATATATTTATCGGGTCTTTTGACCTTTTACCTAAAAAAATGAATTGTGTTGAAAAGAATAATTAAGGGTGTTTTTTTAAGCTAGATAATCAAGGCTCTTTAAAATGTTATTTTGGTTGATGTGTAAACTTATAAAGTGTGTACGTGTCCTTCAAAGAATGTTAAAACAAAGTTTGGGTATTGCCTTACATTTCTAAGAGCTCTAGGTAAAATAATACCGAAAAAATTATGTCACCTCACCGCCACATCACTTCAACACCAAAACATTTAACACCAAAAAATCACTCTTATCATAACACTAAATAACACCATCTTTTTTAAACCTACAATTTAAAATATTCCAATTTACAAATTAACCCCTCAATAATTTCATTCATTAAACAACCTAATACTTCATTAATAAAGTTAAACATTACAAAACAAAATAAAAATGCTACAAAAAAAATTACGACATAAAAATAAATATGAAAAAAATATAACGAAATGAAAAAACTACTGCGAGTACATAAAAAAGGTTACGAAATAAAAATACAATATGGAGATAAAATAAAACCACTCAGGGTGGTGCAATTTATATTTTATTTGATTTTCTCTATTTTCATTTTTATCCAATACGCAACTTCATCATCCATCTCCTTCGTGCTAAGACCGAGAAAGTTATACTCTTCCGAACGCATTATCGTACGGTCTTTTTCTTTAGCGGTGTGGTACGCCTCTTGGACCCTTTCCCGTTTGAGACAAAGCTCGGATGATATAAAGCCCTCTAATTGGCTTGACGAACTTCCACCGGTGCATCATCACCGAATAGCTCCCCGTGGCTTTCCCCGGGGACGTCGCCGGTTAAATCAACCGGTTCCGGCGCGTCCCATTTTGCATGAGATTTCAAAATGTCCCACGCTTCCTCTTGAGCAAACGAAAGACCTTTATGCTTGTCACGATACATTGTTCTTGCCCGTCTCATATAATCCATTTCATTTCCTCCACATTTTGCCAAACGTTTAGCACGTTTGAAAATCGCGTTGAACTTTTGGCAATTTTCGTTCAGCGTATGCCACTTTCTTGTTATCATATCCTTGTTGTGTGGTTGAAAATTTTTTCGATTAAACTTGTTCATAAACCGATACCAAAACAAGTTGCACTTTTGTGAAAATCAGACATTTGGATCCTCAGAAACAGCAACGTAATACAAGGCATGTAGTGTTTCCTCGACCGGTAACCAACTTAATGTAGTCCCGGTCACGTCAGGATTTCTTTCATCATAGGGTTTGGGTTCTTTGAATTTTTTGACATATATTTACCTCGACTTTGGCTTTCGGAGAGACGTAGCTTCGGAGTCGATTTGCGAATGTGAGGATTGCGTTTGCGGTTAGGTTTGTTGTTCAAATTATGGTGGGTTTTGTTGAAAATTTTGAAAATTGGTGTTTTGCCACATCAAATACATTTGTTGTTGTTGAAAAAGTTGCTCGGGTGTCAAGCCAAGTGGGTTAGGGAAACTGGATGAAGACGCGTTTGGGTTCGGGTTTGAAGAAGATTCCGCGTTTGGATTTTGAAAACCGAGTAGGTTAAAAAAACTCTTGTTTTGATTTCCTGAAATTGCTTTCTTTTTTATTTATTTATTATTTTTTTTGTGGAGAAAGAATGGAAGTATATAATTTTGATTTTGAGTTGTGGAAGTGTGTAAAAAATATGTGAAGGTGGGTATTTATAACGTTTTTTTTTAGATTATAGTCGTTTACCACTATGTTTGTATTTTTTTATTTTAATTCTAACCAAAGTAACCGTTGGACAGGGGTGGTTTGTATAAATATGTTTTGTCCATTTGTGCGTTTCCAACTGAGTTGTGGTAGTAACTTGGAGCTCAACGCAGCCTCAACGCTCCTTCACCTGGTATTGTAACGCAACCTCAACGCAGGCCACGTCAGCCCAAAGCCCATTTCCATGTTATTATACCCAGCGCTCTAAAGACTAAAAGGGTCTAAGGTTGTGCATACGCATAGCCCACGTTGTCATTGGTAGCTTTTATCTTATATATTGATCTAAAGATGGTTGTATTGTAGTTTCTTGATTCGTTAGTAGTTGTTATAAACCATAACATCAGAAGGTTAAGACAATCATGTTTCTGCTCAAGTATACAAAATGTAACTGATATCCAGCGACTACAATTTGGGTAAAAGGGAGTAATCCTGCACCCTGGTAAATATAATAACCAAATAAACGTTTAAGTACAATGGATATGAGTGAAATCCCATATCTCAACCCGTTACATAGGCATAGAGCTTACATAACAAGATACTTCATGTTTTCTAACCAAGAAAACAAACCACTACTCAAATGATAACATAGGACATAACGAAAGAAAATTACTTCCTAGGTCCTTGAAGCTTGGTGCCATACATGGCATTAAAGGCATCCAAATTCCCTGGAAGACCAGAAACCTGCTTCGCATAGTCATCGTAGTCATAGTCATCATACTCATCTTCAAACTCTTGGCCACCACCGAATAGATTAGTAGACTCATCAAATGGGTTAGCAACCACCTCATCTTCGAATCGACACCACGATATATCCCACTTTAGAAAAAGGGTTAACTCTCTTAGTAGAAGAGGTGGGCGGAATACAAGAATCACTAGTTTTAGGAGACACACCCGACTCCATCTCTTTCAAATCACTCACAAGGGGTTCTTGTGATCGCAAGACTGTCTTAGTAGACTTATCTTCATTAACTTCCATTGTACGACCAGAATCTACATCCTTGTTGGTGTCATTGGAAGGAATACCAAAAGCATCCGAATATTCCATATTAAGAGCATCAAACTGATTAGATGTAGAGATCTTTGTCCCACTCGAACTAGCCACATCAGAAGCATTCTTCTTAGTGACTTCCACCTTCTTAGGTTCAGAGGAGTCTTTTGGGTTGATATTGAAACATGCCCACAACAGTTTAGTAAACCCTCCTTGACCCGTAATAGTAGAACCACCTTGCTTTCCCTTCTTCTTATTATTGACCGTCTTGAAACCATCATTAACACGCTTAGGAGGCCGAGCGGATGTTCAACAACTTTCGGACATTCAATAAGAGCATGACCAAAAATCTTACATTTATCACAATGAGGTGGTTTCCACTCGTATTCAACCCGTATCTTCTCAATAGTCGAACCCAACCCATCAAGTAACGGTATCTCAACAGTAAGGCTGTCCCTAAGCACCTCATCCGACTTCACTTCAATCATGCATCTAGCAAAACTACTACGCCCCACGATTCCTTGCACATTTGGCTAGTAAATGCATCTAACCTTTTGGGCGTGCCTATCAATGTGGCAAGAAGACTAAGGCCATCATCGGAAACATAACAAGAGGAACATCATGGAATTTAACCCACACCGGGATGTTGGTCAAATCCTCTTTAAGTAAGTTGGTGTTCAATGTCCATGGTTTAAGAATAATAGGTACACTTCTAATCAACCAAGGACCGTTTTCAAGAACATCATCAACAACTTTCTTCGAATTGAACTTAAAGAAGAAGAACCCTTTGCATCATCATTACCTTTGTATACCAAACTTAGCCCACGATTCGTGCAAAAGTAATCAACAACAGGAAAAGCAATGCGTTGACCAAGGAAATACCTATACAAAGTATTCTCAAACCTAGTGTTCACCTCTTCAACCACTTCTCATCCGACGAAAGATCCACACCATTAGCTTTCTTACTAGACTCCAACCTACGAAAGTTTGGTATGTGTTTCTTTGTTCAGAGAAGTAACACCAGATACGATGAAGAAGGTTATTTCAAAGCATACACACCAACCTTCTCAATACCAACAGCCCCATGTGCATTCGTATCAACTTTATCATTAGCATTATTATGGCCATTAACATTAGAAGCCATAGGACCACTCGTATCATGAGGAGGTTTCGAATAATAACCAATAGCAGTAAGCATCTCCTCTAGCTCCTTCTGTTGGGGGTTATCTCCCAGAACAGGGTTAAGACAATCAACTTCAGCAGAAACAACAATGTCAGTAGTAACAGATACCACTTGGTGGTTACCGGATATCACTTGGAATCGTGTGATCACTTTCCAAAGTAAAATATTCGACCCTAATGCCTGGGTATCACGAATATCTACTTGGGTTAAGACCAAATGCAGTTAGAGAATTAGGCACAATTCTATAACCCTTTCGCTTATAAGTGTTTACGTTTTCTGTGTGTGTCTCATGCATGTTCAGATCTCCTCTATATAGGAGGTTACTCTTGAGCTATTCCCATGGAATTATGAGTATTAATCGGCCCATTAATAGCCTCATAATTATCCCCATTATAGCCGTTAGTGGTTACATGACCAATTAAATGTGGTCATAAAGAAGTTGTAACTGCCATTTAGCAGATTTTCCATAAGCAGATACTTCCACTAGCACTTTCACTTGCAGGGGAAGTACAACCCATGGAAACACCGCTTATCAGTACTTTCATAGCATTATCGTGGATACACCACTTCAAGCAACACCTTCATCGTGTGGAAACATCTGCCATGGAAACCACAAGCAGTACTTTCCACAAGTAGTACTTTCACCAAGCAGTACTTTCACCAGTACTACCAATACAAACCACTATAAGAGTCAGGGAGTTCATGGACCTTATGGGTGTACACTCCGTACCTCCTAACCCATTGCAAGGTGTGAACTAATCCCACAAGTGCACTAAATTTTCCAACATTCGTATCAACTTTATCATTAGCATTATTATGGCCATTAACATTAGAAGCCATAGGACCACTCGTATCATGAGGAGGTTTCGAATAATAACCAATAGCAGTAAGCATCTCCTCTAGCTCCTTCTGTGACTGCGGCACCTTAAGATGCTCAATTGATTAGCCCGGTAGGAAGTAGTAGCATCCACTGTCACAGTTGGTTTTAATGGTTGCCCATCCTCACCCACACACAAGAACAAGTTTTCCTCAAAGATTTGTTTTCAATAGCACGAATTTTCAATAAAGTATCCACCCTCGCGTCATGGTGATAGGTGCCATGATGGGGCTTGAACCAAGTGAAACCGGCTCCACTTGTCCATCAGAACGAGAACCAGAAGTAATACCAGCGACTACAATTGATTAACGAGGTAACTAATCTATATTATAAAGTTACTACAACTGTTTAACTATACAGAAAACGAAATTAAATACTTTCGAAATTTTCCCAACTACCCCGGCCAAGTGGTTTTATTCACCATACCTTGTTTCATACATTCACCACTACCACTTCTTGATTTCCTGAAATAGGAGCACCGGAGCACAACACATCATTCGGTAACAAAATGCATGCTTACATACATTTATAGTATTGAAAATATAATATAGGAAAGAACAAAAAATCACCACTTAAACTCAAGCATTACATATGTGTCAAATGATACTTAAAACAAATGAAGCTAGTGGTCTAATCATTCAAAAATTTATCTGAGCAAAATCTTTTGTTTCAATCAACATATGAAGAACACAATGTTTTCTTACATGGAATTTGTATATATGAAACTCTTCTCTTCTAGCTCAAAAGCCCAAAACTTAGAAACAAAATCTAAATCTGCAAAGCAAACAAATTTAAAAGGTAAAAGTTTTGACAAAGTGATAAAAAACTACGTAAAATAACTTACTTATGAAGAACAGAGGTGTCTATGGTGATTTAGATAAGAAGGTTTAGAACTTTTGAGAGTGAAATTGTGTGATAAATGTTTTGACTTGTAAGTACATATTTGGAGGTCATTGGATTTGTTTATAACATGTACTTAGCTTATTGATAAGTTAAACTTTTACCACTACTTACCTATTGTATTATCTTAGATAAACAATTTTTAAAATAGGGTGTTTGGAATAAGCACACTTCAAGTTGCTTATTTAATACAACTTATGTCATTTATTAACAATAAGGAAACTAAACATTTGCCAACTGCTGTAAAAGTGCATAGCTATATTGTTATTTAAAATTTAATAGGCAACTTCTGAAACATCTACTATCTTATCTCACGACAAGTTTGATGAATATGAGGAACTGGTAAGAAGAATGAACCAGCCCATGTGTTAATTTTCTTCCTTCCTTTTTTAGAAGGCTGTTTCTATTTAAGCTTACACAGATTTTTGAGATTGTCTAGAGTATGTTCAATTTTTCTTTGACAGTTGAATATGAATTGGTTTGATGTATGTGGCAACCACTATATTAGTAAGAATAAAAAAACTACCAATGTACACGTATCGACTTCTTGGTCCACATTCATTTCAACTTTGGGAAAACATATAATTGTGGTAGGATTATTCTGTCGAAATCACATATATGAAAAACGTTCATTATGTGTTGAATTATTTCTGACAGTGAGATGAATTATTGGTGACAGTTACAAGAGTTGACAAGAAATTAATGTGATCAATATGGATAGCAATTTTAATTTGTCGTAGGATCAAATGATGTCAATGAACTTTCATTTATGTCACATTGAAAGTCTTAAGAGGGGCTGCTTATATTTTTAACCATGTTGACTGCCAACATGTGCTCCTATTCACGAATTCTACTCTTTTCCTTGTTCCCTCATTCACACGTTCAAGCGGTGGCTATTAGGATATAGGACCACTACACATCATAAACAAAACAGACAATATATGCATATTACAACCACATATCGTTAGTTGTTACTTGTTAGTTGAGCCAGACCTTTCTACTAATTAATTGGTGATAAAGTTCATGCTATTTTTCCTATGGATGCTTAACTGGTTATATATTTTTTGCGCGCATCTTACATGTGTTTTAACATGTCACAATACATCTAATTTTTGGTTATTTGAGCATAAAAACTGTATAATTTTAATAACACAATTCGTTAAGAATTTAATATCTATATTGGCATGCTAAAGTGTGTCGTGCACACAAGAAGGTTTTGTTAAATCAGATTTATCTATTACATTTGGCAAAAATCTTTTATAATTATATTGTTATAATAGTCTTGTACGTGCGGTTTTTTCAGAATTTTCATTATACATTAGTATAGATTAATATTTTTAATAGATATTCTTTGAAAGAATAATTTGATTTTGTTTCGTTAGCATGGTGTTGCGGTTGATGTTGTTTGATATAAATATTAATATCATGTTTTAGAATTATGCATCTTTAATAGCCCTTAATGACCTTTGAAATAATTTATTTTCATAATATCATATCTAAATTTTAAAGATGAATTAAACTACGTAATCAGTGAGCCCCCTAGCCCTTAATGACATTTGCTTTCTATTCGAGTTCTACGTAATCAGTGAGCCCCCTAGACCTTTTGAATCTCTTTTATACTTTTACATTACAATAACTAAGTACCAAGTTATAAACAAAAATCATTTTCTTTCTCTCGTCTTTTTTTTACCAAGACCAGGCACCCCATTAAATACTACTGTATATTTTTTTTTTTACTTGAACACACCAACTATAAGTATTGTAAAATAAATGAACTCATTAGCATGTTAGAAACAAGACCAAGAACCATCTTTATTTCCTTCTTTTCCTTATATGTCGCAGCAGCAGGAACCAAATTGCCTTCGAATCATATTTTTTTTCCTTTTATCTTAAGCTCTAAACTACACTATAGGCCATTAAAGTCATCTATGAACATGTTGTGACCCGATAATCTTTACTCATTGCTTAGTATTATGTTTAGTTTAAACGTTAGGGACTAGTTATGTCAAAGCCAAAGATAATAACTACTTGGCAGTTATTTCTGTAGAAACAAGAATGGTTGTGTTGGTTCATGTATACCGATTCAGAACCTATATATACATATGTAAATGCAACGTTAGAAGGTTAATCAAATATAGAACATATTTACTTATTCAAATCATTGCAACTTATATAATCGATCAAGAGATATTTGGGACAACAATTGGCATCAAGAGCAAGGATTTACACACCGAAACATATTACTGTTTCTGCATCAAATCTTAACGAGAAGCTAAAGAGAGAAACGCCAGAAAGAAGAGAACACCGCTGTTCTTTACTTTGGCAGGGAACGTTTTTTTTATCTTCCAAGAAAACGACGGTTTGATATAAGGAGAAACGTAGAAGAGATAGTGCACAATCTACTTCACGTTAAAGTTGCAAGCGTTTCAAACACCAGAGGATATTGGTGTCGAATTGTTTGTTGTTGATAAACAACGAAAGACCAGGAAGAACGAATTGGAGACTTTGTGTATACCGGTTAGAAAACAAAACACAAAGCAAAACGTTGTTGTAGAGGAAGACGTATCGCAGGGGCGGAAGTACTCAAGGAAAGGTGTGGAGTTTGTGTTGACAACACAGGGCGACAACGAGAAACAAACAGTACTATTTTTTGTTTGGAGAGCGAATCTGAAAACGAAGGGCGTTGATTCAGAGGATTACCAAGGCGCGGGTAACAAGTTTGTGTAGGGAGACTTAGGAATTTCAAGACGAAATCAAGTACAGCGAACACAAAAAGAGAGAAGCGTGTAGTGTGGTACAAAGGAGTTTTGTTAGTATCGAATTCATATAATTCGGAAACAAAACAGAAACATAACGAGATAAGGCAAGGAGGCATTAAAAGTTTTGGTTTTACTCGTTTGGCAAAAAAAAATCCGAGACACAAACTCTAAAGATTGAAGTCGAAGTGGTTTTTTTTGAAAACAAGTAACAAGGCATAAGACTAAAAGAAATTAAAGTGGGAACAAACAACGTTGGTGAACGATCTTTACTAACAAAGCAAACGAATACATCTCGTATTCATCAAAAAGTTGAGTCACAATTTTTCACTTTACTTTGGATTTCAATTCATATTAGAAATAGTATATATCTCATTAGTTTATACTATTAGGAAATCCTTAAAACTAATTATTGATCCCATAGTACTAAGATTCCCGGAGACTATAATTCTCACGTTAGAAAAGAGTACCATATTAAGATAAGTAATTCCATTAGACTAGAAAGTGAAAATAATAAACACTTTCAAAATGACAACCGATGATATAGTAACCAAATCAACTACAATAAAACCCGTAACACCTGTTGCACAATACCAATGCCCCAAGTTAAAAAACACAAACTACACAGTTTGGGCTATACAAATCAAAGTTATACTAGAGGCACACGGTTTATGGGAAGCAATAGAACCAAAATTAGACACACAGTTGATGACAAAAGGATAAGGCAACAATAAGCCTTCTTATATCAAGCGTTGATGAGAGATATGATCTTACAAGTAGCGGGTTGTAAGACGGCAAAAGATTTATGGGATTCACTAAAGAAAAGACATGTTGGACAAGATAAAGTGCAGCAAGCACGCTTACAATCATTAATGATTGGATTTAACTCACCGGATGAAGGAAGATGAGATGGTGGATGCATTTGCAGACAAGTTAAATGGCTATGTCACGAAGGCAAAAGAATTAGGGAAAGAATTAGATGAATCACTTGTAGTTAGAAAACTATTAGACTCCACACCCGATAGATTCATTCAGATAGTAGCATCCATTGAACAAACAAGTGATCTAGACAACATTACCTAGATGAGATCACGGGGAAAACTCAAAGCGTTTGAGGAAAGAATAAAACTCGAAAAAGAGGTCAAGTTGAAAGCCGGGGAATCTATCTTTTAACATGGTGAACACTCGGATAAAGGAAAGCGTTTTAACGTGGAGGTAGATCAAATTACTCACGAGGAAACGCGGAATAATAACAACAAAAACAACTCACAAAAGGGAAATTCAAATTATAAAGGAAACCCAGACAATTCAAGTAAGAAAGACTTGAGTAACATTAGATGTTTCAAGTGCAATAAACTTGGACACTATATGAATAAATGCAGAGCAACATCAACAAACCAGGAACAATCAAACCTTATCTTAGAAGACGATGAACCATCACTACTAATGACTATACACGAAAACAAAACACAAAGGAAGTGTTGTTGAATGAAGAACGAATTCAACAAAGAAATATGCTACTGGCAGTCTTGAGCATATGGTATTTAGATAATGGTGCAAGTAACCACATGGTGGGTATAAAGTGTCATTTTAGAGATATTGATATAACAGGGGCAATACGTTTTGGAGATGGATCGGTAACAGATAATGGGTAGAGGGTCTATACTTGTTAGGTTGTAAGAACGAGCAGAGCGAAGGTAGTATCAAGTATACTACATACCAAACCTCAAGAGCAACATAACTTAGTCTAGGACAACTGAAATAGGTTGTAAGGTCATTATGGACGGAAATAGTCGACTTTGTATGATATAAACAAGAAATTGTTGATGAAGGTAGAACGATCTAAGAATCGACTCTACAAGATCCATTCTGAATAGAGGCACCTATATGTCTCTTAGCAAACATAGATAACCAAGCATGGTTATGGCATGATAGATTAGGTCATCTAAACTATGATGATATAAACAAGATGACTAGAAAAGGTCTAGTAGAAGGAATTCCTAGAATAAATCATGTAGGACGATTTGTGGCCATGTTTATTAGGAAAACCAGAGAACACCATTCCCAAACCAAGCCAAATTCAGATCAAAGAGCCCGTTGGATTTGGTATCTCGGGGAACCTCTGTGGTCCACAACATACTCGGCAAGAAACTCATTTTTTTGTTAGTAGACGATTGTACACGTTTTATGTGGGCATACTTTCTTACATCGAAAGATGAGGCATTTAGTACATTCAAGAATTTAGGCTGAGAAAATAGAAATGGAAATGAAGTCGAAAATTAGAATGCTAAGAACGGATAGAGGTGGTGAATTCACATCAAAAGAATTCACAAAGTACTAATGGGGAAAACGGAATAATAGACGACAGTTAATGACACCATACTCCACAGTGAGAATGGGTAGTGGAGAGAAGGAATAGGACAGTGTTATCAACCACAAAGGTATGATGAAGCGATGAAGTTACCATTAACTTTTTGGCGAAGAGTTAAGCATGCCCTTTACATACTCAATAGGGTACCACGAGGGCCCGACAGATAAAACTCCATATGAGGCACTCTACGATAGAAAACCAAACTTAGAGAACCTAAAAATATTTGGATGCACAGCTTATGCAAAGATAACGATACCTCACTAAAAGAAGGCTGACGATAGAAGCATACCATTGGTTTACTTAGGAGTAGAGGAAGGATCAAAAGCATGTAGGCTATATGACCCTATAGCCAAGAAGAAACATGTTAGTAGGGACGTAAAATTTATGGAAACAAAACCATGGGATTGGAAAGAAAATGAAGGAGATCTCACGATTTGGGCCTTTGAAGAGAAGACAACCTTACAGCAACAGGCAAGTATTTCGCATTAGATGGAGTTCACAATCACAACATACACGGTCACACAGAAAGCAGTGACTACTAGTTATTAGAGAACTTGAGACAAGATTTGATGATGTGAGATCAATATGGGAACATATATAGAACATGCCGCGTAGAGTTGAACCACAAAGCTTGTTATTACGGAAGAACGAACCTTACAAAAGGAAGCATCGTGACGAAAAATGGATTGAGGCCATGAAGATTGAATTGGATTCAATCAACAAGAATAAAACATGGACTCTTACAACATTGCCAGAAATCGAGGCAATAGGACTCAAATGGGTTTACAAGACCAAGAGAGATGCAAAAGGGAACATCATCAAATACAAAGCACGCTTAGTAGCAAAAGGTTATGTACAAGAACAAGGGATAGCCGATGAAGTATTTGCACCGGTTGCTCGAATAGAGACAGTTCGGTTGATATTAGCATTAGCAGCATATCATGGATGGCAAGTACATCATCTAGATGTAAAATCAGCATTCCTACATGGAGATTTAAAAGAAGAAGTCTACGTTACACAACCTGTAGGATTTATACAACAAGGAAACTCGGAAAAGTCTATAAACACTAAAGCTTTATATGGCTTAAGGCCGCAAGAACCAGAGCTTGAATGTGAAGCTTGATCAAACATTAAAGTCCTTAGACTTTAAGAAATGCAATCTCGAACAAGCGGTCTACAGCGGAACAAGAACTCTACACTTATTGTTAGAGTTTATGTAGATGACTTAATAATCACGGGCACTCCTAGAAAGGAATTGGAAGCCTTTAAATCCCATATGCAAGAAAAGTTTGAAATGAGCGACTTAGGATTGTTAGCTTATTACCTTGGGATAGAAGTTACAGAGCGGGAGGAGAGATTACAACCCCAACAAACAGGCTATATTAACATGATCATAAAGGAGACAAGTATGACGGATAGTAATGATACGAAGATACCAATGGATCCGGGTACTAAGTTGGTCAAGGAATATGGAAACTCGGTTGGCCACAACTTACTCTGAGAATTGGGTCTCGGTACCTACATACAAGACCGGATCTTAGTTATTGATCGGACTACTCAGCAGATTATGCAAGACGAAGGATCATCACCTAAAGGAAGTAAAACAAGTAATCCGATATATCAAAGGAACACAGAGCATGGGATAATTTACTAGAAAGAAGCGGCTGATTAGATTACAAATTGCGGCAGAGGTTATGGAATCAGATCAAGGAAAAGGAACTACCGCATAGCATTTTACTTTGGAGAGTCACCCATTACTTGGTGTACTGAAACAAACCAACGATGGCTTGTATCATCATGTGAATCAGAATTCATGGCGGCTACTGCAGCAGCAAGTCAAGCCTTATGGTTGATGAGATTACTTAGTTAATTAACGGAAATGAAGAAAGAAGATAACGTTGAGGGTAGATAACATTTCAGGCAATAGCACTAGTCAAGAACCAGTTTTTTCATGGAAGAAGTAAACACATCGACATTCGCTACCATTTCATTCGAGAATGTGTAGAGAATGGACATATCAATGTGGAGCACGTCAGCGGAGAACTACAAAGAGCAGATATACTAACAAAGGCTCTACCAAGACTAAAGTTCATGACGATGCGACAAATGCTCGGAGTTCAAAATTTAACAAGAAGCAACGATCAAGATTAAGGAGGAGAATGTGACCCGATAATCTTTACTCATTGCTTAGTATTATGTTTAGTTTAAACGTTAGGGACTAGTTATGTCAAAGCCAAAGATAATAACTACTTGGCAGTTATTTCTGTAGAAACAAGAATGGTTGTGTCGGTTCATGTATACCGATTCAGAACCTATATATACATATGTAAATGCAACGTTAGAAGGTTAATCAAATATAGAACATATTTACTTATTCAAATCATTGCAACTTATATAATCGATCAAGAGATATTTGGGACAACACATGTTAATAAGCCGCAAACATAAGTCGAAAGGTCCCTATATACTTACTGATACGTTTCCTTTCTTTTCTGTTCCTTGTCGCAAAAGCAAAGCGCCCTTTTTCGACCAAAGTTTTAACCCATAATCAAGGCTATAAACCAAACGTTTTAGCCACCTTAATAAGCCCCTGGTCGAGTCTAGAAAACCATAAGACCATGATCAAAAGCTTCTAAGACCTTGTCTCATTTTCTCTCTTTTCCTTGTGTCGCAACAACAGGTTCAAGACATCTTGTTATATTTTTTTAACCTTAAACCATAACCTACCTATTAAGTCCTTTAGATAAGCTCACTAATATACTATAAAGCCATAAAAATAAGCTACAAGACTTTTAAAAGCTTTCGTCATTATTTTCTTCTTTTTCTTTTCTTGTCGAGAACCAAGCAAACACCCCTCTTCGATCGGGTTTTAAATCCATAAGCTATAAGCTATAAGCCTAACGTTTTGGTTACCTAAATAAGCTCCTAACAAGGTTTAGGAAGCCACTAGACTTTGGCCAAAATTCCCGCGAGAAGTCACTTTGCTCCTCTCTTTTCTTTTGGTCGCAAGCACAAAACCAAACGCACCTCAAAGGGCTGTAAAAGCCTATAAGCTAAATATTAAGCCAATAAGCCTTCACAGCTTATTCTTAAGCTTAAAACATCTTATATTGATAAACCATAACAAGCCACATCCTTCGTGAATCCAAAAACGCAAATTTGTAAAATAAGGACTATGTACGTAACGACAACCATGCATGGAGGTTAAAAGCGTTAAACTTGGAGTTTCTTGGTCCAAAACTGTAAATTTAGTTAATATTATAGAATAAGCACTATGCATGAAATTCGCAAAATGCATGGAGGGCTTGTCTTGCCAAATTTTTAAAACTATATATATATAGGACTAGTGTAGGGTTATTTTCAGAACCAAGAAAAATGCGAGAACTGCGAGAACTACCTTTTTACTACTAATAATACATATTGTACACCATGTTAATGCGCAATGGCATTTTAGAAAATAAATGTAATTTAATTTGGAAGAAAAACTTAAAATAAGGGTAAAATGGGAATTTAATTATTCCATAATAATAGCATTTATACCCCAAAAACCGTTTACCCCTGTAACTTAATCTATACATCTCAAACCCTAGCCACCATAGTTATATCTGGTTCCCAAAACACCATCATCAATTTCTGGCCATAACCATGTACGAAACCCTTCTATTTATATTTCTATTATATAGATTTACACATTTTCATTTAGTATTTTTTTTCCCATATCAACCGAATTTCAACACTCAAGCCTAATTTAACTGTTCTTTTTTTGTAAGTAACTATTATTTTTTTATTATTTTTTTGGTTTTCATCGAATTCATCGTTTTCTTTTATGTTAGTGATTGAATTTATTGTTTGTAATCCTTTTAAATGATGAACTGTTACCGCTTTTAATCTGTTAGTGATCGAATTCACTAAGAATGTGATGCACTATTACCATTTTTAATCTGGTTAAATCACTGATACGTGTTTCAATTTCTTTTATATTAGTTATTGAATTTATCGCTTTTGATTTGCTAAAATGATTGAATGCGGTAGAATTGTTCAATTGAAGTTTAGTCAGTTAATTTTGTGTTTAGTTTCATTTTGATTTTTAATTAGTTTCTTTTCAAGTATGTATCTAGAAAGTAGAAACTGAAGTTTCTGTCATGCATCCTAATTATTGCATCATGTGCATTTTCTGATTATTTTACCATATCGTAGGATCATGGGTACATTGTGGATATCATTTGACGACCGCTATTGTAGCACCAGCACTACTAAGCCTACCGTTTGCCTTGGCATTGTTGGGTTGGGAGGGAGGTGTAGTGGTATTAACACTTGCAGCAATCATCACATTCTACTCCTACAACCTCCTTTCTCTAGTCTTGGAACATCATGCTGCGCTTGGCAAGCGCAAACTCAGGTTTCGCGATATGACCCATGATATTTTAGGTAATAGTTTACAACTAGACACAACTCTGTTATCTAATATCTATAACTGAGCTTTCGACTATTGTGACCAACTCATTGAACAGGCCCGGGATGGGGCAGGTATTATGTGGGCCCACTTCAATTAGGCACGTGCTATGGTGCAGTTATTGCTTGCACTCTACTTGGAGGGTAGAGTCTCAAGGTTAGAAAATATTTGTTGCTACAATACTTAGTTTTTTTTAACTAATTTACCATCCTTTTATAAACTTTGAATATTTAACTTTGTTATGCAGTTTTTTTTTGGGTAAAGGGGAGTAATCACTTTGTTATGCAGTTTATATACTTATTGGCAAGACCAGATGGGAGCATGCAATTATCCCATTTTATAATGATATTTGGAATCTTTACACTCATTTTGGCACAAATTCCATCTTTCCATTCCTTAAGGCATATAAATCTTGTGTCACTCGTCTTGTGTTTTGCTTATTGTCTTGTACAACTGCTGGTGCAATTTACATAGGTACGATTAACCTTTCATATTGTTGCTGGTTTTCGCATTTAGTTGTATCACTTATGTTGAAGTCAAATGATTTTCAGGAGATACGAATAAGGGGCCTCTGAAGAACTATTCCTTGACTGGGACAGGAGTAAATCGCATTTTTTGTTTTTTCAACGCTATTTCTATCATTTGTACTACTTATGGCAATGGCATTATACCCGAGATACAGGTTTTTGAAATTTCCAGTTACCGTTTTAGAGATAATAACATAGTACAATTTCATTAGATGTGACAATTTCAATAAGAAGAAAACGTACATTTTTGTTAAACGTGGCATATTCAGGTCATATGCACAAATGAGTTATATATAGTTTAAGTCTAAATCCAACGGGCAAAATCAGTACAATAAAGAAACTTAGCCTAAAGGGACACAAGTGAAAGGGATATAGACTGGTATATGATGATCAATTTTTTGAAGTGTTGTTCGTTATAATAAGACCATCATGAAGATGTTTGTAAGTGATTTAATAATTTAATATGCGATTATATTATATTAAAAGATATGCGATTATGATTTTGTAGACGTGAATTTGTTCATGAACGCAAGTTGATGTTGAACATGTGCTCATATTATCACTCTTGTTTCAAACTTTATCTATGATGTTGAATAGTTTTCGATCTAAATTATTTAACTACCAAGTATATATATCGTAAAATGCAATATGATACAAAATCAATAAAAAAGATTGCGCATATATATGATTGATAGTGCATTTGTGTTTTTGCAGTTTCAAGTGAATTGGATAGGCGTGTGCATATGTGTTTCAAGGATAATATTATATAAATGTCATGTGCGTATGTGTTTTTTTAATTAATTAATTTGTTTATTTATTATTATTTTTTATAATAGGCAACGGTTCAAATCTTACTTTTTATTGCTCTTATCGTCTCAGTGTGCACATGTGTTTTTGAGTGCATATGTGTTTTTACAGTTGTGACTTTGAAAACCTTCCGTTCATATGTGTTTTTACAGTTTCATGAACTTGTTTATTTTGTTTAATTTCAGTTGTTATGAAATGATTGTGCATATATGTTTTGTTAGTTGTTATGATTAAATAATTATTGTATTATATTGTTTGTGATTACATGATTGGATTGAGTATAATGAGCAATATGAAGAATATACATATGTATATATAAGGGCATATGGACGAACTCAACTGCACATATGCATACAAAGAGATCGAAAGTGGCCAATGAGGAAAAACACATGTGCACAAGGATTAAAAACACATGTGTAGATTTCATGGGTTTTTTTAACAAGACGAGGAATACATGCGCACGCCTAAAAGATGAACCAACTATTAAAGACATTGTATTATGAACATGTGTACGCTTCATATATTTGTAATAAAACATATTTATGTTATATTTTTTTATAAAGTTATGTTGTTGGTATAAAATTGCATAAATGTATTAATAAAGTTTTGATGTTTGTATACATACTTATATAATATTTTTTCTAGATACATGTGCAATTACAAAACATCTATGCATAAACGGAAAATACAATTATCACATAATGCAAAACACATGTGCACACAATGTAAAAAAAAAAAAAATCCTAGAATTACGGGGACTAAAAAAACGTTTTTTGTAAAAAAAAAAATCAAATATAAAAAAAAGTAATTTTACCATTATACCCTTTTGAGTAAAATAATAAAAAATAATATAAGAAAAAATCTGATTGGTTGATGCTGGTTCTCGCAGTTCTCGCATTTTTCTTGGTTCTCAAAATAACCCTTCTCTCTCTCTCTCTCTCTATATATATATATATATATATATATATATATATATATATATATATATTTAAAAGCTAATATACACACAAATAGTGGATGATTTACCTCAAGCATAGTCCATTTGAATGAATTGCCAAAAGCCCTAAACAAGAATAGTGTTAAGAGTTTATTTTTAGAGAACAAATATATGGGTAGATGTATTAGATACAGGATGTGTAATCGCGGTGCCATTACTTCAAACTATTATTGAACCATTAGAAAGCAGAATTTAACAAAACTTATTTTGACTTTAAATTCTGACTTAGTTTGACTTTTTTGCAAAAGCTTGAAATTGAACAAATTAAAACACTAATAAGCTTACATAAGCTTCAATAAGCTTAAGTAAGCTTACATGAACAGGATTTCAAATAGTGGAAGCTTATAATAAAACGACAAAGGTGCGCTTCTTTCTTAGTTCTTAATGGTTAACTAAAAAATACATTCTTTTTTGGGTAAAGGGGAGTAATCCTGCACCCTGGTAAATATATTAACCAAATAAACGTTTAAGTACAGTGGATATGAGTGAAATCTCATACCTCAGCCCGTTACATAGGCATAAAGCTTACATAACAAGATACTTCCTATTTTCTAAACAAGAAAACAAACCACTACTCAAATGATAACATAAGACTCAACGATATAAAATTACTTCCTAGGACCTTGAAACTTTGTGCCATACATGGCATTAAAGGCATCCAAATTCCCCGGAAGATCACGAACCTGTTTCGCATAGTCATCGAAGTCATAGTCATCATACTCATCTTCAAACTCTTGGCCACCACCAAATATATTAGCAGACTCATCAAAAGGGTTAGCAACAATCTCATCTTCAGTAATCACCTCAATCTCTCCCACTTTAGAAAAAGGGTTAACTCTCTTAGTAGCAGAGGTAGACGTAATAGGATGACCATCATCATCCACAAGAGTAGCTTTCCCATCAATAATTAGCTTTTCAAGCTTACCAATTTTTCTCAACTATGGGTGTAGAACCAACATCCATTGTTCCCATTGAATCACTCACAAGCGGTACATGTGATGTAGAACCAGTCTTAATCAACTCATCCTCATTAACCTCCATTGTACGACCATTATCCACATCGTATCGGTCCATATTAAGAGCATCGATTAGACGTAGTGATCCCGTTCCACTCGTACTAGCCACATCAGAAGCCATCTTCGTATGTGACATTTACTTTCTTGGGTTCAGGAGGAGGCTTTTTTGGGCCGATATTCAAAATGCTTGCCCACCCGCATTTAGTAGAACCTCCTCAAGCCGGTTGGCCCAACTTGCTTTCCCTTCTTCTTATTGTTAACAGTATGAAAACCATCACTTACGTTCTTATGAGGTTGAGCGTGGAATCACAACCTTAGAACAATCCACCAAAGTATGTCCAAATACCCGACATTTCTCACATCTAGGCGGTTTCCATTCATATTCAACACGGATCTTCTCAATAGTCGAACCCGTACCATCAAGTAAAGGAATCTCGACAGTCGGTCGTCATAAGAACCTCATCCGACTTTACTTCAATCATACACCTATAAAGCTACTTAAGATTCCTTGCACATTTGACTAGTAAAAGCATCTAACCTTTTGGGCGTACCAATCAATGTAGCAAGAAATGCTGAGCCGTCATCGAAAACATAGCTAAAGGAACATCATGGAATTTAACCACACTGCAAGATGTTAATCAAATCCTCTTTAAAGCAAGTTGGTGTTATTCTAGGTGTCTGCAGTTTTACTTGGGAAGAAAACTAAGGAGGAACGATACCTTTTAATGAATCAACCAGGACCATTATATCAGGAGAACATCATCAACTCCTTTTCGAAATGCGGACAGGAAGAGAGAGAAGAATCATAGCGTTCATCTATAACACTTTTATGAAACGTACGCCAGCCCAGCGTGTGCGAACATAATAGTCAACAACGGGAAAAGCAAGCCGATTAGACCAAAGAGGAAGTATCCGTGAGAGTATTCTCAAATCTCATGTTCCCCTCCTCCACCACTTTCATTGGGTGAAAGGTCAACATCATCCTTCTTTTTTCTTTGCATTCTAACCTCGAAAATTAGACCGCGTGTTTACGGAATCATGCGTTACGGCATCAACATCGTAAGAAACTGACTCCATTACCACCGATTATTAACAACCTTGTAATGCATTTGGATCGAGGAAGTAACACTTTATGATTCGTACCATACATCCGGGATTGCATGAAACCCCATCAAAACTTCACGACGGAGGGTATTTGCTTAGCGAGCTAAACTTTTGAGTACCATTGAAGATAGGTGAAGCTGATACCACTCGAATTGTTCTGCATAAGAAGATAACATCTTAGCAATATCCTTTGTCAATTTTGTTATTGATTAACATCAATTTAAGATGCCCATTAGCGATCAAGCTGCTCCCACATTAGGCTGTTTTGAAAACATTAAAGGAGGCGAATCGAGCGGGTGTATCATGGCATTGCTCAAATCATCGAATCAACCTTATCTATAACCTCCCGGTGTCGTGACTAGGTCGCGTCCGCGAAAACAGTTTTCAAGAGTGAAACGGCTTCCTTGTCATCGAGCGAGAACCATTTAACCCCTAGTATGCGGTTATGTGTCCATGTTTACTCAACTAGATGCGGCCAAGTTGGTAGCGATGTCAAACCTTCAGAAGAACTATCATTGTCGCGTATTCATACCAATGATGAAAGCGGTTTAATTTGAAATTTGTTTAAGTATCTTTAACGGCGCTACAATTGTTGAGGAAGCACTTTATCCATCTCATCCACAACCACTAATAATCCCGGGAACCGATCTATATCCAACATAAACCATGCTTGTATAACAAGGAAAACCAACAAACTTATTGTGTGTTGTTTTGCGGTTTATGAAACGATTAGCTAAGGCTTGAACTTTTGTGGTCTATTTGGTAACATCGCCATAGCTCTTTTGATTGTTTTTATGGCAATGGCTCTTCAATCTACATTAACAAACCATTTTATAATATCAGTTAGTTGTATGTGTTATATCTATTAACTTATATAGATTCGAGGTTTAAGTATCATATGATTAATCCAAACCATCTGATGGTGACCATGTCTAATTAATAGTGCTTGTGATGGCATAGGTACATCAATCTACATAAAAAAACCATTAACTCAAATCAATTAGTTAGATAGGAATAGTATGGTTGCAAGATGATAAAACTTTGATGATTGCATATATATAAACATCTTATGTAGTTATAAGGAAAACAATGCAGGAATTTGACTTCGTGTACTTTAAACTAAGTTATCCACATGTGTATATAGAGTATAATGATTGGCTGCTCTTACCGTGTGAGAACAAGGTGCACTTGTAGTTTGATATCTCGATAGCCCGTTACTAGACGGAGGACTTATGAACTTGTGTGATGAAATTTTCTTGGAAACCTACATTTAATAATGTATAGGTTAATAATTACGGAATACTATAATATTGCACAAACTCGCATATAATTAACGGATATATACCCTGATGTATTTTCGTGGCCATTGGATAAATTGGCCACCTAACGCTTCATTCAAGGTTTTCACTTCATCAGTCGGTCTAGCAACAGGGAATGCCGAGCATCCCTCTTCCACCGTGTCTACTTGTACCTTAACGAAACCTGGCTCCATAGGTAATCCATGTAGTATCCCATCTCTACTTGGATAAACCTGCCCTCTAGCTACTATTTTTTCTGTTCCAAACCATTCAATTATCAACTCACTTTCCTGCACAACATAGAATTTTGTTACCATTTCTAACTTATATTAACACAATACTATAATGTACAGAACTCAACACAATATCTTATTCTAACTTATATTAGCAATATACTATTTCTAACTTATATTAACAGAATACTATAATGTACAGAACAAAGTATATAAGCTCCTAATTCATCTATATTAACATAATACTATTTATAACTTATATTAACTTATATTAACAGAATACTATATTGACTCAACACAATATACTATTTCTATATTAACAGAATACTGTATTGACAGAATACTATATTAACAGAATACTATATTGACTCAACACAATATACTATTTCTAACTTATATTAACAGAATACTATAATGTACAGAACTCAGTATATAAGCTCCTAATTCATCTAATCCATATTATATTAATGCATACAAAGATACTCCTGCTATGTATATATAGTATTCCATTCTACAAACATAGCTCACTAAAACATATTATATTAATGCATACAAAACCGACAATATTTTAGATAACATAGTATTCCCCCACTTGCAAAGTTGAATATTATGCATACAAACATAGCTCACTAAGCTCAATATTTGCAGCAAACTAAAACTAAAAGCAGACAACAAAACCGACAATAACACTACACATAGTACTCACAAAGTATTTACATGTACAAAGTTACCTCGATTTCATTAAACTCATCCAATGATCCACCTGAAGCAAGAGTAGATTGGATTTGTTGACTTGTCCCAGAGTCTTGTTGTAATGTGGGTATGGCAGCCAACACATTCAGTGTTACTTTATTCACAAATGCATCATAATCGTCAACTACCACCTTACGCTTCTTCACACCCGCATTCCCTAATCCCTTCTTTTTCCCAACAACTGATGATTTTGCCCTGGTTCGCCCCGGGTGGTCTGGTCCCAGTACCCTTGTAAGCGGATCTTGTCCTGCTATATGTATAGTACCATCAGCGATCATTTCACGCTCTGCTCTTGCCTGTTGAAAGAATGGTGAAAACATATTACATGTGATAATATAAGCTTTAGAGGTTGGAACATTTGGTTAATGTAATAGTTAGATATATAGTTCTTACCAACTGTTTAAGCCTTTGACCATGAGCTTCCGTCAATTCCTTTTTCCCAGTGTCGTTGTTACGTACTAAACGGCCTAAAACATGTTTCACTGAGCGAACACACTGCAACCCCTCTAGGTCTGGGTACTCTTTAACTAGCTCTGCCATATCCTCTAGCCATTCAGCTTCTTTCCCATCGTCCTACTCGGGCCGGATCCTTGTTTTGATTTGCAGTAGCCTTTGCTTTAGCACTTTTTTCCTGCATGTGAAAAAATAAAATAAAAAAATTAGTAAAATATAAAATCAATAATATACATGAGTTATTAACAGGAAATGTATAAATATTAGACGCACATACCAAAAAGTCTCTCGATCTTTTGGACGCAACGAAGTCTTCCCAATCACGATCGTCCAAAAACTTGTAATCTTCAAACGGTGATTTGTTTTTGTTGACATAATTTGTAACAAGGTTGTGCTTAAACTTCCTAAATAGATCGTTGGCTATCCTCATTTGTGTGCCCTTTGCATTATCATTTGGAATGTTCCAAGTTTCCTAATGGTTTTCAGAAAGAAAAAAAATGATATTAACTCGCTGATACAAATACATAAATAAATTAAATCACATATATAATTTTAATAAACATAACACCTTGGTAGATAGCCATAACTGATCCTTCATCGCCTCTGTTACTTTATCCCATTCCAAATGATAAGAAATACGTGATTTCAATTCGAGTGAGAACGATGAAGCAAATCTACCGCGTGTGGGTCCAATAGCTAGTCCATCCTCATTGAAATCGATATAGAACGACTCAGGTGGATATATTTTCTTACCCTTCGCTTTACCTCGCTTACCTCTTCGTGACATTGTATTACCTAAATTTCGACAACATAATAAGTTTTATATAGTTAGTATCCGATATGTGCTAAGTCAACTGGTTCTTCACCAATTTGCTCATCACTCTATATTGAAAACAAGTTTGCTTAACTGAAAGTGAAAAGTAAATATGCCTGTTTTATCTCTGGTTTATTCAATATTGAATCAGTAACAACTTAAAGGTGTGTTTCAATATGTATAGTGTGTTGTAAACCATTCATTATTCACAAGTTGCATTTCAAATTTTCAATACAGTAGCAAATTAAAGCCTCAAGGTACAATAACCTTGTTTTATACAGGAAGTACAATATTTGCAGCCATTATATTCTAATGTCAAAATGAACAAAGGAAGCTGATTCGCAACTTAACTATCATTTTCTCTTACCATCAGATGAACAACTTAGATCCATGGATACATATTTATTCAATGCTAATTTGAAATACGTAATCAGTGATGTATATTTCAGTTGTAAAACCAATCGCTCATAAAGAGCAAGAAACAAGGCGATAAATGTATAAACATCTATTTGAAAGCCACTGTCAACAATACACAAAGGTCAATCCAAACTTACATCGAATGCAAAACTGGAGTTTAACTAGCTACAGTAATAACAAACTTAGCAGTAAAAACAAATTTAGCAAAGTAACCGCCGTATAGTAGCCAAACAGTAAAAAACACAATTATACATAAACGTTGATGTAAAGCTATCAGAATTTCACTAACATCATAACAGCAACTTATTGAGCTAAATATCACATAAGTAACTTAACAATAATACATGACTAGACAGCTAATTATCAACATAGCTACAAAGTTTAACGAGCTGAATATCGCATAACTAAATTATCAATCAAACATGACTAAACAGCTAACATAGATAGCTAACAATAACACAAAATCTAATCATGATTATACAGAAAACAAAATTAAAGTAATCGATCGTTATCACAAACTACAATCAATATCATAAGCACATTTTAATGCAACCCACATGTCAAATAAGCAACTTAACAGTAAAACAACACAGATAATGCTTTTCCTTCGCAAATTTGAAATCATTTTATTAGCAAACTACAGTATATGAGTAAAAATGAACATTCTCTTAACAATTCTTACTGTCACAGAGATTGACAGAGTATTAAAGTAGTGACATAGACTGGTTCTTTAATTTAAGTATTGTAATTTCTTGAAAAGAACTGCACACAACAAAGCCTGAGTTTTTACAATTTTCTTTGTCATTATAAAGCAAAGAGCATGGTTAACACAAGAGAAGCAACAAAAAGTTTATGAAACTCAACCTAAGTTAATGATCTCAGACAGCAAAGATATGTTAACTGTTTCATGTGTATGTACTTGTACAAAAGCTTGCATGTTAAAATGAATGAATACAATGCTTAATGCTGTTACATAATTTACTAATGTAATATTCTCATTGGGACATAAATTTTTCAGGAATTTACAAATTTAAGAAACAAGCAAATTATGTGATAAAATTAGCATCTAACCCAATAACCCGCAACCCGATAGACCCGATACCTTATAGGGTCGGGTTGCGGGTTAGTTTTTATTTTCTCAATACCCGATAGACCCACCGATAAGCCTCAAACCCGAGCATAACCGATTGACACCCCTAGTACTCATATGCCGCAACCAGTAGCTCAGTGGCTAATTATCATTAATTTGATATTGTTAATGCTCACACAATACTTGTTTACGTTGAGACTTATGTAATTATGTGCTTATATAGGCTTATTATTATATCTACAACAACAGACAACATCCTATTTCCACAAAAGCATATATCTATGACATTACTAGACTTGAGTTACTGGTATTACTCATTTACTTGTAATACGTCAATATTGGTATATGATATCTCTTCATCTGACTTTTATAAATATCCCAACTCAAAATTCACACCACAACACCAGCATTTAAAGTATAACATCTGGAAAAAAGGGACCTATACTCGGAGACCACAAATTTTCATGCTCAAAATCTAAAGAGACAGCTGTTGTTTTTATACATACCACATATCATAATTAAGTTCACATTCAACTACAAATGCTCAATAATCAGAGATTGGACCACTAACACTTGACATTAACAATCATACGACACAATAAATTAACTAACCACTAATTGCGTTTAACAAAATAAAAAATTTAGAATCTTTACCTCACAAAATTGACTGAAAAGCTTCAAACTTTGATTTTAGGTTTTTGGAAATTAGGTATTGAAAAGGCTGTTTAAGTACTGGAGGATAAGAAGTGGTTAACCCTTTGATCCGGGTAATTGGATTGTGGGTGGTTTTCTCCATGGGAAAGGGGAGATGTAGCCTCTGATCCGGGTAATTGTGAGTGGGTGGTTTCTTCTATGCGAAAGAGAAGAGAAGTGGGGGAATATCAACCCGCCAAAGGTTACCGCCAATTATTTTTACTATTGACCGGATAACTTTAAGTTACGCAAAGTATCATACTATACTATGTTACCTAAAATATTATGTTACCTAAAGTATCATACTATGTTACCTAAAATATTACTACCTCTATCTCAAAATACAAGTTCGCTTTTGACTTTTCAAAGTTGTTCTCTTCATATTTTGACCGTAATTTTTTTTTCGTGTTATATAATAATTGATACAAAATATATAAATGGATTCATGTTTCAAATGTATTTTCATGTGTATACTTTTAATCAAGTATCATATAGCACGAAAAAAAATAATTACGAAAAAAAAATTAAAAGTTAAATATGGACTTATATTCTAGGATCTGAGGAATAACTCTAAGTTATGAAACAATATATATCTATCATCATTTTTTTTGTTTGTTGAGCTTAGTGAGCTATGTTCAAACAAAAACGGAAAACCTTAGCGAGCTAATGATATTACTAAGACAATGTCACCTCTACTAATCCTAATTATTTGAGTAGAGTTTTAATAAGTAAAACTGTTATATTCTAAAATAATGTGTTTATTAATTTAAATACAATTAACTTTTTATTCACTTATATAAACATCTACATCATCTTTACTACATATAAAACATTTTTTTAATAAATGGTTACTCCTAAAAATGTATTACCATAAAACAAGGTTAACTCCACGAGTGTCTAAATACTCATCATTTTGTACAAATTAGACTGCAGAAAAACATCCGAAAAAACACTCGTAAATGCATCAAAATGATAAAAAAAATATCACAAATAAGTGTTTTATGTGTTTTAAATGCAAAATATCAAAACTGTGAAAAACGTAACAAGTTTGTATAATTAGCGGCTTTTAGTCCCCTAGTTTCAAAAGTTGTCAAAACAGTCCTCCGTAAAACCAAATAAAGAAAAATATCATTTTAAGTCCTTAGGGATTCAAAAGTTGTCAAATTGGTCCCTTGAGGTTTAAATTTACAAAATTACAACTGAGTCCTCGAACTTTGAAATTTGGAAAAATGGTCCTTTGAGAATTTGAAAATGTCAAAAATGGTACTTGTACTATTAAAGTTTGTCAATTTCAGTCCTTGTGTAAACTTTGGAAAAATGGCAGGCCTGGCCCCTCAAGTTTGGAAGAATTGCAGCCTTGGTCCTTGTCATATTAAACCTAACATAGCCTTGTCAAAACTACTTTGACCCCTGCCATGTACACCTTTGGACCCCTGTCTTTTCTCTTTTTGAACCCCAAGTCAAACAAATACCCTTCCCCTTATCCTGCCACCACCTGCTTGTCTCCCTAAGGCTCCTGCAATACACTAGCCTTCCCATCACCTTTTCTCCACTAACCCTCCACCCCTCATCATCACTCAACCCACTACAATAAATGCCACCCCCTACTAGCTATATATCCACAGTGCAACAACAAATGTAGCTTCCGCCAAAAAATGAGAAAACAACCAACACACTCAAAATCTGAACCATTGGCTCCAAAAAGAGGTGGGATTCTCTCAGAAGGCCACGTGGAAGTGATTTGGAGCATAAAAGAAAGAGGAAGAAGCATTGGAGAAGATATCTAGAATAATTTTAATTTAAGTTTATGTCGTTTTTTTTTTATAAAATTTAAATTTCCAGTTCATGTTAAAGCTTCCAAGTACTTTGTAATCTCGCCTGTAATAAAACATATTTGCATTTTCAATCTGCCAGGAATTCGAATTAAGTTTATGCCATTTTCACTTTAAAAATTCTCAATTTGGTCAAATGATGTTTGTGGTTGTTGCTTTAAGCTTATAAGCTTATATAAGCTCATTATATAAGTTTAGAAGCTATTATAACCTTAATAATTCAGTTTAGTGTAAAAACTCAAAAATTCTCAAAAATTCCAAGAAATTAGTAAAAAAATAAAAAGCCTATGAGAAATGATCAAAGCTATGGAGCAGGGTAGCTTTTGGATTGCTTTATGGTTTAGAGGCTTAGTGGTAAGCCTATAGGAATGTTCTGGTCTTTGTTCATGACCCCTCAATGGAAAGAAGTTGTAAGCTTTATAAGCATTTAGCTTTACCTGCTTCATTCACTTATAAGCTTAAATTTGTGTTGGATCATGTTTCTTAGGTGTAGTTAAGTAAAGTGAGCATTAAAACAAGAGCTTTGTTTTTTAAAATTGTTAATTGTTAAGTTTCTTAGTTTAACAAGCTATAAGCAAAATTGTCAATTCTCAAATTTATGTTGTTCTTGTTCTTATTTAATGCTATTCTTCCTCATGTTATGATAATAAAAGGTTTTAATCATTTCATGCCCTCAACTGTTATCCTTTGAAAAGCTTCATAATCAGTCATATTAAAGGGTGTTTGGATATGCATGTTAATATGTGATAGAAGTCATTTGAGTTGATATTTGTTGTTCTGTAACTTTAGTTCCTAATACCTCAATCAAGTCATAAAATCCGTCCTGTTCTCTTAAAAGTCAAAATCATCTTGATTTTTATCCTAATTCATAAACTGTAGGAAATTTAGAAGATACAATCATACATATTAGCTTAAAAGTTGTTTATCTAGCTAAAATCAGTTTCATATTAGCTTAATATAACATATACAATCATCTAGGATCATTCAAATCTCATAAAAGTCAACTGCTTAGTGTAATATAGAAAGTCAAAATTTTCACTTGGTCATTTTTGAATAAAATTTAGATTTTACTGAGTGTTTAATACTGAGAATTGGCTCATAAGCTTTTAGAATAGTAAAATTTAGTTGCTAAATAAAATTATAAAAATACTAACTTTCATAAACTTAGCTTATTAATAGCTTATTTTGTATTTCTTGACCCCTTAACCGAATCTCCCCCTGCAGTACCGCTTGTAAGAATTTCACAAGCTCTTACAGAGCTTATTAGCCAACCTTATCTTGTGCCATTTAGCTTTTTGAGTAGGCCACCTATTTGCAGTTCATTCAAGTCTTATTTTCAAGTTAATAGCTTATTTGATAAGCTCACATGGCTTATAGTTCTCGTCCATTTTATCTAGTACACTCTAATCAATCTGTTGTTACGCTTTCTTATAAGTTTTCACAAGCTTATTAATATAAGCTAAACTTTGTAATTTAGATTTTTAGATAGCTTAACTGGTCAACTAGCTAATCCAAGTAATTGTTTTCATTTCCTAGCTTATTTAGGTGCTTAAAATTAGCTTAAAAAGTGCTCTAAAGAATCTATATGCAAAACAGATAGTAAGTGCTTATTTGGATTGTTTGTGTTATTTATAAGTCATTATACTTTCTCAATGGTCATATTACCTTATTATAATTAGTCTAGCTTATTTCTATTAGCTTTGCTTATTATTAGCTTATTAAACCATTTAGCTTTAAACTTGTGCTTATTCTTGTTTTTTTGTTAATCATTAGACAATAAGCTCAATAATCGGTTTATTAATCATTTTGAGAAAAAGTTGTAGTTAACAAGTGCTTTATTATTAGTATTTTAATAAGTTTCAAAAAAGAAAAAAATCAAAAATAAATAGCAAAAGGGTAGGCAGCTCTAACCCGAGACCCCCCTTTGAGTGTTAGTGTGTACCGATACCAATTGCCCTTGGGACTTGTCTCGGCCATACTTTGCAATCAAAATACATAACCACACTTTGTCCATTTTAGCTTATACGTCTATTTAGCTTATTTTTAGCTTATTCGAACTAGCTTTTTCAGTTTTTGTATTTTTTATAAAATTGTATTAGTATTAAGTATTTTACAAAAAAGTTTCAGATTTTTCTCATTTGTTTTAGTATTTTTAAACATTTAATTAGTGTAAAATCTTAATTAATTCATAATAAAAAATATAAAAGTCTAAAAAATATAAATCTTTTTCTAAAATTTTCTTTACATATAGTACGTAAGAAAAAATTATTTTACACTAGGACTTTATTTTAAAATTTTATCTTTTGCTTATATCTCGTAATTTTTTGACATAACGTGACGCTTCATTTTAAATCTAGTTTTTGTAAATTGAGTTTATTTTTAGTTTAAATAGTTTATTTAAGATATTTTGTTTTATAAAATCACAAAAACATCATTGTAAAATAGTGATAGCGTTTATTTAATATATTTTATCTTTTAATTTGCATTTAAGTCACTGTAATTTATTAATCTTTTCTTTAGGTAATTATCCATCAAAATCCATCACATCACTATCCTTAGTGATCATTCTATCATTGAAGTTGTTTAAACACCAATTCATCCTCCGCGGGGACTTAACGTAACGTGAATACACTATATTCCTCCTGATCTAAATTGCATTGGTTTCTGAAATGCTTGAGTTTTCTTAATAGCATTCACAAGTGGCTACGTAGAGATAACTTGACGGTTTTGCACCGATCATTAACTACAAATGAAATATGGTTGAAGTATCACATTCACCTCTTGATAATAACGAAATAAAGAGTGTTTATGACATGCCATAAAAACAAACAACTCTAGCTACAACTAACTACCAATAATCCAAACAGCTAGAGACTATCAAAACGGCCGACGCCAGGAGACTCCAAACACCAATGCATAACTCTCCAAGCCAATCCAGAAGAACAACACATGGAGGGGGCATAAGATACCAAATGAGACTCCGCCTCCTTAAAAAACCTTCCCAAGAAAAACCTAGTGGGAAAACCTGGAGAAGGGAAAAGAGTACAACTCTCAAAATGAAACTCCGCCTTGGACCATACATAAACTTATTTTTAAACAATCTTGATTTACGCTGCCATGTAATAAACGTGAGCAATAAGCTCCAGATAACACTAGTCATGGATCTTCTTTGGAGATAGGAATATGATACTAAAACCACATCGCACATCTCTTTAGAATAAAGCGTACCAAAGACAACCCGAACCTTAAGCCAAACCTGCATAGAAAATGAACATTTAGAAAATAAATGGTTATGCGTAATCTCAATATTTAGCACTCTTATAAATAGTTTTATAAGATGTACCAATAAATGTTGATACAATTACCATTAGATTGAAATTTTAACACATTAAATAACGTTACACATGTCATAGGATAACTTACATTGTATTGAATATAAAAATATCCTTTAGATCACACTTCTTCTAATTTTCTTCAATGTTACACAACTCAGAATAAAAAATAATTAATATATATATTACCAAAATAATTAATATAAAAAAGACTTAAGTTGTATCAAACCTTCACTGTAGCACGGCGTCACTCAACCCATAATCCTTCGTTATGGTCGGATCGTAAGTATGTAGGTTCAACAGTATCATCATCTAACGGAGGAACGCCATCACAAAAAGGTGGTAACTCACAACCTGATCATACTCTTCCTCATCGACCACATTATCAACACCAAGTATACGCCGCTACCATGCAAGACAATGTGCCATCTTGATTTACTTGGGTCCTTAACATAGAATACCTGAGTGGCTAATTTTGCGAGAATAAAGGTCAGATGTATAGTCGCCTCATGAAAGGTCTACAAGTGTGAAACCTTTTTCATCTACCATAACACCTCGTGAGTTGTTAGTCACTCACTTACATTTGAAGAGGGGTATAGTGAAAGTATTGTAATCCAACTCCCATATTTCTTGTATAACACCGTAAAATGAGTTCTTGGCATTTGTAGCCCTTGCATCATGATTACTTCTATCAAATTCCATTGTCGAGGCTATTAATGTAACTCCGCTATTTTGCATTGTACTTTTTCATCTTGCATTTGGGTAGAATGTATAACCGTTAATATCAGATCCTTGATAAGATCTAACCACACATCTTGGTCCCTCTCCCAACCTTTCCACTGTTTTATCAACATTTGGTTGAACTAAATTTTCTGCCACGATGTCTTTAAGCCAATATGCAAACTCTTCGTTATGCTTAGTTTGATACCATTTGTTGGTTCTCCCCATATGTCGTGACGAATTTTGCATGTGTTGTTCAATGTATGAGTAAGACAGTCATGTGTTGTAGGACTACAAAATGGGCAATTGTAAATCATGACGTTCTGGTCGATCATTTTCAATCCAATTGTCCCAACCCCCGAAAGTCTTCCCTCGTGACGAACGTGGAATGCCAATATTCCCTACACCTTTCACAATGTCATTACCAATTAATCAATTAACTCCCAGAAGGTATCCGTTACGGCTATCGCCCGGTCGCCCGGGTTCCTTACATACCCTTTTAATACACCCATACATCTCTCGAAGGATATTAGAACGCAGGAATACCGACCACAAGCCTTAATTTCTCCTACAATGTGAGCCACGAGGTGAACCATGACATCAAAGAAGGAAGGCGGAAAATACATCTCTAGTTCACGTGAGGGATAATATCACTTTGCCATGAATCTAGAACTCGTGATCAATCACTTTTGAATGAATCATGTTAAAAAACAAGCAAAGTTTTGTGATTGTATGTCGGACATTGTTTGGCAATAATCCACAAATAGCAATAGGAATCATATGTAACATGAACACATGGCAATCGCGGTGACTTCATACCAACCAGCCATAGCCTTGAACTGAAACCAACTTCTTAATGTTCACGAATAGCTTGATGGAACCTTAATACCATGTAAGCATTGACAAAATTGCATTTTTTTCGGCTTTTGACATAGTATAACACGCAGGTCGAAGATATGTGCCCTTTGCCCTTCTTCGGTGTGTTGTAATCGAATACCCATTTCAACCATGTCTTTCGAGCATTAACCCCGCCTCTTTGTTTCCTTGAATGTTTAATAATAAGCCTATCAAGCTATCACACACGCTTTTTTCGATATGCATAACATCATAACATCTAGCAATGACGGACTTCTAAAAACTCCCAATATTCTAAGTCCCAAAATATTGACTTTTTTTCCACTTTCCTTTTGAGATTCGACTATTTTTGATTTTCCAAACACGTTTACATTTTGAACTGAAAGTGCATCTTTTCGCCAAATCGTGTCCTTACCCTTCCATCCTCCCCGCCCCATCAAACTCCCTTTTCTTTTACGACACGGTGATTTCTCTCGCGATCTTCGATGCCCCATGAAAACAGTTTTTTTGCAATTACTTAACCACCTCGAAGATGTTTGATCTTCTTAAACATGACACACAAATTTACCTTTTGTACTATACCCTGAAAGATTGCCGTATGCTGGAAAATCACTTATGGTGCAAAAAATCATAGCTCTCAAATGAAAGTTATCCTTTTTATATGCATCATATACTTTAACTCCCTTATCCCATAAAATTTTTAAGTCACAATCAATCGAGAGCCAAATAAACATCTATGTCATTACCGTGTTGTTTTGGACCTTCAATCAATAATGACATCATGATGTATTTACGTTTCATGCATAACCATGGTGGAAGATTGTAAATGCATAAAAGAACCGCCATTACTGGTTTACTACCTATGTTTCCAAAAGGAATAATTCCGTCCGAACTAAGACCAAACCGTATATTTCTAATCTCGCCACCAAATGCCTCATATTTATTATTAATCTTTCTCCATTGAGGTGAATCAGCCACATGCCTTAATTTTCCATCCTTTACGCTCATCGAATGCCAACCAACAATTTTGCATCTTTCTCATTCGCATATAATCGCTTCAGCCTTGGTATGATGGGCAAATACCATAATAACTTTGCGGGGACCATATTTCATTTCGTTGTCGCTATTTTTGTTTCACTTTTATACCTCACTCTTTACAAATAGGACATCCGCGGTATATTTTCATACGATCTCGTATAAGATACAATCATTCGGACACGATGTATTCTTTCAACTTCTAAATCCATTGGACACATCATTTTCTTGGCTTGATATAACGAAATAGGTAATCCATTATCTTTAGGAAGCATTTCATGCACGGCCTCTAATAGGTCCGTGAAACTTGTCTTCCTCATGTTTGTTTTTTTACGCCAAACAACTTCAAAACACCAGAAAGAATAGAAAATTTTGTGCAACCAAAGATATAATGAGTCCTCAAGCAAGTTTGCAAATTTTCTTGATCATTGTCACCACAGATCCTCTAATTTATCGACATCTCATTTGAGTTTTCGCTCGTCATTAACGCATTTAATCACCATTTTCATTATCAAAAGATGTATGAACCGATATGTTGTTATCACCTAGTAATTCACCGTGTTTTGACCAACATGTGTACTTTTGCACAAAACCACGTGTAATCAAATGATACTCAATATCTTTGATATCTTTAAGTCTTTCAAAGTTTTTGCAATCTATGCATGGACAATAAATTTTAGCACCTCCACTATTCACTGATTATTCTCAAGAAATGTAAGAAAATCTTTCACGCCTTTCAAATAAGCGGATCGAACGTCAATATCGACATCCATTTACTACATTCATCTCAAATTAGAAAGCAATAATAATAGAATGTATGTATCATAATATAATAAGAATAAAGGTGGTTATAGTTGTTTGACTTGTTTCTAAACTACTTTTGAATAATGTGTGTCTCATATGCATATACATATACATTTTATTTACCATATATACAAGTGCAACAATTATAGTATACAATAAACTGTTCTTAAGTCATGCTTAAGTTAATGTTTACATATTTTCTTTCGTAAAACTTGGCAAGGAACCATTATAGCTTAATTGGTTAAAGTCTTTATTTTCAAAAGGTCGTAGTTTATGCTTATTAGTTGTTGAAAAAAAGTATGTAAATTATCAACGATTAGTTACGACATAAAACTTGGTCTAATATTTAAAATGATGATAATACATTCTCTTTTTGTTGCCATGAGATTGCAAAAAATATATAAGTACAAACTTCTTTTATTTAATTCTTTACAAATGGTTGTGCTATATTAACTACGTAACTCACAATGCAACAAATGACTAGCGCTCGATTTTATGAAAATATACAACTTACATCACTTTGCAGTTAAGTCGATCATTCGTAAATATATAAAGACGCAAGCATATCAATTGACATACATACATAGATATATATATATATAACCAAAGGTATGATGGGCATTATACAACATTCATTAATTATGTTTACATTTAATGGTTTTTTTTTTCTTCTTTTATGAAAACGATAACCCATTGAAAAAAAACATTAGATCCAAATTGCATTTGTTTATTGATATATACATATCTCTTCATGATTGTATGCGTTAACTCTTTTGTTTTTGTTCATAAATAAGTTACTCTTTTTTATATATAATGAATTATTATGTTATCATGCAGAAAGATTTAAAAGACAAAAACAATGATTTGTGAATCATTGAGTTTTCAATAGGTAGTGATTCAAAAAGAAAAATTAAACATTAGTTCACGAATTCGAATATGATTCAAAATTAAACACAAACATATTCTTGTAATGGTTCGCTAGTTCGAATACGATTCACAATTGGTATCATGATTCACCTATCCAAATATTTAGAGTTCATTCATCCGATTATGATTCATTTATTGAAATATGATTCAAAATAAAGTAATTAAGTAATCTAGTTTAACATTTGATTCGAGAATAAAAAAATCAATTCAAACAACTTTTTTGAACATTAATGTTCGATTCAAGAATTCTGAAAATGATTCAAAATAAAAATAAACATATCTTTTCAATAATTCATTATTTATAAAACAAACCGTTTGATGGTTCAAATCTCAACACTTTTTAACAATACATTCTTTAAATCTATTATGTATGATGATTTGAAAACTCAATATACATGAGTAAGTTGTAAAAAATTGAATCATTTATCTATGGATAATTTTTTTAGTGTAGTTTGGATATTCAAATTCAAAGATTTATCTACAATTCAATATTTATCGTTAAAATAGGTTGCTAAAAAACGAATGATTCACATATAGCATGAATATTTTAAAATTTAGGAATACTTGATTTGAATAGATGGATGGAATAATCTGTCACCCTACTCTTGGTGTAAACAAATAGGAATGTATGAAAGCTTAATGTTACGAATTTATGATTCATTATTTGATTTGTAATTGATATAATTACCTTCTTACCCTTCTTAATCTCATAATAGTTTAATTAATGCATGAAAGTTACATATATTTTTATTGCCACAATTGTTTTTCAATTTTCTCAATCTAAAATCTTTCTCAATAGAACCAAATTCAAGGTAAACATTCACAAATAACTGAGGATATTAGTTAGTTTGCGTACCTTCTTAGATTCGAAGTTAACTAGGCATACTTTGAGAGCTTTGGTTTGTTTGAAGCTTTTGCTATGATCAAAGGGGTTTGACTGACAAAAATGATTATGATGAATGAGTATCGTTGCAAGAGTGTAGAGTAAAGTTGAAATGCAACTTGTGGTATAATTTAATAACAAGTCACTAAATTTATGGAACAATTAGTCAAAGAACCTATCCATAAAAGTTGTTGGGCCTACTTTTGAAATTTTGGTACGCTCCACTAGAAACCGTTCCAAAAGAACCGATCCTTGAAAATATTTTGGGTCCATCTTGAATCTTTGGAACACTTCTCTTAGTTACCGTTCCAACGTTCCATAAAATCTGTTTATATTTTTTGAATTTTTGGAACGCTTCAACTAGAAACTGTTCAAAAAAATGCGTTCCATATAATCCTTTTTTGTAGTAGTGACCTCCTCTTCATCATTATCGGAGTCAACAATCACTCCCACCTTAGAGAATAGGTTAACCCTCTTAGTAGAAGAAGTAGACAAAAAATCCTTTTTATTACCTCGATCATCAACTTTTTTAATAGGATTACCATCATCATCAAAAAGAGTAGCTTTCCTATCAATAAGAAGCTTTTCAAACTCTTTAATTTTCTCAACAATAGGGGTAGGACCAACCTCGTTAGCTTCCATTGAATCACTCACAAGCGGTTCTTGTGATACATTACTGGTCTTAAGAGACCCAACCTCCTTAACTTCCATTGTACTACCAGAATCCACTACATCAGTAGAAGTGCCACATTCATTAGTATCAATCATATTAAGTGCAGCAAAAGGATTAGATGTTGCAATCTTCGTCCCACTCTTACTAGCCACTTCAGTGGCTTTCTTCTTTGTATTATCCACCTTCTTGGGTTTACGAGGAGGCACTTTAGGTTCATACCTAAACTTAAGACCCACACTAGGTTTAGTAAAACCTCCCTTACCTGGAATACTTTGATCATAATTCCTACCCTTATTCTTGTTATTGACAGTTTGGAAACCATCATTAACCCTCCAAGGTAGGGCTGTAGTAGAGTAAATATTTAGGACAATCAAGCAATGTATGACCAAAAAGCTTACATGCATCATACCGAGGCGTTTCCATTCGTATTCAACCTGAATCTTTTCAATAGTAGAATCTGCCCCATCAGGTAACGGTATCTCAACAGTGATGCTCTCCCTAAGAACCAGATCCGTCTTAACTTCAATCAAGCACCTAGCAAAACTGCTTTGACCCTATGATTCCAAGCACAATTGATTAGTGTAAGAATCTAACATTTTTGGCGTACCAATCAATGTGGCAAAGAGGCTCATACCATCAACAAAAAACATAGCAAGGGGCAAATCATGGAATTTAACCCATACCGGAATATTAGTCAAATCCTCTTTAAGTAGGTTGGTGTTTAGAGTCTAATGTTTAAGAATAATAGGCACATTTTTAATCATCCACAGTTTTCAAGTACCTCATCAACACCTTTCTTTGAATTAAACGTAAAGAGGAACAAACCCTTAGAATTCATCATGACCTTTTGAACGCCACACTTAGCCCACTTATTGCGTACATAATAATCAACAACCGGGAAAGCAATACGTTTACCAAGAAAATAGTCATACAAAGTATTCTCAAATCTGGTATACCTCTTCAACTACTTTCATCGGGACGGAAAGATCAACCCCATTGATTTTATTGCTATACTCCAACCTACTCTAAAGTTAGACATCTTCTTTATAGGATCATTAGATGTAGCACCCGCATAGGAAACCGGCTTCCCACTAGCAGCCACATTAGGTTGAGGTTGCTTCATAACATTTGTAGTGTTCACATCACTTGGAGGATTACTATGACCACTAGACGTATCCCATATGCATTAGAAGCCTTATCACCACCATATCCAATATACACATTAGAAGGCTGTTCCAAAACAAAAGTAGGACCAGAAGCATTAGCCATATCATTCCCATTCCCACAATTAGGGTTCATTGTCGATTGGAGAATCGACTCGCCAAAGCTAATAGTAGGGTGCGATTCAGATGTAAAGACATGGGTCGCATTCGTGTCCATAGAAGTCCAACCAGAATTTGCATGAGGTTCAACACTCTTAGCAACAGGTAAAGTGTTACTTGTAGTCCTAACCATGTTATTATCACCATAGTTCTCCAAATTCACGTTTGCAAACTGATTAGAATGAGCAACATCATAAGTGGCGTTCAATGCATCCATATCAATAGTGTTGGTTTAATAGACATAAAATAATAGATGTGTGTTAGGATCGAACTTAAGACCGCGGGATTGGACACTTTATGTATGAGAATTAAAGTTTTAATAATTAAATATAAAATGTTTTATTTAGTTATTAATTACACAAAACAACTCACGAGCGTTAAGTAATTAATTGTAATGGACTAACTAGTTATAAAATATGGAAAGGACTATAGATGAAAAATATGAAACAAGAAAGATCTAGAAACCCTTTATGGGTTACTAAATTCATGGGCTAGGGTAAACCCAACCCAATCCCAACTTGTTCTCCAAGTTTTGTCATCCTATACAAACAAACCTAGGGTTAATTATTTTGTATCTCTTGTACACAATACTTAAACCCTAAAATCGTTTTCTTGGTTTCTTTTACTCCAACGGATCAGATCCTACACCATAGGTCGATTACTTTGTTTTTCATAACCAAATTGTTTTGTGTTACTTAAACTAGCATTTACTTTAATTCGCTAATAGTACGGTGTACAAGAACGGTACAATCACACTATTTATTGTATCTTGAATTGAATTACAAACGGTAGGGGGTAATTCTTATAATCCTATAAACCCTAATTAGGGTTCATCTCAATTGCTAGTTTTGTGGAATTGATTCTTGTTCGGATAGAATAAAAAAGGTACGCATATTTTATGCTTTAGTTAATTAATTATTCATTATACGTTCCTTTACGCTTTCGCACTTGCTTTGATGTTTATGTGTTTTTATATATGATTGTCATAATATATAATTCCAACAGTGGCATCACGAGACTTGTTTAATGAGTAATTAATTACTAAACAAGTAAAAAACGAATATTGTATGTTGTTTGATATGATTGTTGTAGGGTTTTGGTTATGATTATGTAAACCCTAATTTTAGGGTTAGGGCTTTTGCCCTAATTTGGTTTTAAAATTTTTTTATGGATCGAATTTTTTTTAAAGGTCGAAACCCTAAAAATAAATTTTGTCGATTTCTTTAAATTTTTTTCTAGGGTTTATATTAATTGTTATATTATCAATATCGAAACCTAGAATTAATATATTTGTTACGTGATATATTCATGAATAAATTGTTATGTGACATGGAATTGTATGCGATCTTGTGACAACATGAATAAATTGTTATGTTGAATCCATGAAAACGTGCATGTTTCGCATGGATTATTGTCGATATATATATTTAATTGTTAAGATTGGTTATGCTAAAATTAATTGTTAAGTTATTTTACACACATGTTTATTATTTTGATAAATTTTGAATTGGGGAATACCTCAATAATATTAATGAATCAATTATATGCAATTTGGTATATTTTAATTAAGGCTTACGCAATCGATTCGTCGATTTATGTGGCTCACTTTCAATTGTGCGAGTGAAAGCCCTACTTAATATGTACATTAATTAACCTAGATATTGATTATTAATAGGTTTTATCAAATAAGTTGCATGTAGCTACTTGTTTACATGTATTAATTGTTAGTTATGTGCGCATTGTTTTAAGTTATTTATTTTTTATTGTTTACTTGTTTGTTTATTATGTGTGACAAGTTTTAAGCAAAGGGTAATTTTGAATAGAAAAATAAATTGGACTAAACAATGATGAAATTTGATTTGTTTTTTGAAGAGTTAAATTTTCAATAATTTTAATTGATTGATGGTTTTGGTACAAATAGTGAGAACGGCTCACCCAATTTGACGGACTGTGTAAGGGGTACAAGGAGGGGAGCGCATTAAGGGCGAATTAGCTTTAATTTCATGCGCCACTTTTGTGGTAATTATCTGAAACACTAAGTCTTTAGACTTATTCAAAAGTATCATATAATGGACGATAATTAAAGGTAAATTCCTTGATTGGCGAAACCAATACCTCAATCAAACTTTGACAATTTGATCTTTCATTTTGGTTAATAAAAGTTTTTTATTATAAAACTATTGATACGGTTGTATGTATGCTTCTTCTGCATATTTGATTTGACACCATAAATCAAAACTAGTACCCTTTAAAATTAGTTAAGTGCCATCTAGTTAAAGAGACACTTGAAGTTGCAATTTACGCTGGCGTAACTTGACGAGATTGTGATGGAAAGGTAAATCTTTATGTAAAGTCGACCTACATGAACATATTTGCAGCTCTTAAGTTAGACAACTTAAATTCAGAGAGTGAGACCGACTCAAGGCACAAGATGGGATAAAACGTGTTTACATTTGCAATAGCATTGGAAAATGTAAATCCCATAATGATCTAGGAATTGGAAAATGTTTGCCAATTATTGTTCGATATATTACCTTATTATATGCTTTCGTTAATTGCATATCAACTGATGTAATAGAACTATGATAATTTGGATCATATAGTTATATGAATATTACCTTGGGTATTTTATTTTCTTGAAAAGTTTAATTATCGAAAATACTAAAATTGAATTTTAAAAGTTCTTTAAATGTATTAATGCAACATTAAACCGTAAACATAGGTTATTCCTGTATTGGTAAATTGATCTACACTTAAGGGTTTTTGGTAGAGTCAACTTTGCTAAAAGAATAAACTTAGTCCTCTTTTCATAAGAAAGAGTGAGATTCAATCCTATTTCTTTTCATTAATGAGAAAGGCATGATAGGACAAATTAGAATTGTCTAAATTCTAAATACAAAACTCGTAAGCAAATTTTAATAGTTAAGAAAATTGCATATTTTTCGAGTTATTAAATTAGAAGCTAGACTAATTTACTGCAAAAATTGGTAAAAGACAAACTAGCATATTTTATCTAGTTGTTGTGCTTTGACCATTTAAAAGTACTACTTACAATTGTTGGAATAGTAGAACTATTAAGAAAGAAATTGCATGCCCAATTTCTCAATTTAATAGCATTGATGGATAATTTATCATCTATATAGTATAATACACTCTTTTAATACATAAGTAATTGTTATTTATGGACTTTCTCAAAGGTGTAGGGAAGTAAATAGAACACTGTTTTCTTTCACTGGTTAATGAAACACTTACAATGTTGTCAAATCCAGTGGGAATATTGTGTTCTTATTACTAAATAAGGAATTAATGTAATCATCTCTAATTCAGTGGGAGTTACAAGCTTTGTCATTTTGGTAGTAACCCAGATTATCTCTAGAATGTCTTAATATAATTACTTTCCACTTATAGACACTTATGTTTTCAAGGATAATCATGTACGTTTCCTTATTAGACAATAAAGTGGTTCTACATCTACTAGTTATGCTAATATCAATGACACAATCATATTGGTCACATAAACAAACATATGTCGTGTTGTTTATCTACTACATGATGTTGTTCCATGCACAAGTGGGAGATTGCAACAACAAAGTAAATTTTCATGTGAAGTCAGACCTTGCATGGACATATTTACAGTTTCTAAATTAGACAAGTATTTAGAACATGTGTCAAAATGATATATAAGACTACTTCAAATTAGATATTTATGTATTATTAAAATGACATAAATAAATGAAGTAATCTAATACTACTTCAATTTGTTTATTTATGTATTTTGGAATGACATAAATGAAAAATAATGTAGTCCTACATTATTGTGAAGAAAATAAATTAACTTGAAATTACTATTGAAACCAAGAGTTGTGTTCATAATTACTTTAGTTAAACACGTTTATGATTCATTGTAAAGACATAAACATAAAAGTCTTTTAAGACTTATAATAAAGTAAGACGTTAACTTGTTATGGTTTTTAATTAAGACATATACAAGAAGTCATTGAGTTGATCAATGATTTATAACGATAATGGGGTTATAAATGCTTTATATTTTCTTGATGAGACATGGATATGAAGTGACTTGGTTAAAAAGTACTTATGTTATAAAGCATGCAATTGGCTTGGAAAGTCTATTATACCATTAAGTTGACTTAGTTGGTAAAGAGGTAAGCCAAAAAGGAATATGTTTATCTAGATTGTCTTACAATATTAATTCTAATGAATACCACAAGTTGATGGTATGTTCAGTTAGGAGAATCAAACTCTATTTGATTTGTTTGATTCAAGATAACCATCACTTCTTTCTTAAAAGTAACAGGGTTAGAAAATTGAGTATGGATTGAATATACCAATATTATTACCCAACTTAGAAGATTAATAAAACACCATTTTATTATGGAATGTGATGAATCACATTAAGTTTTAAAATTGAAGATTCTGAATTTGTTAAACTGCTTATGAATAGGTTATTAACAAACTAAAGTCGGGAATTATCAATGTGTATTTGTAATGTCCTAAAAAGAGAACAATGTAGTTTTGCTCTAATTGCTAAGTATATATAGATAGTCTATATATTACAAAAGGCAAGTGGGAGTTTTTTTATCTTGAAAGATAAAATTACAAGATACATAATCTTCTAAAACACACTAGTAAATATCATGATGAGGTTAAACATGTAAATGATATACCTCATGATGATGGAATTTTCATTTCATAGATCTACAAGGATATCTTAGATATTTGACCTATATGCTGAGAAATATGAGTTACAAGATTATAGTAAACCTGATAATCATTATGATGGATTACCAAATATTGAATTGGGTAAATTACTCATACTATGAATGTTAAAGATGTTGTCCATAAAGATAATCAATTTTGGAAATTTGGTTTCTCTTAATAGTTAGACTAGAGAATGAAGATGAGTTTCTTCAAAAAGATGGAAAACTCTAGTGGTTTAAATCTCTGCAGTAGAAATCATATGGACAAAATTGTACTCATATTTAATGCATGTTTTATGACAAGATTATTAATCATACTTAAGCAATTAATTGTGATTGAATATTCTATCCTAGACACATTAAATATATAAAGATGATAACTCACATATATTTTCGCTAATATGAAATATGACAATGGAATATCAAAACTTTTCTTGAGAAATTACTGAGGTGAGACGGTAAGTAATCGACAGGTTTTTTGAGTTCATATAATCTTTGGAAGTGTACGAAGTGCAATAATTCATGAATAGATAAATGCATGCATCTATGAAATTATTCTTATGTTCAATTATTAAATCCTAGTTTCGATTTATAATTTAAATAAGATAAATTTTAAGTATTCCTGAAAGCTAATGGTTGTATTATGTTAAGGTTTTAAATCTTATATGTTGTATAACATATAGGAAGTGATGTGCTACGTGTGTAAAAGTTTTAAATTTATAAAAGACGATTTACCAATTTTACCAATAACACATACAAAGCGTAATTTCACCGCTATAGCAAGCTTTTGAAGGTAAAGTGATCGCTCGCAGGATTTGAGTGAATCTGATTAACAAGTCTAAATCAACTAAGGCAATCCAAAAGCGTATAACAACGAAAATAGATATAATGAAATTCAGATGATTAAAAACTACACTTGCTTAAACTAGTTTCTTATCCTTGATTAGTATGATTGTGTTAACCTCTTAACATTTACTAATCTATTGCTCTTACAAGTTAAACTTTCGTCAATATTTTAGTTCATAAAAAAAGCATTAAGTTTAACCAATCAATTCAAGATCAATTCAAGTTTCATAAGTTTACTCTCATAAACTTAAACGCAAAAACATCCATTTGCTTTATCAAATTTGCTTAAGAAATGGTCAATACAAAAGGTTATCGATTATAGATAAAAGGTTACAATTGATTGTCAACAACTAATCTTACACCTTTAGATATTTCCAATCAATCCAACTTGATAATCAAAAGCGTTCTTATTACAACCACACCTTAGTTTCTTTGTTTAATCAAGAATAATGGGTAAAAACAATCATCCATAGACAAATGATTATAACTAGTTGAATAACAATAAGTTCTTTCGACCTCTACGATTACTATCAACTAGTCAAACTTGATTAACAAATGTCACTATGAAACTTTAGCAATAACCGATCTTAGAATCAACTTAAAATTGAATTAAAACATGTTAACACAATCACAAACTAATCATATGATAATCAACATCATTTAAGCAAGTGTATAAAGAAACTAGCCACTCATAGCAAACATAAACATAAACTCAAAACTTTGAACATTAGAAAATATGATTAAGAGTATTACAATGCTTGGAATAAGATTACAAATGGTGAAGTAATGATTCCTAAAGTATTGGGGTAGACTCCTTGGGGCTTTTGACCTTCAAATGTGGTACTTCTGGAACTCCAAACTTTCCTGGACTTCTAAGGACGAATTTTAAGAGCTAAGAGCTTTCTTTGATGGTTAGAGAGAGTTGTATTGAAGTGTGTGTCTCATATGCTCACAAGAGGTCTCTATTTATACTAGTTCCAAGGCCTAGGGTATTAACTGCTGACCTTGGCCTTCAAGGAGTTAGGAAGGGACTAGAATACACCAAAGGAAGAACCTAGAATCATTTGGATACAATGGGGAAGCTTAGTGATAAAGATTTGGCAAAAACAGGTCTCCCAACCGGATCAGTCGAACGTCCAGCCGATCCGGTTGATCTTCTATCATTACTCCAACCTAATCGGTTGAGGGTGGCAACCGATCGGTTGGTCCGACTTCAAAAGTATAATTTGATTATAATCCAGCTCGATCCTGCTGGTGCAACCGATTCGGCCGGTCTTCCGAAAGACTAAAAATCGACCTTTAACTTTCAATTATTATGACTTGTAGCTTGGTTCTTCAATCATCTTGGTCTTCTATGGTACTTTGAAATACTGATTTGTTCTTGACATGCTTTACCAAACGGAATCATCCTTTTATTGAACCTTCTTTACTTTTTCCTTCAGCTTCAGACTTGGTTATAAATACTAGACAAACATCTTTTGAGGCGATTAAGTACTAAAATCATACGAATATAACCAAATAACATATACAAAAGCACACATAACGCTACTGAAAACATGTACAATCTCACACTTAAACTTTGCTTGCCCTCAAGCAAATATAGGAAAAACATCCACTGGTACAAAATTATGATTACAAAAAATATGATACAAATCCACCAAGTACAAGCACAAGAGAAGATTTATCAATTAAGCTTTTAAGGGCGAAACTTCAAGATGTTTGACAATATCCAATTATTTTCTTGCATGATTAACATTTCAAAACACCTCACGAAAAAGGAACGAAATATAATTCACTCAATCACTAATTTTTAGTGGAGTAACAAGATAAATTACACTCATTGCTCAGTCATGATTAGATTATTACCATAAGCTTGTACAAGAAACAAAACTCCACCAACGTATGGAGTGAGCACCAAGCAAAAACATCAAAAGATGACTTTTATTCGGGTTATAATGTTAAGGCTTAGGGCTAAGGGTATGGATAAGGCATGGGAATGTTAATGAAATTGGTGTTAAAATAAAAATAGAATCAAGGCTAATACCCGTATAAGTTACCAAACAATCCCAAGAAACCAATAAATGATTATAGCTTCATTTTTTCTTCGGATTTCCACAACTCTTTCTTGATTTGCCATAACAACTTTTCTTCGAGCTCGGCACATTGGCTAATACATTCACACATTTTTTTTAAACATAAACTCATTCTTGAAATGGCTTACACAACTAACAAGATGCGGTTAGTCATAATCATTTGAACAATCTTCTTATACCAGGTGACTAGTAACCAACCGTTTAGACATTGACAAGGGTTAAGCTAAGGTTTAAAGTGTAAAATCCTTTTGTATTTTCTGGATTTATCAAAAACGAAAAGGATGGCTCAGAGGGTCTAACTAGGGGTATCTATTGCTAAAGATGAGCGCTACAAATGGGTCCATGTAGGTGGTTACCTAACCGATGTGGCTAGCTAATATATCATAATATGAAAAATGGAAGGCCATTTGGGTTAAATCCAAAGGTTCCTCTTTATCACACGAATTCACTTATATCGCACGAATGCGATCTCACTGCAGTACAAGTTCTAGAATAAATAAAATCACCGCACACCATAGCAAAAGATTCAAGCATAAAAGATGTATGTTTTATATAGAACCGTGCTCAATCCTCACAATTTTAGTTGTAAGGGCTATAATTTGTAAGTACAAATGTTATCAATTCCAGAATGGATTGCAATATTAATCGGAACACATCTCAAATTTTCAAATATTACCGCTTACGAAAGTGGTTTGATCCATATTCTAATATATTATCCTAAAAGTGAAAATAACCGATTACAAGGGCAAACAAAATTTTAAATTTAGCTTAAAACTCTAATTTTCCTATTCACCCCCACCCCCCCCCCCACACACTTAAGTTAAACATAGTCCTCAATGTGAAAAATGAACTTTAAAGTATAGATTAGGGAAATAGAGATAAAACCAGATATATATTCCAATGAGTTTGTCAGCTTATTTTTCTTTATCCAAGCCGCCCAATCAAGTAATCACACCCCACAAAATCTTATATACAAAAAAAAAAAGTTTTATTAAGATGTGGCACCCTTCCACACTTAAGTTCAACCAAGGGTTTAAACTTTGGGGCGACAACGTAAAATCAAATCAAACACACGCTGCCTCCCGAGAAGCTGAGTTTTATTAACGAGTCATCACCGACTCAAATCTTCCCAAATTTACTTGGTCAGCTTAAAAGCCTTGCACATTTTGAAAAGTTCGGGACATACATGAATTCTTCACCGTTGCATCGATATAGCTCCGATGAACTCGCGAGATGAGTTTCCTAAGGAACACTTTAGGGATTTTTCCGGAAAAGGTGCCACAAAGGTGATGGTTTCAATTCATTTTCGTGTGAAACCGCCTCAACTAATATTTCATTCATTTGCTCCTATCGTAGTATAATTTGATTCAAGCGTTCATTAACGATGAAACTTCTACCTGCTTGTCAAAAGTTCGACATATCCGATGGATATCCATGTTTAACGATATATGGGCCAAACCGCCTTGGTTGTAATTTAGAGCTTTGAATTTAAATTCATCATGTTGAAAAGCGTAACTTTATCTCCTACCTTGAATTCTTTCAATTCTCGCCTTTTTTGTCGTGATAAGTTTGTTCCGCCTTATACGCTTTGGAATTTTCATAAGCTCGAGTCTTAATTGCCGAGTTCGTGCAATTGCAAAAATCTCTTTTCTCCAGCTCTTTTGAGATCGGTGTTACAGCTTCTAAGAGTCCAAGAAGACGTATGTTCAACTTCAAACAACAAATGACAAGTTTTTCCGTGATAGGAGTCTGAAGGATTTGTGCCAATAGGAGTTTTGTAAGTCGCATCAAAACGCCCACGAGCATCGTTAAGTTTCTTCACCACAATCAAGGATTGTCCTTCACTATTTTTTCGAGTATTCATTCAAGAGCTTTGTTGGTGTTTTCAACTTGGCCACTGTTTATGGGTGATAAGTCACAAATCGTGATGAACCCCATATCTTTTCATGGTTTTCTATTTGTCGGTACATGTAAAATGGGTGCTTCGACGCTTATCAAGGCTTTGGGAATTCCATAACGAAGCTTAAAAGCTTTTTGAGAAAATTAACGACGACACGAGCATCGTTTTTTGATAAAGCTTCAGCTTCTGCCCATTTGGACACATAATCTTTAGAAAATGGTCCCATGAACTCAATTCCCAAAATATCGAGTATTTCACACACTTGAATACTTGTCAATGGCATTACGTCTCTGCGTGAAAGGTTGGTGGTTCTTTGGCAAGCATCACAGTTCTGGACAAGTGTATGTGATTCTTTAAATATTGTTGGACAATAGAATCCAGCATCAAAAACGTTTTTAGCTGTGGTGGAAGGACCATAATGTCCCACAGAAGAATATTTTAGCTGTGGTGGAAGGACCATAATGTCCCACAGTTGGGCCATGATGACATTCATCAAGAATCTTATGTTTCAAACCGTAAACACATCTTCTGGATCATTCCATGTGGCACATTTTGAAAAGATAAGGTTCTTCCCAAAAGTAGTATTTAAGTTCAAAAGAATTGCTCCTGTCTGAGCGTGAGTTAATCCTTTTCTAAGAATTCTCCAACAGATAGTTCGCAAAGTCACAAACCAAGGATTGTCGCTTCCATCAACGGTCATGAGGGTTTCATCGTGAAGTAATCATCGATTTCTTCTTCCTTCAACTCCTCTAGATCGGGATTTTCAAGACGTGATAAATGATCAGCGGCTAGATTCTCTGCTACTTTCTTATCTTTGATTTCAATGTCAAATTCTTGGTGTTTAGAGTCCAATGTTTAAGAATAATAGGCACATTTTAATCATCCACGAGCTATTTTCAAGTACCTCATCAACACCTTTCTTTGAATTGAACAAAAAGAGGAACAAACCCTTAGAATTCATCATGACCTTTTGAAAGCCACACTTAGCCCACTTATTGCGTACATAATAATCAACAACCGGGAAAGTAATACATTTACCAAGAAAATAGTCATACAAATTATTCTCTAATATGGTATTCACCTCTTCAACTATTTTCATCGGGACGGAAAGATCAACCCAATTGGTTTTATTGCTATACTCCAACCTACGAAAGTTAGACATTCGTTTCATAGGATCATTAGATGTAGCACAAGATAGGAAACCGCTTCCCACAAAGTACCAATTAGGTTGAGGTTGCTTCATAACATTTGTAGTGTTCACATCACTTGGAGGATTACTATGACCACTAGACGTATCCCCATATGCATTAGAAGCCTTATCACCACCATATCCAATATACACATTAGAAGGCTGTTCCAAAACAAAAGTAGGACCAGAAGCATTAGCCATATCATTCCCATTCCCACAATTAGGGTTCATTGTCGATTGGAGAATCGGCTCACCAAAACTAATAGTAGGGTGTGATTTAGATGCAAAGACATGGGTCGCATTCGTGTCCATAGAAGTCCAACCAGAATTTGCATGAGGTTCAACACTCTTAGCAACAGGTAAAGTGTTACTTGTAGTCCTAACCACGTTATCATCACCATAGTTCTCCAAATTCACGTTTGCAAACCGATCAGAATTAGCAACATCATAAGTGGCGTTAAATGCCTCCATATCAATAGTGTTTGTTTAATGGATATAAAATAATAGATGTGTGTTAGGATCGAACTCAAGACCGCGGGATTGCACACTTTACGCATGAGAATTAAAGTTTTAATAATTAAATATAAAATGTTGTATTTAGTTATTAATTACACAAAACAACTAACGAGCGTTAAGTAATTAATTGTAATGGACTAACGGTCGTTAAGTAAAATATGGAAAGGACTATAGATGAAAAATAGGAAACAAGAAAGATCTAGAAACCCTTTATGGGTTACTAAATTCGATGGGCTAGGGGTAAACCCAACCCAATCCCAACTTGTTCTCCAAGTTTTGTCATCCTATACAAACAAACTTAGGGTTAATTATTTTGTATCTCTTGTACACAATACTTAAACCCTAAAATCATTTTCTTGGTTTCTTTTACTCCAACGGATCGGATCCTACACCATAGGGTCGATTACTTTTGTTTTTCATAACCAAATTGTTTTGTGTTATTTAAACTAGTATTTACTTTAATTCGTTAATAATACGTGTGTACAAGAACGTGGTACAATCACACTATTGATTGTATCTTGGATTGAATTACAAAATGGTGGGTGATTCTTATAATCCTATAAACCCTAATTAGGGCTCATCTCAATTGCTAGTTTTGTGGAATTGATTCTTGTTCGGCTAGAATAAAAAAGGTACGCATATTTTATGCTTTAGTTAATTAATTATTCATTATACGTTCCTTTACACTTCCGCACTTGCTTTGATGTTTATGTGTTTTTATATATGATTGTCATAGTATATAATTCCAACAAATAGTTGCCACAGGTCGTGACATAGCATTAAGTGCATTAACATCAACATTAGAGACATTCTCATAAGCCACAGATCGTGGTATGCTGTTATTCTCCACACTGTTATTAGCCACAGAACGTGGCAAGCTATTCTTCGACTCCCCCAATTCCAACATCACATCAACCTAAAAATGCTAAACCAAGTAATCGCACACAGAATACCAGAATAAGATACGCCAAAGTCTTCAAACAAATCGAAAACCCTAGTTAAAGAACTAGGGTTTATAAGCCAGAAACGCACATTAAGCTTACATGATTAAATGATGATTTCCAAGATCAGTGCAATGATTGATCAGTAATTGAAACTAATGCAAACCGACAATACAAATAAACCCTAACAAGCAATAATTGAAAGAACCCTAAAAAAAGCAGAAAACGATCTTAGAATTAGACCAAAAGAAAACTAAGGATTAAGAAGATCATACAGAAGATATAATCACACTTAATTCAGAGTTGTAATGGAGGAATATAAGATCGATTAAGATGATTATAGAAAAAAACGATTTAGGGTTTGGGGAGTATGTTTAGATGTCATCTATGCATCTGATACGGTTTGTTGTATTCATGTTCAGGCGAAACGAAAAGAAAGTGCCTGAACTGCCTGTAAAATCACATTCCGTGAGAACTCAAATTTGTTGTCCCAACTTTCTCTTGATCGATTATGTAAGTTGAAATGATTTGAATAAGTAAAATATGTTCTATATTGATTAACCTTGTAACGTTACATATGTTTTCATATATATAGGTTCTGAATCGGCACTATTGAACCGACGCAACCCTTGCATGAATTCTAACAGAAATAACCGCCAAAGTTAGTTAATAACTTTGGTGCTGACATAACTAGTCCCTAACGTTTTTAAACTAAACATACTAAGCAATGAATAAGATTATCGGGTCACATTCTCCTCCTTAATCTTGATCTTCTTGTTAAATCTTGAACTCCGAGCATTTGTCTCATCGTCGTGAACTTTAGTCTTGGTAGAGCCTTTGTTAGTATATCCGCTTTTGTAGTTCTCCTCACGACGTCTACGCTTATATGCCCGCTTCTTACGCAGATTCTCAATGAAATGAGAATAGCGATGTCATGTGTTTACTTCTTCCATGAAAAACTGGTTCTTGACTAGTGCTATTGCCGAAATGTTGTCTACCCTCAAAGATTATCTTCTTCTCTTCATCTCCGCAATTCACTAAGTAATCTCTTCAACCATAAGGCTTGACATGCTGCCGCAGTGAGCCGCCATGAATTCTGATTCACATGATGATAGCGCCACGTTGGTTGTTTCGCAGTACACCAAGTAATGGGTGACTCTCCAAAGTAAAATACTACATGTGAGTTCCTTTTCCTGATCTGTTGATTCCATAACTACCCGCTTGTATCCGTAATCTTCCGTACCGCCTTCTTCCTTGTAAATTATCCCATGCTCCTATGTTCCTTTGATGTATCGGATTACTTGCTTTATTGCCTTTAGGTGATGATCCTTCGGTCTTGCATAAATCACAGTAGTCCATCAATAACTAAGATCCGTCTTGTATGTAGTAAGTACCGAGACTTCCAATTAAACTTCAGAGTAAGTTGCGCCAACGAAGTTTCCATCTTCCGCCTTGACCAACTTAGTACTCGGATCCATTGGTATCTTCGTATCATTACTATCCGTCATACTTGTCTCCTTTATGATCTTGTTAATATAGCCTATTTGCTTGATTGTAATCTCTCCTCCTGGCTCCATGTAACTTCTATCCCGTAATAAGCTAACAATCCTAAGTCGCCATTTCAAACTTTTCTTCCATCTGGGATTTAAAAGCTTCCAATTCCTTTCTTGGAGTGCCCGTGATGATTAAGTCATCTACATAAACTCCAACAATAAGTGTAGAGTTCTTGTTTCTTTTGTAGATCGCTTGTTCGAGATTGCATTTCTTAAAGTCTAAGGACTTTAATGTTTGATCAAGCTTCACATTCCAAGCTCTCTGTCTTTTAAGCCATATAAAGCTTTAGTGCTTATAGACATTTCCAGTTTCCTTATTGTATAAATCCTTCAAAGTTGTAACGTAGACTTCTTCTTTTAAATCTCCATGCAGAATGTCGATTTTACATCCAAATAATGTACTTGCCATCCATGATATGCCGCTAATGCTAATATCAACCGAACTGTCTCTATCCGAAACCGCGCAAATACTTCATCAAGTCTATCCCTTGTTCTTGCACATAACCTTTTGCCACTAACCATGCTTTATATTTGATGATGTTTCCTTTTGCAAACCCATTTGAGTCCTATTGCCTTTTGATTTTCTTCGCAATGTTGTAAGAGTCCGTGTATTATTCTTGTTGATTGAATCCAATTCAATCTCCATGGCCTCAATCCATTTCTCGTCACGATGCTTCCTTGTAGTTACGGGTTCTTCTTCCCAGAATAACAAACTTTGTGGTTCAACTCTAGTGCATGTCTATATGTTCCACATGTTTCAGATTCACCGGTGTATCATCAAATTTGTCTCTTGAGTTCTCCATAGAACTAATAGTAGCTTCGCTTCCTCTTCGAGCTGGGTCGAATGGTATGCTTCCTGTGTGATTGGTGAAACAGATCGAATCTGATTTTGTTCATGATAATGTTGTCATCGCTCCGGTTGACCTGTAAGATTTTCATTGTCAACCTCGCCTACTACAAAACTAGCCCAAAAGGTGTCTTGAGGTTTCAGATCTCCTTCATTTTCGCTCCAATCCCATGGTTTAGTTTCCATAAATTTTACGTCCCTACTAACATGTTTCTTCTTGGCTATAGGGTCATATAGCCTACATGCTTTTGATCCTTCCTCTACTCCTAAGTAAACCAATGGTATGCTCCTATCGTCCCTTTCTTTAAGTGAGGTATTGTTATTCTTTGCATGTCGTGCATCCGAATATTTTTACGTTCTCTAAGTTTGGTTTTCTATTGTAGAGTGCCTCATATGGAGTTTTATCTGTCAGGGTCCTCGTAGGTACCCTATTGAGTATGTAAAGGGCATGCTTAACTGCTTACAGTACCTTGTCAATTCATTTGATGTGAATTCACCACCTCTATCCATTCTTAGCATTCTAATTTTCAACTTCATTTCCATTTCTATTTTCTGCCTAAATTCCTTGAATGTACTAAATGCCTCATCTTTCGATGTAAGAAAGTATGCCCACATAAACGTGTATAATCGCCTACTAACAAGAAAATGAGTTTCTTGCTCTAGTGTGTTGGTCGACTAATAGGACCGCAGAGGTCTCCATAAACTAAGTCCAACGGTTCTTTGATCCAATTTGGCTTGGTTTGGAAATGGTGTTCTACCGTGTTTTCTTAATAAACATGCGCACAAATTTGTCCATGTGGTTTATCCTAGGAATTCCTTCTACTAGACCTTTTCTAGTCATCTTGTTGATATCATCAAAGTTTAAATGACCTAATCTAGCGTGCCATAACCATGCTTGGTTATCTATGTTTGCTAAGAGACATAGGTGCCTCTATCTCAGAATCGGATCTTGTAGAGTCGCATTCTTAGATCGTTTCTACCTTCATCAACAACTTCTTTATATATCATACAAAGTCAGCTTGTTTCATCCATAATGACCTTACAACCTATTTCAATAAGTTGTCCTAGACTAAGTATGTTGCTCTTGAGGTTTGGTATGTAGTATACTTGATACTACTTTCCGGTTTTACAACCTAAAGATGATTCTCTCTACCCATTATCTCGTACATACCATCCATCTCCAAAATGTACCGGCCTCTGTTAAAGCTTTCATCAATCTCTAAAAATGACTCTTTATACCACCATGTGGTTACTTGCACCATTATCTAAATACCATATGCTCAAGATCTGCTGTAGCATATTTCTTTGGTTGAATTCGTTCTTCATTCAACAACACTTCCTTGTGTCTTGCTTCGTGCATAGTCATTAATAGTGATGGTTCATCGTCTTCTAAGATAAGGTTTGATTTTTCCTGGTTTGTTGATGTTGCTCTACATTTACTCATATAGTGTCCAAGTTTATTGCACTTGAAACATCAAATGTTACTCAAGTCTTAACTACTTGAATTGTCTGGGTTTCCTTTATAATTTGAATTTCCCTTTTGTGAGTTGTTTCTGTTGTTATTATTCCGCCGCTTCTCGTGAGTAATTTGATCTACCTCCACGTTGTTAAAACGCTTCCTTTATCCAGTGTGTTCACCATGTATAAACAAGAGATTCTCTTGGCTTTCAACTTGACCTCCCTTCCGAGAGTTTTTATTCTTTCCTCAAACGCTTTGAGTTTTTCAGCTGATCTCATCTAGGTAATGTCGCTAGATCACTTGTTTGTTCTATGGATGCTACTATCCGGATGAATCTATCGTGTGGAGTCTAATAGCTTTCTAACTACAAGTGATTCATCTAATTCTTTTCCCTAATTCTTTTGCCTTCGTGATAGCCATTTAACTTGTCTCAAGAAATGCATCCACCGCCTCATCTTCCTTCATCCTATGAAGTGAGTTAAATCCAATCATTAATGATTGTAAGCGCGCTTGCTGCACTTATCTTATCCAACGTCTTTTCTTTACTAATCCCATAAATCCTTTGCCGCCTTACAACCCTCTACTTGTAAGATCATGTCTTCATCAACGCTGATATAAGAAGGCATTGTTGCCTTATCCTTTTTGTCATCAACCGTGTGTCTAATTTTGGTTCTATTGCCCCATAAACCGCAGGTCTCTAGTATAACTTTAATTTGTATGGCCCAAACCTGTAGTTTGTGTTTTTTAACTTAGGGCATTGGTATTGTGCAACAGGTGTTACGGGTTTTATTGTAGTTGATGTGGTTACTATATCATCGGTTGTCATTTTGAAAGTGTTTATTATTTTCACTTTCTAGTCTAATGGAAGTACTTATCTTAGTATGGTACTCTTTTCTAACGTGAGAATTATAGTTTCCGGGAATCTTAGTACTACGGGATCAATAATTAGTTTTAAGGATTTCCTAATAGTATAAACTAATGAGATATATACTATTTCTAAATATGAATTGAAATCCAAAGTAAAATGAAATTGTGACCTTGTTACTTTTGATGAATACGAGATGTATTCGTTTGCTTTGTTAGTAAAGATCGCTCACCAACGCGTTGTTTGTTCCCACTTTAATTCCTTTTGTCTTTTGCGCATTTGTTTTCAAATCCAATTCGACTTCAAGTTTCGAATTTGTGTCTCGATTTTGCCAAACAGAAAACCAAAACTTTAATGCCTCCTTGCCTTGTTACTTTTGTTTCGCTTTGTTCCAATTTTATGAATTGATACTAACAAAACTCCTTTGTACCACACTACACGCCCTTCTTTTGTTCGTTGTACTTGATCTCGCTTTTGAAATCACTAAGTCTCCTACGCACAAACCTGTTACAGGCTTGGTAACTCTTCCCGAATCAAATCTTCGCTTTCAGATTCGTTGTCGCAAAACAAAACAGCCACTTCGTTTGTCTCTTCTCGTTGTTGTCGTCCTTGTGTTGTATCAACACAAACTCCACACTTTTCTTTGAGTACTTCCTTCGTCCGCTGTACGCCTTCCTCTACAACAACGTCTTGCTTTGTGTTTTGTTTTCTAACCGGTATACACAAAGTCTCCAATATTCTTCCTTGTCTTTCGTTGTTTGCCAACAAAAGTTTTCTTCACCAATATCGTTTGATGCAACGCTTGCAACTTTAACGTAAAATAGATTGTGCACTATCTCTTCTACGTTTCTCCTTATCCAAAACTCGTCGCTTTTTCTTGGAAGATTAAAACAAACGTTCTCGCCAAAGTAAGAACAAATGTTCTTTTCTTTCCTGGCGTTTCTATTTGGCTTGGCTTCTCGTTAAGATTTTTATGCAGAAACAGTGAATGTTTCGGTGTATATTAATCCTTGCTCTTGATGCCAATTGATGTCCCAACTTTCTCTTGATCGATTATGTAAGTTGCAATGATTTGAATAAGTAAAATATGTTCTATATTGATTAACCTTGTAATGTTACATATGTTTTCATATATATAGGTTCTGAATCGGCACTATTGAACCGACGCAACCCTTGCATGAATTCTAACAGAAATAACCGCCAAAGTTAGTTAATAACTTTGGTGTTGACATAACTAGTCCCTAACGTTTTTAAACTAAACATACTAAGCAATGAATAAGATTATCGGGTCACAAAATTGATCACGAATAGGGAAAAAACAAGCGTCAGGTAACCATAGTCTATTAGCTTTGTGTTATGTGCTTTAGTTTTACGACCAAATAAATGAAGGTAGATGTATTTTATAACCAGTGAAAAGTCAAAGCATGCTGCAACGATGTTAGGATGGCAGCACGAGCTTGATCTTACCATTGAGTCTGTCAAAGCATTAAATAGAGGCAAAAAATGCGAAGTGAAAATATTAGGTACAAGATACTAAACCTAATGAAAAAATATTTGTTTGTATTGTGAAATTGAAGTATCACTCAATTATGATACCGTGGCATACTTTCCTTTAAAGTGACACTATATCTATTTTTTCTCTCGTGTCGAAAGGGCATCAATATTTGTTATCAATTTCTTGTTACCTAATTAGTTCAGTTTTGAAGCAAATGGTGTATATCCTTCTTACTGTTTGGTATAAAATTGATTTGAATGTTGATTCCATTTGTATTACAGATTGAGAAATTCATGTTTCACATCCAAAAAATTGCTAACTAGGGTAGGCTGCTCACTCAAGAACGGTAATAGGCCAGTTCTTAGAACTGAATTCTATCTCGCAACTACACAATTGATATTCTCAAAATTTGTATTCATTTTTTTTTCCATGTCCATTGAAGACCTCAACCAACATTTATAGCAATCTGTTTTGTGTAAATTTCATGATCGTTACAATTCCCATTTGAAGCAATCTCTTATAAGTGAAGACGATGGCATGGGTAATTCTTATATATCTAAACTGAATATATTTATTTGTGTGGTCTTGTCAAATTCCATCACAGATAATTGTAACGTTTTGTGGGATCATTGGAAACCAATCAACCTCCATATTTCAGTCTAACAAACCAGTCAACCTACTATAGGGTTTTATGATAATCACCACACTTTGGTGTGTTGTATATTGATCAATTTATAGAACATAATTTACAAAGGATAGGATGTAACAATAAAGCCTAAGATACACGAAATATTTTAAACATGTACATGAAGATATATTCTAAATATATATACAACTAATTTAAGGATTGGAAGGTCCATGAGATTCGTTGCTATTACCTCCCTCCCTAGCAAAAGTGTGGGTGGACCAACACGGTTGTGTGTAAATGATTCAAAAAGAGGTCTAGGCAAACTCTTTGTGAATATATCAGCAACTTGAAGATGAGTGGACTCAAACTTGGTGTAAAGTTTTCCTGATAGGACAAGTTCGCGAACAAAATGGTAATCGATATCAATGTGCTTAGCGCGTTTATGTGCAACCGGATTTTGAGTTAAAAATAAGGCACTTCAATTGTCACATAAAATAGTAGGCCGAGTAGATGGTAATACCAGTAGTTCGCTAAGAAGATGAGTGATCCAAATAATCTCAGCCGCGGTGTTTACAAAGCCCGGTACTCAGATTCACAACTCGAACGAGAAACGGTGGGTTGTTTTTTAGCACTCCAAGAAACCAAGTTACCACCAAGAAATATAGAGTAACCGTAGAACGACGGTCTCAATACAACGTACCAATCGCATCGAGTAGCCCAAGAGAGTTGGTGAGGTGGCATGAGAAAAGGTGTTACCATAACTGATTGTCCCTTTAACGTAACGAAGAATACGTGTGACAGCTTGAAAATGATCTTGAGTTGGGGCATGGAGAAATTGGCTAACTTGATTAACAGCGTATAACAAATCGGGGCGAGTGATGGTAAGGTATTGAAGTGCACCAACTAAAGATCGATAAAGGGTAGGATCCGAGAAGAGGGTGCCTTTGGTGGTGAAGTATGTCGAGTAGAGAGGGATGGCAGGTTTTGCATCATGGCAAGCACGTGCTAGAATATCATGTGCATACTTAGATTGATTCAAAAAGAGACGAGAGTGTAGATAGGACACCTCAAGTCCAAGAAAATAATTCAAATGTCCAAGATCGGTGATAGAGAATTCTTTGTTGAGACGGGTAAATAGCACAATGGTAGAGACATTATTAATGGTCAAGATAATGTCATCAACGTACACTAGGTGATAAAGAATACACGTAATCCCGCTTGAAGACTAAGAGTGAGGTGTCAGCTCTACTACATGAGAAACCGATGCTAGTCAAAAAAGCACTTAATCGGTGAAACCACGCCCGCGGAGCTTGTTTAAGCCCATAAAGAGATTTCTTAAGATGACAAACATGATTTGGAAACTTGGAATCAACAAAACCCAGAGGTTGCTCCATAAAAACGGTGTCGGTAAGATTGCCATTCAAGAATGCATTCTTGACATCCAATTGATGTAGAGGCCACTTATGAAGCACCGCTAAAGAAAGAACAATGCGAACTGTAGAGACTTTAACGACGGGGCTAAATGTAGCTGAGTAGTCCGGACCCGGGACTTGGGTGAATCCCTGAGCTACCAGACGGGCTTTGAAACGATCAACAGTACCATCAGAATGAAACTTGGTACAAAACACCCATTTAGATCCAACTACATTAGCATGTGTAGGACGAGGGACAAGCTCCCAAGTATCATTGTTTTTGAGAGCATGCATCTCATCACACATAGCAGCATACCATTTTGGATGTTTTGCTGCAGATTTGAAGCCACGTGGTTCTTTAGCCGAAAATAAGGCTTGGTGAAGAACCAAAGAGGAAAGTTGTGAGAGATCAGCAACATGGCGTGTTTTAAATGTGCCAACTTTAGATCTATCATAGGATGTCCCATAGTGGGAACATCTACAGGAACAACAGGTGGCACATGTGATGTTGCATCAACATTGGAAGGGTCTGAGATAAGTGGTGCAATAGTAGGCTCGGTTGAAGACTGAGCATTTGAAGTAGGCTCGGTTATATTTGGACAAAGATCACAACGAGGTGCGGAAGATGGTGAGACTACTGGTTGAGCAATAGGTGATGCCAACACATCAGGTGGAGAAATTGATACTTCTGATTCATCAACGTTTACTCCATCACAGTAAGTTGAAATTAGCATTTGAGCTGGTGGCAAAGTAGATGAATTACCAGAAAATGGAAATGAGGATTCATCAAACTGAGCATGACATGTAGTATAAATTCGCCATGTAGATAAGTCCAAACACCGATACCCTTTATATTGATTACTATAACCAATGAAGACACATGGTTTGCTGCTAGGTGAAAGCTTATGTGAAGAGTAGTCTCGTAGGTAGGGATAAACACAACTTCCAAACACACGAAAATTACCATAGTTTCATGTGAGAAGAGAATAAAAGCTCATATCGAGATTTATTGCCCAACAATTTAGTAGGCAAACGGTTAATAATGTAAGTAGCAGAGCTGAAGGCATATGTCCAAAGAGATGCAGGAACTTAGCATAATAAACATCATGGCCAAAACCAGTTTCAGTAATATGACGGTGTTTATGCTCGCTCGCCCATTTTGTTGAGGAGTATACGGGCAAGATAGGGGATGATGGGTACCATTAGTTGAAAAACTTGAGCGAACACGATCATTCATAAACTCTGTGCCACCATCAGATTGAAATACCTTGATCTTGCATGAAAATTGATTTTGCACAAGATTAAGAAATGCCGTTAGAACTCCATAAAAGTCAGATTTAACCTTGAGTGGATAAAGCCATGTAAATCTAGAGAAATCATCAACAAATATAACGTAATATCGATAGCCATCAGTAGATTCAACGGGAGATGGACCCCATAAATCACAACGAATTAAATCTAGAACATGCAATTTATTTAATAAAGAACAAATGCGTGGATTCGGTAAAATAGAAGTAACCGACAAATGTCCCAATTTATTTAATAAAGAAATAGTATCAAAACAAACATGTCCTAAACGATTGTGCCATAAATCATAAGATGCCTTTAATCTTTTGGAAGAAAGCTTAGACAGAAATGCATGTTGACCTCGTTCAAGTACATAGAGTCCATTCTTATGCCGTCCTTGTGCTAGGTGTGCCTTTGAGAACCGATTCTGAATAACAAACATGCGATTAGAAAATATAACATCTACAGGATTATCCTTCGTAAGCTTGCTAACAGAGAGTAGATTTTTTGTGATATTTGGTACCGCAAGTACATCTTGCAAAGCAATATTTGGATTTATAGATGAAGTACCAACATGAGATATTTTGGATGCATTACCATTAGCAAATAAAACACAATCATTACCAGAATAGGTTGTAGCAGTATCCATATTGGAGAGAGATGGCGTCATGTGAGCCGAAGCACCAGTATCAACACACCAATCAGGAGAGTAGTCATTGACATTGCATTGAGCTTGAAAAGCTTGTGCAAGGTTAGCATCAATAGAAGGTGGTTGGCGAGCAAATGTGTGTAAATCAGGACATTTAGAAGCATAGTGTCCTTCATTACGACATAGTTGGCAGTGAGGTGGTCGATGACCACGACCATTTGATGAGCGACCACGACCTCTAGATAAATTAGCACCATTTGATGAGCGACCACGACCGCGAGTAGATCCAGGTTCAGGAGCAGGATTAGTATGAAAAGCAACCTGAGATGTAGCGGTACTGTTGATAGATGTGAGAAAAAGTTCATGACTTTCGGCTTGAGATAGAAGATCACGAAACTTTGGATGAGGCCTCATCAAGTGTTCAGTGGTAGAAAAGGTTTCAAATGATGAACCAAGACCACATAGAAGCCAGTGAATCTTATCAGTTTCATCAACGGGGTGGCCAATTGCATTGAGTTGATCACATATGGCTTTAAATTTGCGACCAAATTCAGGTACCTTTCTGAAGTTGACGGAGAGAATCACGAAGGATGTGCATTCGTTCAACGGAGTCATGACTATAAGCATCTGTAAGAGCACACCAGACATCTTTGACAGTGGTATGTCCGAGAGTTTCAGCCATGGCTTCTTCTGATAGTGATGATTGAATCAACAGAAGAGCACGTTGATCACCAGCGATCCATGTAGAATAAGCGGGATTTGGAGATGAAACGTTTTCTGTGACAATGGTGGGCAATGGGATGGCAATGGAACCGTCAATATAGCCGGTTAATTTTTGATAAGCAAGAAGAGGAAGAAGTTGATTCTTCCACAAGTGATAGTTAGAGGATGTGAGTTTGATAGTGATCATGTGTAGAAGGGTTGCGAGAGGGAGAGGGGAGTCAGTAGACTCATTGGCTGCCATGGCGGAAATAACAAATTAAGAAGAAGAAGAAGAAGAAGAAGAAGGCCAGGAGAGTGGTTAGGCTGATACCATATAGGGTTTTATGATAATCACTACACTTTGGTGAGTTGTATATTGATCAATTTATAGAACATAAGTTACAAAGGATAGGATGTAACAATAAATATTTTAAACATGTACATGAAGATATATTCCAAATATATACAACTAATTTAAGGATTGGAAGGTCCATGAGATTCGTTGCTATTACCTACCACTAAAATTTAACCCATTACCACCATTGGTCACACCAGCCACCCCCTTTTTTAAAACATCCCAAAAAATAACAAATCTAGAAAACAAAATAAATTGCGACCCTTAAGCAACCATATCAAAACAAATAAAAGCCATACACTACAAGATAATAGACCTATAGTGACTGAGGTTATAGTGACACAAAAAAGTGTCACTAAATCTAGACTTTTAATGACACTTTTTTAAAAGTATGAGTAAAAGCTTCAATTCTTTAGATTTAATGACACCTTTTATGTATAAACCCATTGTCACAAAATTCTACAACCATTTTCATTGCTCACCATCTTCTCCGCAACACAACAACAAAACTAAAAAAAAAAAAAATCTTTCTCTAACACAACAACTGGTTTCAGTGGGTTCAGTGGGTTCGGATTAAGTTATGTCTTGTCCGGTGCTATATATATAACACAATAATTAGAACAAAATTTTATTATATATCTTTTGAAAATTAATGATAATTTTAGAAGTATATAACACAATAAAGCAACAGACTACGGCCAATATGCTTGAGCAAGACAAGGAAAAAAAACTTTAACCTGGTCTAATATAAACGGCATTTTCTAGAAAGGTAGTAATCTTCATTGATATAAATTATTTCCTTATTTAATAACAATCTACAACATAATACAGGACACGAAAAAAACCTAAAAAGTTTCTTAAACTTTATGACTTATGACTAGACATCATACAAAATTGATCAAGCTAGCATCAAGTTAGTGATACATGCATCTTCATCCAACGTCGATCATCCACTAACAATAAATCTTTAACTTGGAGCATTGTTGGCCTTTCCTGTGGGTTGTAGTTCAAACATGCCCGTGAGACATTCAAAATTGTATGAGCTTGTTTCGAAACTAGAGATGATGGTGGCGAAATCCGTCTATCTCCTACATTGGCTAGCAATAGAGCATCAGCAGACAATGTTGGTAGACATGATAAAAGTTCTCCAGGATGCTTTCCCATAATCACTTCTAGTGCAAAAACTCCAAAACTATACACATCGCATTTCTCTGTCGCCACCATCGTATAAGCAAGCTCTAAATATAAGGAAGCATTAGAATACAAAAGAAATTGTTATATCAGATCATGATTAATTGTAACATAGATAAATTTGAAACTTGAGAATAAGTATGTATACATAACTCTCAAATATATGGTAGTTACCTGGAGCAATATAGCCATACGTCCCTACAACCGCAGTCCAATTGGATGAATCCAGCATTAGAAGCTTCGCTGTTCCAAAATCCGAGATATGTGCCTCATAATCAGAATCCAGAAGGATATTAGCTCCAGAAATATCTCTATGAATTATAGGTGGTGTGCAATCATGGTGCATATAAGCCAAACCATTCGCTACAGCCCTAACAATTCTCACCCTTTTCAGCCAATCAATTTCCTTTGCTGTGATATCGCTACTCAAGAGTGATTTTAGACTTCCCTTCTCAAGATATTCGTAAATCAAAAATGAGTGACGAGCATGGAAGCAATATCCATAGAGTTTAACTATGTTTCTGTGCTTTATGTTAGTTAATGCTCGTACCTCATTTAGGAAGCCTATATGATCGACATTCTCAGATGATGAATGAAGTTTCTTGACAGCTACTAAATGGTTGGGTTGTAACTCGGCTTTATACACAGTACCATATCCTCCCATACCAATACAATATGAATCATCAAAATTATTTGTTACCTTGATTATTTTCTCATACATCGCCTGTCCATCAAAACTTGTTATTGAGAAAAATTTGCCACCTTCTTCGCCAGATGGTATCTGTGGAAAAGTTCTTTTTCGACGTCGACAAGCAATGAGGCCACACATGAATAAACCAAGTAAAAGAGCCATAAAAAGCGGGACCATAGTTACTAGGATGAGCTTATGATGAAAATGATTATTTTTCTTTATTATCTTTTGACTTTCACAAAGTTTCAAGCCTGTAACATTTCCACAGAGACGACAATTTCCTTGTAATGCATCTCCAGACACATTTAGAAAGACAGCATAAGGGGGAACTGGACCTGTGAGCTCATTGTAAGACAAGTTGATATCAATCCCTCTTGGCAAGTTACTGAAACCATTAGGAATAGAACCAGATAGCTTATTGTGAGAAAGATTCATCATTACCAGACTTTCTAAATTTCCAATTTCCCATGGTATCTCTTTTGTGAGTGAATTCCAAGATAAATCAAGAACATTGAGTTGACTTAATTTACCGATCTCCGATGGGATCTTTCCGCTGAGCTTGTTGTTACTAAGATATATGTGATTGATTTGTACCCATTCACCAATATATCTTTGTAATGACCCGTTTAACCTATTTTTTGATACGTCAAGAGTAAGGAGGTCATGCAGTGATCCAAGATTTTGAGGTATAACACCTGAAAGGTTGTTATCACTCAAGTTCAAATATAACAAACTTCTCATCTCCCCAAACTCCTCTGGAATTTGGCCAGACAACTGATTTGTGTCCAGACGTAGCTCAAACAATTGTAGACTTCCGATTCCTTGTGGTATAGGATCGAATAACTTGTTCTCACTGAGAGACAGAGTCTGAAGGCTTCTCAGGTTTTTTAACGATGAAGGGATTGAACCATGGAGTTTATTTTTGCTCAAATCTAATCTAGTGAGAGACTTCATATTCCCTAATTCAGTAGGAATGGGCCCAGATAGTTGATTATTGGTCAAATATAATTCAGTGAGAGACTTCATATTCCCTAATTCAATAGGAATGGGTCCAGAAAGTTGATTTGTGTGCAGATAAAGGATATTCAAATACTTCAAATCACCCAACGATGAAGGGATTGAACCATTGAGTTGATTAATGCTCAATTCTAATTCAGTGAGAGACTCAATATTCCCTAATTCAGTTGGAATGGATCCAGAGAGTTGATTTTGCCACAAATAAAGGATATTCAAAGACTTCAAATCACCCAACGATGAAGGAATTGAACCATTGAGTTGATTTTTATACAAAGCTAATCTAGTGAGAGACTTCATATTCCCTAATTCAATTGGAATGGGTCCGGAGAGTTGATTTGTGTACAGATAAAGGATATTTAAAGACTTCAAATCACCTAACGATGAAGGAATTGAACCATTGAGTTGATTTTCACTCAATTGTAAATCAGTTAGAGACTTCATATTCCCTAATTCAATAGGAATGGGTCCGGAGAGTTGATTTGTGTACAGATAAAGGATATTTAAAGACTCCAAATTACCCAACAATGAAGGGATTGAACCATTGAGTTGATTACTGTCCAATTGTAAACCAGATAGAGACTTCAAATTCCGTAATTCAATTGGAATGGGTCCAGAGAGTTGATTTGTGCCCAAAGATATTTGAGTGAGAGAGTTCAAATTCCCAATGGTTGGTGGAATTACACCCGAAAACTGATTGGTTGAAAAATCAAGATAGACAAGTTTGGACAGGAGTCCGATTTCTGGTGGAATAGGACCAAAGAAGCTGTTTACACTAAGCTCAAAATGGGTTAGATTGCCTAGAATAGAGAACGGGAACTGGTGAAGCGTACCTTTTAACCCAGACGTCGAGAGGTTCAACTTGTTAATGTTCCCATCAGCGTTGCAAGCAATTCCAAACCAAGAAGGGCACGAAGCGGGTGCACTAGTATTCGTTGGAAGGGGTGTCCAAGAAGACACAATTTGGGAGTTGTTTGGGATTTTAAGGCTTGCTTTCCATTTTAGAAGAGCATTTGCTTCCTCCAAAGAAGCAGAAGTGAAGTTAGTTACAAATGAGAGAGCATCGAGTAGTAGAGCTAGAGATAATAGATAGAACTTTGAAGAAGCCATTACTTGCTTTCGCATGTTTTTTTATATAAAGTGTAGGTTCGTTTTTCTTTATTTATACTTGAGCTACCCTTTTCTCATAAAATTAATTTCCAATTCTCAGAAATTATATTTTAGGTGGTGTCATATTATTCCACAAGATTGTTTCTTCTAATTGGTACATAAAATTGTAAACCGTGAAGAATACGGGCATGTTCTTTTCTTTTTTCTTTATTGCTAATCAACGACAACCTCCCCATACCTACCCACTTAACCCAAACTTTATTGACAATATGGTATATTAGTGCTTTCTTCTAATTGGAGCATAAAACTTTAATGTTTTCTAAAATAAATTTCAAAAACCACTAATGATACGTTGTGCCAAAAAAGTCTAAAAGATGTGCAGAAATTGTTAGCCCATAGCATATTGTGTAATTGGGTAACGGGCCAAGCCCAGTTCTAGATCATAATTGTAGTCCTATATATATTCAATCAATCAAAATCACAATCAGTTATCCCATTATGTGTTGACATGGTATCAGGCCATTAAAACTCTTAAATATATCACCCTTCTTTCCTAAAAACATCACCATGCTCCTCTCCATCTGTACGTTTTCTCCTCACAAACCCTAACAAATCTTTTCCACTCGATCATGTTTAATCAGTTTTACTTACACTGTGTTGGCGATTTGTGTCCAGTCATAAATCCACACATCTAAAATCTTGGTCTTACGTGCTTAGGTCACGTTATATTCACTGTTACACGTTACTTGTGCTTTGAAGGTCACAAGTTTTATTCTTTTCTGTTACTGTCACGAACTTTTTGGTGATTTCCTTTTGTTTTCCATTTTCAAATCGTGTTGGTGATTGTGAAAAGGTCATTAATCCACACTTTGGCATAAGTTATTTGTGCCTTGGTCACGATTCGGTTCCCTTGATTTGTGTATTTATCATCTCGTCATCATGACCGGTAATAACACAGAAGAAATAGTGCTAAAGTTGTTAGTGTAACACCCCCAAATCTCGGTACAGCGAAAGACTTAATCAAGTTTTCGGGGCGTTACATGGATTGGCACAGCACACAAGTATAGCAAACAAGATAGTCATATTATCATTCAAAAACCAATCCCAAATTTTATTATCCAAAACAGTAATCCCAAAATGTAAATAAAAGCACCAACATGATTTATAAAATAAGTCCTCATAAATTATCAGAGTTTGATTATGATCCTTCAACCATGCCTCCTTGCCAAGCTTCCACAGAACACGTACTTCAAACATCACTTAAATACCTGAGAAAGACATACTAAAAGGTCAGCTAATGCTGGTGAGTCCATAGGTATAAATTCAAGTTTAAAAATAGTGGACATGTAGGAGTTTATTTGCTATGAAAGATCTAAGATAGATACACACCATCATACCAATCACATACCAATATCATAATCAACAATATCATCAATATCATATCCGACGTCATAGTAAGGCCCCTAGCGACTCTAGCCAGCGCATTCGTAGAAAAGTCTAGAACAATTGCTAACCCTGGACTAGGTCGAGGTAGAAGTCTATACTTAGCTAGGCAAGTGTTATAGCAATAGGATTGCTACCATAGACTAAGGCAACAACTACTACATATTTATCTAAATAGTCAAGCACATAAGCAAATCAAAATAGTATAAAAGGTCCAAAAAGAGTAGCATGATTCTCACCCCAAATTAGTTAGAAACATAGATAAAAATGGGGCTATGAAACTCACCTCAAGCAAGCAACGCAAAAACAAACACTAGCAAGAAGATAACAGCTAACACGGCTCAGCAACTACTGACTCGGCACAACCTATTAATGTAAACTAATTTTAATATATATTTCCCAAAATCAACGTTATCTACCCCAATGTATTCCTTTTCTTTATCTCCAAAAATGTCTTGTTTCTCCTTTTAGTCCTAGCGTTTGCTATCGTCGTGTGTGTGTATCGACTCAACATGATATCATGAATGCAATTAAATAACCACAATGTGACTCAATGCAACACAATGAGACGTCTAAGCGATAAGCTCCATAGTCCAATAAGTTTCAGAATAAATAGTAGACCTTATCGAATTCGTCAACTCGATAAACCCAATTATTTATTCGTGTCGCTTATTATCCCATAAACCGGTCGCATCCTAACGAGTCATAAGGATAATTCACCCATTGATAACGTTATCCTACGTACCTATTAGGCTCTTATGAGATTCGTCAACCTAATAAGTCCGCTATCCACGTGGATCGACGCTATTAATGTTAGGTCATCCGTAACCCATGCACACAACATAAATAAATTAAATACTTGAAACTAGTATTAAATGCTCATAAATGGCACATTTCGATAAACGTGCACTCGAAACATTAAATACTCTTTAATTAGAAAACATTTCCATTTTAATTGTTAATACCCATTTAAAATAGCGAATAATAAGATAAGCCTTGTTATCGATATTTTTGGTATGAAAAAAATTTATTATTTCTGTTTCACCATTTATTAATCATGTTTATATATATATATATATATATATATATATATATATATATATATATATTTCATCAATTTTAATATTAGTTTCATATCGTTATTCGTTTCGAGTCCACAAGCACGAGTCATGACTTCTCGCTTTTAATCAATCTATATTCCAAAATATACTAAAGTCGATGTTACGTTACGTTGTTCGGTCAACTATGACTAAAAGTCAAAGAACACCGACGTTGCTCAAAGTTGACAATTTATATTATAAGTCCAAGTAAATAATCACAATAGCGCAACTCATTCTCAAATCAACCCATATCAATCTCATCATCCAAACAAACTACCAAATATACCCGTAACCAATGTTATGACCCTAATGGTCATGACACGGTCACGGTTAAGACCACGTGAACCAAATAAGCTCTAGAAGCTTTTCGGCTCCACGCGTCTCATCCAAACACCAACAACAACAACCAACAAAATACCACAACAACCCGACCCAGACCCGTGGTCCATATTGGTCACGTACGCCACACCACCATGACCCAAACAAACACTCCCAAATGGCTTCTACTACAACCAAACACAATCAATCAACCTGCAATCAACATCCAAACATCAAACCCATCGACTAATCTAAACCCATCATATGAAACTATGCCTAAAATGCAAAAACACGACAATATGATACAACACACGATACCAAATGGGTCATTAGAGGCTGTTATTAAGTGTTTGATTAGTGTGTTACTGGTTGTGAGAGATGCATAAGGGTTTTTTGGCTTCGAAAAGTGTGACTAAGGACACATCTTCTATTACTAGTTCCGTGGGTAATATTCATGTTGATGAATTGGCTGCTCGTATGATTCCTTTGAAGGAACAAGACAATGGTACGTCCATTGATGGTAATTTAGGTGTGCCCCCATTGCGTAATTCTGTTAGAGTTTTGAGTTCGCAAACTATTGATGCACCATCTAACTTGGCCGATCAAGTTGGGTTGCAAAAGGATGATGAACTTGATGCACGGTTGAATTCAGGCAATGATGGGAGTACTGGTCATATTGAATGTGATGGGCCGATAACGGAATAAGGTTAGGATAAGGTTGTTTTGGATGATTTGGAGCAAAGCCATGATACACCGCTTACGATTCGCCTCTAATGTTTCAAAATGCCTAATGTGGAGCAATTGATTGCTAATGCGATCGAATTTGATGTCGCGAATGAATAAAATTGACAAGGATATTGCTAAGATGGCTTCATCTTCCGATGTGAACAATTCGAGTGGGATTGGGCTTCAATCTAATTCGAATGGTACTAAAGTTTATTCAGCAAATACTCCTCCATCGAGTTTTGATGTGGTTATGCAATCCCAGATGTATGGTACTAATCATAGTGTTACTTCTGATCCTAATGCACCCAAGGTTGGTACTACTTGTGGTAATGGAGTTAAGTCGGTTTCTTACGCGGGTGTTGCTTCTAATGAATCCCAGAAACACGTGTCTAATTTTTGGAGGTTAGAATGCAGCAAAAAGAAGGATGATGTTGACCTTTCAGTCCCAATGAATGTTGGAAAATTTAGTGCACTTGTGGGATTAGTTCACACCTTGTAATGGGTTAGGAGGTACGAAGTGTACACCCATAAGGTCTATGAACACCCTGACTCTTATAGTGGTTTGTATTGGTAGTACTGGTGAAAGTACTGCTGGTGAAAGTACCGCCAGGAAAGTACTACTTGTGGAAAGTATCGCTTGTGGTTTCCATCGATAAGCGTTTCCAATCGATAGCGCGGTTTCCACCGATAGCGGTGTTTCCACCGAGCAAGCGTGTTTCCACCGATAGGCGTGTTTCCACCGATAGTGCCATGTATCGATAGCGATGCTGTTTCATCGATAGTGTACTTCCACTACAAGTGGAAAGTACCGCTAGTGGAAAGTATCGCTTATGGGAAAGTACGCTAAATGGCGCATAACTTCTTTATGACCACGCTTAATTGGTCATGTAACCACTAACAAATATAATGGGATAATTACAAGGCTATTAATGGGCCATTAATACTCATAATTCCATTGAATAGCTCAAGAGTGACCTCCTATAAATAGGAGATCTGCTATGCATGAACAAATGCAGAAAAACACTAAGCACTTATAAGCGCAAGGGTTATTGAATTGTGCCTAATTCTATAACCGCATTTGGTCTTATCCCAAGTAGATATTCATGATACCCATGCATTAGGGTCGAATAGTTTACTTTGGAAAGTGATCACACGATTCCAAGTGATATCCGGTAACCACCTAGTGGTATTAGCTATGTCATTGATTGTCTTACCCTGCTCGGGAGATACACACCCAACAATCAAAGTAAACTATTTTGTGATAATCAATGGTCACTGCAATGAAACACATGGCTTCAAACTTTAAGCAGCGGACAAGTTTGAAGGGGTGGACTTTAGGAGGTGGCGTAAGAAGATGCACTTGTCAAGCATGAGTGTTGTGTATGTGCTAACTACACCTATTCCTGATGATGGGGATGATGCTACTGTGGAGCGTATCCGAGGAGGAGCAAATGGGAGAATGATGACTACATATGCAGAGGTCTTATTCTCAATGGTATGTCTGATTCTCTCTTTGATATTTATCAGAACTTTGAATCTTCCAAAGAACTGTGGGATTCCTTTGATGCCAAATATATGGCTGAGGATGCATCAAGTAAGAAGTTCCTTGTTAGTAATTTCACAAATTACAAAATGACGGATTCAAGACCAGTTATGGAACAATACAATGAACTTCTTGGAATACTTGGAAGGTTTACACAACACAATATGCACATGGATGAGGCTATTTCAGTCTCTTGTGTTATTGACAAACCCTCCTTCTTGAAAGATTTTAAGCATACCTTGAAACATAAGAAGGAGTTAACTCGTTGAGTTCATGTCATCTGCGCATTGAGGAATCTCTCAGGGTGCAGGATAATGACAAACCAAAGAGTAGCAATGCTACTGGACCATCTGTTGTCAATATGGTGGAGCATAACAACTCCACCAGGTACAATGACAACAAAGGCAAACGAAATTTCATGACAACACAAGGGCAGATCCTAACAAGAAGGCTACACCTACTTTTTGAAATGTGGCAAGACGGTCACATTAAAAGGGACTACAAGGGTGTTAAAGTTGGTGGTAAAGCCAATGGATCAGGCACTAATGGTTTAGGGAGTGGTGGTTCAACCAACTCACTGAAAGGTCAGAATATGTTTAATAAGTCTTTTCAGATTTATTATGTTACATATGTATCCGAATCTTTTATATGTGTGGATGATGATGTTGCGGTGGGTTGACTCGGTGCAACAGTTCATGTGTGTAAAGATAGCTGGTTCAAGACTTATGAGTCAACAATGATGGTTCTATTCTTCACATGAGAAATGAGTCAACAGCCTGGTGCATGGTGGCGTGTGTGTAGATCTTAATTTTAGTTCTGGAAAGATTGTAACTTTGTTTAATGTTATTCATGTTCCTCGATATCGAAGAACTTGGTTTCAAGTAGTGTTTTGAATAATCATGGATATAAACAAGTTATTGAATCGGATAAATTTGTTCTTTCTAAATGTGGTGTTTTTATTGGTTTTGGTTATTTATGTAATCAAATGTTCAAGCTTAATATTACCACTGCATGTTGTTATTTCAAATTGTGACTACATATAATCAGAGTGATTCTAACCTTTGGCATGCTAGACTTGGTCATGTTCACTATAAAAGAATGCAAGATATGTCTAGGGATGGTTTAATCCCTACTTTTGACATGGACACTGAAAAGTGTAAAACTTGCATGTTGACCAAGATAACCAAGAAACCCTTTCGTGGTGTTAGTGAGACTAAGATCTTGAGCTTATTCACGCGGACTGTGATTTGCATGCCAATCCTTCTTTGGGAAATAAGAAGTACTTTGTGACATTTATTGATGATGCTTCTAGATTTTGTTATGTCTATCTCTTACATACCAAGGATGAAGCATTAGATAAATTCAAAGTATTTAAAACTGAAGTTGAATTACAACTTGGGTCTTTGATCAAAAGATTAAGGACCGATAGATACTCGCATTTCGCCTATTGGTATTATCCATGAAACCACGCTTCCTTATACTCCTCAAAGCAAAATGGTATTTCTCGAAAGGAAAACAGGTGTGAAGGAGATGGTTAATTCCATGTTGTCCTATTCAGACCGAGTCAAGGGTTCGGGGTGAAGCTATGTAATGCTTGCTATTTATTATATAGGGTTCCAAACAAAAGGAACAAGGTTACCCCTTATGAACTCTGGACTAAAAGAAAACCCAACTTGAACTATCTCAAGGTTTGGGGTTGTAGGGCTGTTGTAAGACTCCCTGATCCAAAGTTGAAAACTTTGGGTGAAAGAGGCATTGACTGCATCTTTGTTGGATATGCTGAGCATTCCAAGGCTTTTAGGTTCTATGTTATTGAACCTAATGAACATGTTTCGGTTAACTCAATAATTGAATCAAGGATGCACTTTGATGAGAATAGATTCTCATCAGTCCCTAGACCAAGTAAGAGGATTCCTAATGGAACTCATGACACTGTATCATAGGTCCTCGATGATGAACCATCAGTGGTCCCGATGAGGTTGTGGTTCAAGAACCTAACCTCGTGCTCAGAAGAGCAAAAGGGTCGACCTAAGTCATTTGGACCTGAATTTCAACTATACTTAGTTGAAGGTACTAGGGATGAGGTCTCAGACCAATACTCCTATTGCTTCATTGTTGAGGATGACCCAAAACATTTGAAGAAGCAATGAAGTCCCGTGACATTGCTTTCGAAAGAAGCAATTAATTATGAGATGGATTCCATCATGGGCAACAACACTTGGGTGTTGGTTGATCTACCTCCGGTTGCAAACCTCTGGTTTGCAAATGGATTTTCAAAAGGAAAATGAAGGTAGATGGAACTATTGAAAAGTTCAAGGCTAGACTAGTCATTCGGGCTTTAAACAAAAGTCGGGAATAGACTATTTTGATACTTATGCCCTGTGTGGCTCGTGACGATTCATAAGACTGCCGATTGCTATGGCATCTATTCACAATCTGGTTATTCATCGATGGATGTGAAAACCGCTTTGAATGGTGAATTGGAAGAGGAGGTTTATATGAACCAACCTCGGGCTTCATCATGCCGTAATGAAAACAAGGTGTGTAAACTGATTAAGTCTCTTTATGGACTGAAGCAGGCACCTAAGCAATGGCATCAAAAGTTTGATGAAGTGGTTTTGTCTAGTGGTTATGTTCTTAACCAAGTTGACAAATGTGTATATAGCAAATTTGATGAAACTGGTAAAGGAGTCATCATTTGTCTATATGTTAATGACATGTTGATCTTTGGCACCGACCAAAATCGGTTTACCCGACAAAGGAATTTTTGTCATCAAGGTTCTCCATGAAAGACATGGGGGAGGTTGATGTCATCCTTGGTATAAGGATTAAACATGAAAACTCGAGAAATTCAATTATTTTGATTGTACCTGAGTACACCTATGGATACTTGTGAGAAGTCGATGCCTAATCATGGCAAGGCTGATCTCAACTTGAGTATTCTAGGGTAATTGGTCACTGATGTATGCCATGACTTGTACAAGACCTGATATTGGTTTTGCAGTGGGAAAATTGAGCGGATATACTAGTAATCCTAGTGCTCATCATTGGCAAGGTTCAGGGTACTGAAGTATTTGAAGAGAACTATGGATTATAGTCTCTCATATCTGGTTACCCATCGCTGTTGGAAGGATACACCGATGCAAGTTGGATCAGATCACCCAAGACAATTCGCTCTACTAGTGGTGGGTATTCCTACTTGGTGGAGGTGCAATTTCTTCGGCATCCAAGAAGCAAACTTGCATCACCACCAACAATGGAATCATTGTGGCTCTAGTACCGGTAAAGAAGTTTGAATGGTTGAAAAAACTTGCTTCTTGAGATTCCATTGTGGCCTAAACCTATAGCACCTATTTCTATCCAGTGTGATAGTGCAGCTACATTGGCTAAGGCTTATAGCCTGATGTACAATGGTAAGTCTAGACACTTAGGTGTCATGCATAGCATGATTCGTGAGCTTATCATGAATGGGGTGGTATCTATAGAGTTGTGAGATCTCAATGAACTTAGTGATCACTTGACGGTTGGTCCGCTAGAGACTTGGTTATAAAGTCTGCTAAAGGGATGGGTTTAAGTCCAACTTAGTCACCTGAATGCTAGACACCCAACTCCTCCCGAGGAAACTTAGGAACTGAGTTCAATGTGGAAAGTGAACATTCAAAGGACTGGAGCACATGTTTTATTTACATCCCAAGGTTGTGCTCGAACCTCAAAAAGGAGGATGAATTCTTTACTCTTAATGGTTAATTTTCTTTGAAAAGTGCTTGGCAGGAGCATGACTAAAGAGGAACCACCTATGTAAATGTTGAAGTTTTGCCTTCCGTGAAGCTTTGGACTTTTTAGCTTTTACAACATTTATGAATTTGGATATGGACACATGGCTTGTATAGTGTCGAGTCAGTAAGTGTTTGAAAACTTGTGTGTAGTTATCTTCTGTGTATTCAAATGGGTTGAGGGTTCAATTTTAGAACACCCACGATTCTCGAATATTTGAAACGTGTAATTTACTAAGATGGAAATTCAATCCTCGTGACATTTTCATTTATGCACATGTTTTGATTGATGTTTATTTTTCATGCAAAGGAAGTGAACTAAATTTGGGGAGGATTGTTGGAAAATTTAGTGCACTTGTGGGATTAGTTCACACCTTGTAATGGGTTAGGAGGTACGGAGTGTACACCCATAAGGTCTATGAACACCTCGACTCTATAGTGGTTTGTATTGGTAGTACCGTGAAAGTACCGCTGGTGAAAGTATCTTGTGAAAGTACACGCTTGTGGAAAGTACCGCTTGTGGAAAGTACTGCCAGGTTTCCATCGAGGCGTGTTTCCACCGACAAGCGATGTTTCCACCGATAGGCGTGTTTCCACCGATAGTGCCATGTAGTATCGAAGCGTGTTTCCATCGATAGGATGTACTTCCACTACAAGTGGAAAGTAACGCTAGTGGAAAGTAATGCTTATGGAAAGTACCGCTAAATGGCAGTTAAACTTCTTTATGACCACGTGTAATTGGTCATGTAACCACTAACGGCTATAATGGGGATAATTATGAGGCTATTAATGGGCCGATTAATAATCATAATTCCATTGAATAGCTCAAGAGTGACCTCCTATAAATAGGAGATCCGCTTTATGCATGAACAAATGCAGAAAACACTAAGCACTTATAAGCGCAAGGGTTATTGAATTGTGCCTAATTCTATAACCGCATTTGGTCTTATCCCAAGTAGATATTCGTGATACCCGTGCATTAGGTCGAATAGTTTAATTTGGAAAGTGATCACACGATTCCAAGTGATATCCGGTAACCACCTAGTGGTATTGCTACTGTCATTGATTGTCTTAACCCTGTTCTGGGAGATACACACCCAACAATGAAAGTGGTGGAAGAGGTAAACATGAGGTTTGCGAATACTCTCTACGGATACTTCCTTGGTCAACGCCTTGCTTTTCCTGTTGTTGACTATTATGTTCGCAATACGTGGGCTAAGTATGGTTTACAAAAGGTTATGATGAACACCAAGGGATTCTTCTTCTTCAAGTTTAATTCGAAAAAAGGCGTTGATGATGTTCTTGAGAATGGTCCTTGGTTGATTCAGAATGTTCCTATTATTCTCAAACCATGGACATTGAACACCAACTTGCTTAAAGAGGATTTGACTAACATTCCGGTGTGGGTTAAATTCCATGATGTTCCTTTAGCTATGTTTTCGATGATGGCTCGTCTTCTTGCTACATTGATTGGTACGCCCAAAAGGTTAGATACTTTTACTAGTCAAATGTGCAAGGAATCTTGGGGCCGCAGTAGTTTTGCTAGGTGTATGATTGAAGTGAAGTCGGATGAGGTTCTGAGGATGCCTCACCGTAGCTTCCTTTACTTGATGGTACGGGTTCGACTATTGAGAAGATCCGTGTTGATTATGAATGGAAACCGCCTAGATGTGAGAAATGTCGGCTATTTGGACATACTTTGGTGGATTGTCCTAAGGTTGCGATTCGACGCCCAACCTCATAAGAACATAAGTGATGGCTTTCAGACCGTTAACAATAAGAAGGGAAAGCAAGTGGGCCGAATCCGATCGAGGAGGTTCTACTAAATCGTGGTGGGCAAGCATTTTGAATATCGCCCAAAAGCCTCCTCCAACCCAAGAAAGTAAATGTCAGAGGATGGATTTGGATGTGGCTAGTAAGAGTGGAACCAGGATCACTACGTCTAATCAGTTTGATGCTCTTAATATGGACGACATGATGTGGATACCGGTCGCATACAATGGAGGTTAATGAGGATGAGTCGATTAAGACTGGTTCTACATCACATGTACCGCTTGTGAGTGATTCAATGGGAACAATGGATGTTGGTTCTACTCCCATAGTTGATAAAATTGATAAGCTTGAAAAGCTACTTATTGATGGGAAAGCTACTCTTGTGGATGATGTTGGTCAACCTATTCGTTACCTCTTCTACTAAGAGAGTTAACCCTTTTTCTAAAGTGGGAGAGATTGAGGTGTCTGATTCTAAAGATGAGGTTGTTGCTAACCCATTTGATGAGTCTGCTAATATATTTGGTGGTGGCCAAGAGTTTGAAGATGAGTATGATGACTATGACTTCGATGACTATGCGAAAGCGGTTCGTGATCTTCCTGAGAATTTGGATGCCTTTAATGCCATGTATGGCACAAAGTTTCAAGGTCCTAGGAAGTAATTTTATTTCATTCTGTCTTATGTTATCATTTGAGTAGTGGTTTGTTTTCTTGTTTAGAAAATAGGAAGTATCTTGTTATGTAAGCTTTATGCCTAGGTAACGGGCTAAGATATGAGATTTCACTCATATCCTTTGTACTTAAACGTTTATTTGGTTAATATATTTACCAGGGTGCAGGATTACTCCCCTTTACCCAAAAAACACACGATACCAAATCACTAGCTACATGTTTTATTAGTTGTAAATTAGTTTTAGACCCATGTTTCACCCAAAACCCCTAAAAGTTAGCCTTGTACGAGCCATAGAGGGGTCGTACGTGGCTTCTCATGGCTCAAACGAGCTTGAACCACGTTCCATTTACCTTTTCCAAACTTCGATCTACAAGATTCAATGAAAACCCTAGAATCACGAATCGTTTTTGTAAGATTTGGAGGTGTTAATGAAGGCTTCTATAGGAGATATATATATGGATGGAAAGAGGAAAGAGAGATCTACAAAATGGTGGTGGTGGTGGGTAGTCACTGCAGGTAGTCGGAGGCCGGAACAAGGGCTCACGGTTATGGTGTTAAATTAGGGTTAGGTTTTTTAATTTGGAAGAGAGAGAGTGTAGAGAGAGAAAGTAGGTTAGTGTGTGTTTTAGAGAGAGAAATGAAAGTGAAAAATAAGGGTAGGAGGGAGTATTTATATTTAGACAAAAGGACCAAAATAAAAATGGTAGGGGATGGGAGGGGTGGCCGGCCATAGGATTTTAGGGGGCGAAGCCGTAATTTTTCATAAACTATCCCGTTTACTCATTCCCGAGCTCATATATTGTCCTACGAGTGTTCCACGACATTCCTTAGACTTTATATTATGTTTATTTATATTTTTCCACGATTTTTGACTATTTATATGTCAAGTTTCGAGTTACGATTTAAAAGTTACGTTATTTCTCGTTTTAGAATTTTATTCTGCCGAATCGCATAGTGCATAACAAAAAGAGTTAAAACTCACACGATAACTAATACAATTATAAAATAAATCATAAAAACCAATAAACGATATCAAATCAAGTCATGATCGATAAAAATAGTTCTAAAGGCAAATACTCGGTTTAGTTTAACGTAATGCAGTTACCTAAAATAGACTCCCTAATTGCCAGTTGTGACAGTTAGGCAGATTGGGAATCCATGGGAATACAAATACCACTACTGGTCCTTCTAATACCAGTAATACACTAACAAACGGACCCTCGGCCTATTACACCTCCACTCATCTATTCGGCCCAACAAACTTCTACCAGTCCAATATATACACTAGCCCACCCTCACATGTTGGACCCCCACATGGTTTCGGGTACCCGACCCAATATACCACTGCCCTGACCCAGCTTGGTAGTCCGCTCCACATCACACCACCTTATATCCCCATCCCGCTCAACAGGCACAAACTCCTACCCACAGCCCAACAGTTACTAACACCTTAAACCAGGCCCATCAAACTACTTTGCCAAACCCAATTGTCCAGCTTTACACTCCAACACCTCCATATGCCACAACCGTAGTTCCTCAGGCCCAACAGGCTCTAGCCCACCCGACTGCTCCACCTATCGTGACGTTAGGTGTAACACCCCATATATTGATATACGCAGTGGAAATAAATTTGGGGTATTAATTTAGGTATCGTAGTCATAATAATAGAAAACGACTCAAAAGAGACGTTTTTAGATAAAACAGTTATCATTCATTTATTTATTCGTGAGTTTATACAAAAGAGTGGTCCCAACGGAATATTATACATATAGAAGTACTTAAGTTTGAATGATAACAGAGGACACCCTTTTATAAGAAAGTCCATTGCCACCCGTACAAGTCGCGGATCTAGTTACCGAGATAAAACATGCTAAAAGTCAACACAAAGGTTGAGTGAATCCATAGTGTTTGAATAATAACCGTTGAACACAATTTAGATAGTGGAAAATATTGCAGTACAGTATATTGCCTTAAGTCTCATGACACACAAACCTTAATGCTTGGACATCATAAAATGATGTTAGTACGCATATCATAGATGCCGTCTGTAATGCTATTCTCGGGCAAGAGCTTGCCATTCTCCGCTTGTTCTCAATATAGTGCATTTGGTTACCTATCCGCTAACACAAATGGGACGCCGACCGCCAATAGATCTATTCACTATACTCGCTCACCTCGCAAGTGATTAATGCATGATATGAGGGTCTTTTAGTGGCAAACATGGGAACTTAGGCAATATCAATCGATAGCATGAAAAAATACTTGTGTTCGTGTTTGTAGCATGTATTCCACGGGTTGAAAATGTATAAAAGTGGGACTATGAACCCACCTTGATAGTAAAAGAGTCTAGTTGAAAACTAATCAAGTTGTGTGAATAAACCGCCCGACACGCCAATTCGAAGTTGGTATGTCAAGTTTCAGTATGTTGTTGTCGTTCAAAACTTTATCAATACGTAATGTTTTAGTAATAATACAATATGTGTTTTATCGATAATTATTTGTGAATCTTCGTGTGGAATTAGAACAACGTGTACGGTTAAATGAGAAAAGTACAAATGATAGATTTTATAATTTTGAAGTCTCTTGAAAAGTTAGTGGAGAATAAGTTTTATCATATTTCATTTTTAGGGTTTGTTTGATTATTAACGAGATAAGAATATCCCGTATATTGTTTTTATCAAAACCGAGTCGATATGTATTAAAAGTACATTCCCGTAATAATATAAAATGTTTAGACTTCATACCATCATAGTTTCTAGTATTGACATTTTATACCCCTGAACTTTCATAAAATGATAATTTATACCCCTCAACTTTAGTGAAACGACAGTTCCTACCCTAAAGTTTCAAAAGTGATACTTTATACCCCTTGGTTAAATATAATTTCTACTAGAGGTTCTTTTTGTAATTAATTAACTCATAATTATACTTTTTATCCCCATGCATGAATTTATTTTTAAGTTTAGTCCTATATATATATAGTTTTAAAATTTTGGCAAGACAAGCCCTCCATGCATTTTGCGAATTTCATGCATAGTCCTTATTCTATAATATTAACTAAATTTACAGTTTTGGACCAAGAAACTCCAAGTTTAACGCTTTTAACCTCCATGCATGGTTGTCGTTACGTACATAGTCCTTATTTTACAAATTTGCGTTTTTGGATTCACGAAGGATGTGGCTTGTTATGGTTTATCAATATAAGATGTTTTAAGCTTAAGAATAAGTCAGAAGGCTTATTGGCTTAATATTTAGCTTATAGGCTTTACAGCCCTTTGAGGTGCGCTTGGTTTTGTGCTAAGCACTCAAAGAAAAGATAGGAGCAAAGTGACTTCAAGGGAATAAAGTCTAGTGGCTTCCAGAAAAAATATTGCATATG
>OU343221.1:344434649-344631280 GCA_910596185.1 Chrysanthemum makinoi
GAAATTTTGGACTTTAACAAATTCGGGATTGGTCAAGGTGGAAATCTTGTATTTTTGTAGGAAATTTTGTAATTTTTTATAAACTTCAAATCAGACTTTGTCAATTAAGTCAAAAGTGCCATGCACTGGTCAACAATGGTTTGTGACAGGAACTTGCAGGTATTTCACAAGCTCGGCATAAAGGCTTATAAGTGCTTCGAGAGATTTTGGTTTATAAGTCCCTTGCTAGGTCTAGTTTGGATTGCTTAAGCTGAGGTTTCTTGCTTATCGAGGTAAGCTTATTTTAGAATTTTGCAAGTTAATAGAGTAAAGAAGCTTGTTTGGCTTTTAGGAAGTACAATTCACACAAATGCTTGTTTCTTGCTTTCCAGAGGTTGAGGTGGATTGCTTAGGTTGCTTTCTAGTAAGTTTTAACATAAGTTAGGTCTATGATCATGAGTTCTCTGTAAGGTCTTTAGCTTTATTGTTGGCTTTATTTATAAGCACATTCCTCTCAGACTTCATAATCTTACATAAGCCCTGGTTTTATATTTTTCATAAAATTAGAATAATATTTTAGACTTTTCCTAGATTTTTCATAATTTTTCATCCAAGCTTTGTTTGCTATTTTTCTTATTTTTAAATCAATTTTTTAGGACTTTTAAATAGCTTTTAATACAAATAAATCAAAAAATCATCAAAAAAATAAGTCTTCACTTTTCATAGATTAAGATAAATATAAAAGGCCAAAAAAATATTTTTCCATGATTTTCCTAGTCTAAATAGTAATTTTTAACAATTTAATTAGTTTTAAATAGTTTTTAAATCATAGAAATTAGAATATAAGTCAGAAAAATACAAAATTAGTTTTGAAAATTCTCTTTAGTTATTTTAGATTTTTGAAAAATAGTTTCACAATTTTCCTCTTTAATTTCATAATTTTTAGTATTTTAATTTAGTTTTAAAGTTTAAAATTAGTTTTAATTCAAATTTATAAAAGAAAAATCAAGAAAATCCAATTTAAAAAATAATGATAGCGTTTATTTAATATACTTTAGCTTTTTAATTTTCTTTCATTTTTCCTTTGTCATCTAGTATCATCATTACCCCCTTTTCCTATTCAATATCACTCGATCACTACGCGTTTAGCTTCAATCGCACAGCTCGTTGGGACTTAACGACCCTGGGAAACACTAAACTCTCCTGGACTTAATTGCATTGCGTTCTCAAGCTGTTTGGCTTTTATTACGGTTGACCATTCACAAGTGGTTGACTTGTGTAATAAACTGACGTATAGAAGCGATCAAATTTTGGCCAGCTGCGGGGAGCTGTGCTAACAATATTACGTTTAGCAGATTAGTGATTTGAATATTCACTCCTTGTTCATACCATCTATATATATTTATATTTTCTTATAAAAATCAAAAATCCAAAACATCTTAAAACATATAAAACACAAAAATATTTTTCTTTTGTTTCTACATATATATAAAACCATAAAACTCAAAAAGATTCTTCTTTCCCCATTTTCATAATTCCCTTAACTCTGAGATTTCTTAGAGTTAACTCTAGTGTATCTTTTCGCTCTTCTAGGTCCGTGAGCCCATTTCGTGAGCTTGTCAGGATTCCAAGAAGGCGTATCCGTAGGCGTTCGCCCCATCGGCCGGATCTGAGGATCGGATGACTCCTATTATACGGTATCATGGCGGAAGAGCGTCCTGTGCGAGCTTCTCGGGCACCCATCGATGGGTATGGGATGCTATTGTTATCAAGCCATTGTGGTGAAAATTTTGAACTCAAAACCGGGTTACTAAATCTTGTAACCTCAAGTCAATTCTATGGTTTTGAGAGGGATGATCCTCATACTCATATTCGATGGTTTAACAAGATTGCATCTACCATCAAATACAAGATTGTCCCTACCGATCTTTGTCAAGCTTCTTACATTCCCATTTTCCCTTGAGGGACAAGCCCGGATTTGGCTTGAAAACAAACCCCTCAATCGATCGAAACATGGGAAGACACGGTGAAGAAATTTGTGAGCGAGTTCTATCCACCTTCCAAAACCCGCGAGTCTTAAAAACGAAATCATCAAATTCACACAAAAGTTTGATGAATCCTTCAGTGAATCGTGGGATCGTTTTAAGGAATTGCTCCGCAAATGTCCTCCTACGGTGTCTCAGAGTTGATGCAACTCGATACTTTCTATATAATGGGTGAGTCAATGGGTCAAGATTCTCTCAATTCCTCCATTTGGAGGAATTTCTTGATTAAAACTATAAAAGAAGCTTTGCGATAATTGAAAACAAATCTAAAGTCCATGCACCCTTGAAGCAAACCCAGTTTGTTTCCCAAATCGATATTGGTCCTTCTACTTCATGGCCGGTAGTCAATCTAGCACCGATCGAGATTGACAAACTCCGCAGGAAGCAATTCAAACTTTGGTTCTCTCTAACCAAAAGAAAGTTTCTTTTCCACAAACTTCACCTCCTGCTGAAGTTAAGAAAGTAGAAGTATGTGTTACTTGCGGTGGCCCCATGCCTATTACAAGCTGTATGGCCACGATGGTAACCCCACTGAAACAAACTATTTGTAGATTTTCAATTCAGAGGCAACCAATACCGTGCTCTATGGACCCGAACCACCGTCCTAACCACTACCACGGACCACCCGGTTTCAACAAAACCAAAACCGTAATCAAAATCGAGAATAGAGCAGACCAAGGTTTTCAAAACCAAGGTAATTTTAGTCAAAATAACGGTTTTTAAAATCAAAGTCAAAATTTCCAAAACCAAGGGAATTTTAATAGAAACCAGAATCAGGGAAATTTCAACCCAGGGTATTTTCATGGCAATAATCAAGCAAATTTTCAAAATCAAGGCCCTAATTCAAACAATAGAGGCCAGAATTTTCCTACACAAAATCAAGCCATTGTTCCAACTGGACCATCATCTGATGAGTTGTTGAAGCAATTCATGAAATCCCAAGAGGAAATGAATAGGTTGTTGGTAAGCCAGGATTTGACATTAAAGTCTTTAAATGATCGACCCACCAGCTCGGGTACTTTACCTAGCAACACGATGATAAGCTAATCCGAGATGCAGCGATCACAACCAGAGTGGTGCTTCATTATGATGGACCCTTATTCCTACTACCTCTTCTTCTTCTCTCCCGAAGGTAGTGGAAAGTGAACTGCAGAGGCAGCGAAGGACAAGGAACTCCTACTAATACGGAGGTACCAGCGATGTCCATCTCAAGTTGTCGAAACCCAAAACCAAACACAGGTTGTTTTGAACCTCCAGTTGAAAACCCCAAATCCAAAATTTCTATTCCTTACCCATCACGTTTAAATGAGCAAAAGCTCCGTGAAAAAGCCAGTCATCAAATGGAGAAATTTTTTCAAATTTTCCAAGAACTACATTTGGACATAAACTGCGGGATGCTATCATCTTGATGCCCAGAGTTTGCATAAACTCTCAAGCATGTTAAGCAACAAGGAAAAACTGTTTGAAATGGCTAAAACTCCTGGGAAGGGAACTGCTCAACAGTTCTGTTAAAAACTTCCAGAAACTTGGAGATCCTGGAAAATTTCTTCTTCCTTGTGTTTTCAGAATGATTGAATGCTTTGCCTACGCCGATCTTGGTGCAAGCATCAATCGATGCTGCTATTATCGATATGGAAGAGCTTTCTCTTCCAGAACTTATTCCTACCTGCATGACTCTTGAGCTTGCAGATCGTTCTATCTCAATCCTCTTATGCCGAGGATGTATTAAATGAAAGTAGAAAGTTCCATTTTCCAGTGACTTTGTAGTTGTTGATTTCGATCCGATCATCGGGTTCCTCGATTGTTGGGCGAGGATTCCACGAGCGGGCGTGCTCTCATTGATGTATTTAAGCAAAAATCACATTACATGTGGGTAATGAAGCTGTCACTTTTAACCTTGATCAAACTTCGAGGTACTCCAAACTATGATGCTTTGAATGGGGTTAATGAGATCGATTTAATGATATTAGGAGTACTCTCAAGAGTTTCTTGGTTATTTTCATAATTAAGTGAGTGGGATCCCACCACATCTTCTCAACCAATTATTGCGATTCTTCCCTCTCTCCTCCGTTTGAGGTGACTTCTTTGGAAGAGATCGATGAGTTTCTTGCTAATGATGAATCGATTCCGCCGGGGGTGATGGTGTTTATGATTAGGAGGAGATATCCTTTATCTTGAGAAATTGTTAAATGAAGATCCATTACCTTCACTCCCTCCGAAAGAGATCACGATTGAAGAAATCAAATCGATTACAAACATCTACTAAAAAGAATTTCGAGGGTTGAACTAGGACCTACCTCCTCTTCTCGAGTATGCATTCTTGGAGGGTGATGATAAATTACCCGTCATAATTGCTAAAACTTAGCGAGGAGGAGAAAGGCTCTCATAAAGGTCTTGAAGTCACACAGCAAGCAATTGCTTGGAAACTCTCCGACATTAGGGTATCAACCCCTGAGTTTGTACTCTACAAAATCTTGATGGAGGATGACTTCAAATTGATCCAACATTAAGAGAAGGGTGATCCTAAGATTCCGCGAGGTTATCAAACAAGAGGTTCTCAAACTTCTTGATGCGGGTTTAATTTACCCGATCTCGATAGTCCTTGGGTCAGTCCATCCACTTATGTTCCAAAAGGGTGGCATAACTGTTGTCACAAATGAAAAAGCGAGTTAATTCAACTCGATTGGTTCTGGGGATGGCGTGTGTGCATTGACTATAGCAAGTTAAACGAAGCCACCCGTAAAGACCATTTTCCTCTACCCTTCATGGACCAAATGCTTGCAGAGATTGGGGAACGATACTATTGTTTCCTTGATGGTTTCTCGGGGTATTTTGAGATCCCATTGATCCACAAGATCAAGAAAGACCACATTCACTGCCCATACGGAAATTTTGCTTACAGGCGTATGCCTTTTGGCCTATGTAGCGCTCTGGCACGTTCCAGCGATGTATGATGGCAATTTTCCACGATATGATGGGGAAACAATGGAGGTGATTATGGATGACTTCTCGGTCATTGGGGACTCATTTCAAACATGTCTCTCCCATTTAGAAAAATGCTTAAAAGCGTGTGAAGACACCAATCTTTGTCTAAATTGGGAGCAGAGCCACTTTATGGTCAAAGAAGGCATTGTCCTTGGCCATAAGATTTCAAAAAACGGGATTGAGGTCGATAGCGATGTTATTGCTAAATTGCCTCATCCTACTACCGTCAAGGTATTAGGGTTTTGGGTCATGCAGGGTTTTGTCATGATTCATACAAGATTTTTCTAAAATAACTCGCCTATGACCCATCTTCTTAAAAAAGATGCTCCTTTTATCTTCTCACCTGAGTGCATCGAAGCTTTTGAAACATTAAAAGAAAAGCTTACAGGAACCCATTCTAGTTACCCAGGGATTTACCCTTTGAACTCATGTGCGTGCAGAGTGATTTTGCTATCGGTCAGGGTCTTGGGGCAGCGAAAACCAAGCATTTTCAGCCTATCCACTACGCGAGTAAGACTATGGCTGAAGCTCAAACCCATTACACCACTCCAGAAAAAAATTATTGTGGTGTATGCGTTTGAAGTTTAAACCATACCTTATCTTGACCAAATGCGTGGTTTATACGGATCACTCGGCTCTCAAATATCTCTTTGCAAAACAAGATGCAAAGCGGAGATTGCTCCGTTGGGTTCTCCTCCGCAAGAATTTGATATCATTATCGTGATAAAAGGAGAACACATTGCTGATCATATGTACGTCTAGAAAACCCTCTCACGAGAATGTGTTGGAGAGAAGGAAATAAGCGAAACCATTTCCTCTCGAAACACTCAATGGTAGTTTCTTTTAAGTGGAGACTCTTCTACCCCATGGTTTGCTGACTTTGCAATTACCATGCGGGTAACTTTGTGGGTAAAAGGATGTAGTCCCAGAGAGAAAACAAATTCTTTAAAGATGTAAAACATTACTTACGGGACGACCCTACTTATTCCAAATTTTGCGAGATCAAGTCAGCGAGGCGATGTGTGTATGGTCAGGAAGCCAATGACATTCTCAAGGCTTGCCATTACGGACCTCTTGGGGACATCATAGCTAACTACACCGCCAAGAAGGTGTTTGATTAAGTTTTATTGGCCACGATTTACAAGGATGCCGCAATTTGTCAAAACATGTTGCATCCAGCGTCGGAAATATCGACAAAGAAATGAAATGCCGCAAAGCGCCATTCAAGTGTGTGAGATTTTTGACATCTGGGGCATTGACTTTATGGGGCCATTTCCTTCATCTCGAGGAAATAAATACATACTCGTGGCCGTTGACTATTTGTCAAAATGGGTTGAAGCGAAAGCTTTGCCTACCAACGATGCCCGAGTTGTTGTGAAATTCTTAAAATCTCTTTTTGCTAGGTTTGGAACTCCACGAGCTATAATCGGTGTCATTGGCGCATTTCTGCAATGACGGTTTGATAGAGTCATGCAAAAGTATAGGTGTAACTCACCGTCTCTCTCTCTGCGTACCACCCCCAAACAAGTGGGCAAGTGGAAGTTTCAAACCGAGGGATTAAAAGAATTATGGAAATGGCAGTAGGCGAAAGCCGTGCCTCTTGGTGGGATAAGCTAGATGGCGCACTCTGGGCCTTCCGTGCGACTTATAAAACACCCATCAGTTGTACTCATACAAGATGTGTATGCGGGAAGGCGTGTCATCTACCGATTAGAAAGCGAGCACAAAGCATCTTGGGCTTTGAAACATGCCAACGATATTGAGGCAGCTGGTGATCACGAAAAGTTCAAATGAATGAATTAAATGAACTCCGTAATCAAAGAATCGAGAACTCTTTGATCTACAAAGAAAGAAGACAAAATTCATGACTCCAAAATCAAGAACAGCGTTTTCAGCGTGGTGATCGAGTCCTTCTTTTCAATTGAGATTAAAGATTTTCTCGGAAAACTAAAATCCAGTGCGTGGACCATTCACCATCACTAAAGTATTTCCATATGGAACCATTGAGTTGTCTCAACCCGATGGTCCAAATTTTAAAGTGAATGGTCATCGATTGAAACACTATTTTGGAGGACATTCCTCTGGTGGTTGTCGGATCTACAAACTTTTCCCATGAACCAATAAATGCGGGGATCGAGTCAAGCTAGCGACTCGGAAATCAAAAACAATAGCACACCATATGGGTTTTCACCCATATTTCTGACTTCTTTCTACTTTCTACCACCCTAGTGTGGGGGAGTTTTGCCTTACTGTTATATAAGGTTTAAAAAAAAATAATAATGGCGGTAGTATTTCCCTTTTACGTTCTATGTTTTGGCATAACCGCCGGTACTTTGAATATTGAGGGCAATATTCATTTCTAGTGTGGGGGGGAATTCTCACGAATTTTATCATGTAATTATACCACCCAATTCCTCCATTTTTGGCCAAAATTTTTTTTGGAGTAAGTGTTTTGCACTTTTCACTTCGATTATCAGTCCGCCATGTCTAATAAACAAAAGGATTGGCTAATTCGAGAACAAGCGGCTCTTGGTAAAGATTTCTCAAATCCGTTTATGGCTTGCAATTTGCCCAAAATTGTATGGTGTTCCATATCTTTAATTAGTGAAGAGTTGGCTAGCCCACAAGGATTTATGGCTTGTGGTAAAGGTTGAAACCATAATTGGTCAGGCTCACCAAAGATAGTATATATTATCTAAGAGTTGGCTAGTCCGAAACAAGCGGCTTGGTAAAGACAAATCAAAACCGTTGAAAGTTGGTGATTTGCTCAAAATCATTTGGTTATCATTGTACCAAGGTTCTTACTTGGCTAGGAAACAATTGGCTACTCCATAAGTAATGGCTTTTGGTAAAGAGATTCAAATCCATTAAGTTTTCATAAAAGATTGCTAGGGACTAGCAATAGTTTAGTGTGGGGGATTGATGAGGGTGTAAATACTCATCATTTTTGATCAAATCTGAACTGTAAAACATCTAAAAACGCTCAGAAATGCATCAAAATACTGAAAATATCTCAAAATTATATTTTATATGTTTCAGATGCAAAATGTTTAAAATCAGATGAAAATCGAGCAAAGTTTGCATAATTGGCAGTTTCAGTCCCTCAACTTTCAAAACTTGTCAAATTTAGTCCCTAGGCATTTGTATTGTAAGAAAAGTCACCAAAGGTCCTTTTGAAATCATATGTTGTCATATTTAATCCTTTGGTGAAAAGTTTCAATAATTTACAAGTTTGGTCCCTGCACTTTCAGAATTTGCAAAAATGGTCCCTAGGAAAATGTTATTGTTGGAAATCTCATGTATGGTCCCTGGATTATTGGGTCATGGCAGGAATCACCCTTGGTTTATTTTGGAAGATGTACAACTTTGGTCCTCTAATTTTCAAAAATTACAAGAAAGGTCCTTGTATTATTTATAAACAAACCAAACCCTTGGACCTTGACCCCCTGTCAAAATGCCTTGAACCCCCACCACTTGAACCCTTTGTCTAATAATAGACCCTCGGTCAAAACCCAGTCAACTCCTCACCTTTTCCCTCCAAAATCCCCCCTTCCACCCCTCCTCTGCAACTCCCGGACACCCCTCACCTCAGCTCATGACCACACCTTATCCTCCACGTCACCCAACAATCCAGAAGCATTAAATGCTTCCCCTCCTTGCACTCAACCTGTCCCAGCTGGCAATATCTCATTTTGGCCAAAACTCATCAGCGGCCAATATCATCTCTAATGATCCAATGGCTCCAAATAGAAGTGGGAAATGCTTAGAGATGTGGGAGAAGGCCTTTTTGATGATAAATAGAGGAGAGAGGAGAGAGTGGGTGAGTAGTTTTAGTTTTCATTTCTCATGTATGTAGTTTTTTAATTTCCATGTCATATTTAAGCTTTAAATTGTACCTTTTTATCTTCCTTGTACTCATTTAAGTCATCTCAATCAGTGTAACTTATTTTTAAGTGATCATTCAAAGTTTGATTAAATTTTACATTTTCTATTTCACAATGAATCAAACCTATTTTAAAAGTGCTAAGTATCAAGCTTCAAATAGCTTTATTACAACTCAAATAAGCTTATCTAAGCTATCAATAGCTTTTGATAAGCTTAACTCAAAGTACAACAAATTTGGTATCACGGTCAAGCGAAAGTCAACTGGGGAAATTTTGGTTAGCGATTTATGGAAATGGAATTTGGTTGATCTGAGTGGTCTTAGGTTGGATTTGGTTTAAAATAGGTAGTTTGGTTACGGTTTTAAAACACCAAATAAGCTGGGACACTTGTAAGTCCATTTACGTGTTACTTTGAATAGCCAGTTTATATAGATTTAAGATATTGTTATTCTCATTTTGATTCATTTAGGAATAAATTAGCATAATGATTCTGTTTTCAAGGATTAGGTAGGCTTAGGGGGTGTTAATCAAGTAAGTTTATTGCAAAACAGTTAGTATAATAGTGTGTTTGGATCAGATCATTAATCTGAGATTGAGGTTTGTTAAGTGATCAAGCTCAGTTGTTTGAGTCCAATTCATGTCTAGTATAATCATTTTGCTCATCAGTTTGCACCTTAGAACACTCAAAGTCAAAATCACCTTCAATCAGTTCTAATTTGCATAACTGTTGGAATTTTTATAGATCAAAATCTTGTTTTATGATTAGATAATGTTAGAGTAGCTTAATATAACTTCTATTTAGCCTATAACATCATAATCAGTTCATAAATTAGTTTCAAATCTCACATTAGTCAAAGTTTCATCTCAATCTCAAAAAGTCAAAAGTTGTTCAAGTCAGTTTTTCACCAAGGTTTGAGGAATTTTCATTGATTCATTATTGGATCAATTCAAGTGAAATTTTGGACTTAACAAGTTCAGTTGGTCAAGAGTGGAAATCGATTTTTGTAAATTTTTGTAATTTTTATAAGCTTCAAATCGACTTGTCAATTAAGTCAAAAGTGCCACATTACTTGCTTTGGTCCTTTGTGTGTGCAGGAACTTCGAGAGTTTTTCACAAGCTCATAAGATCTTGTGAGTAGTGAGTTTTGGTTTACAAGTCCTTGCTAGGTCTAGTTTGGATTGCTTAAAAGCGGCTTTAGGTTTCTTGCTTATCCGTAGCTTATTTTTAGAACACAAGTTAATAGGTAAAGCTTGTTTTGGCTTTTAAGTACAATTCACACCAAATGCTTGTTTCTTGCTTTCCAGAGGTTGAGAGTGGTTAACTTAGGTTGCTTTCTAGTAGTTTTAACATAAGTTAGGTCCTGTGATCACTTGATTCTCTGTGGCAGTCTTTAGCTTATTTTGAGTGCTTATTTATAAGCACATTTCACTACAGCTTCATAATCTTACACATAAGCCCTGGTTTTTATATTTTTCATAAAATTAGAATAATATTTTAGACTTTTCCTGAATTTTTCATAATTTTTCATCACTGTTTGCTATTTTTCTTATTTTAAATCAATTTTTAGGACTTTTTAAATAGCTTTTAATACAAATAAATCAGAAAATCTTCAAAAAAATAAGTTTTCACTTTTCATAGATTAAGATAAATATAAAAGGCCAAAAAAATATTTTTCCATAATTTTCCTAATCTAAATAGTACTCCCTCCGTCTCAATTTAATTGTCATGAGAGATAAAGCATAAAGTTTAATAAAAGTGGGGTAACTTTAATTTTCAACCACACAAATAGAATATTCCCCCTTTAGATTCTCTAGATTTTACTATAAAAGGAAAGTGGACAATCTTTTTGAGACATCCAAAAATGGAAATATGGACAATTAAATTGAGATGGAGGGAGTAATTTTTAACAATTTAATTAGTTTTAAATAGTTTTTAAATCATAGAAATTAGAATATAAATCAGAAAAATACAAAATTAGTTTTGAAAATTCTCTTTAGTTATTTTAGATTTTTGAAAAATAGTTTCACAATTTTCCTCTTTAATTTCATAATTTTTAGTGTTTTAATTTAGTTTTAAAGTTTAAAATTAGTTTTTAATTCAAATTTATAAAAGAAAAATCAATAAAATCCAATTTAAAAAATAGTGATAGCGTTTATTTAATATACTTTAGCTTTTTAATTTTCTTTCATTTTTCCTTTGTCATCTAGTATCAATCATTACCCTTTTCCTGTTCAATATCACTCGATCACTCTGGCGTTTAGCTTCAATGCACATGCTTCGTTGGGACTTAACGACACGAGAAACACTAAACTCTCCTGGACTTAATTGCATTGCGTTCTCAAGCTGTTTGGCTTTTATTACGGTTGACCATTCACAAGTGGTTGACTTGTGTAATAAACCTGACCGTTTGGGAGCCAATCATCTATCTACTGCATGCTAAACATGAATCTCTAGATAAATTTAAAATTTATAAACAAGAAGTAGAACTTCAAAGACAAGATTTGATAAAAGTATTGCGTCTTGATAGAGTGGTGAGTATTATGATCAGTTTATTTTCAATCGTTGGTATAATACATCAAACCCGCGACTCCTTACATACAATAGAATGGGGTGGCTGAAAAGGAAGAATAGGAATTTAAAGGAAATGGTAAATTCCATGTTATCCTATTCTGGACTAAGTGAAGGGTTTTGGGGTGAGGCTATGTTGATAGCATGATATATTTTGAATAGAACTCCAAAGAAAAATAGTAAACAAACACCTTATGAAATTTTGACCAAAAAGGTACCAAATTTGACTTATTTGAGGGTTTAGGGATGTAGATTGGTTGTAAGACTAACTGAACCCAAAATGAAAAATCTGGGTGAGAAAGGTATAGATTGTATCTTCATTGGGTATGATAAGCATTCCAAGTGTTATATATTTTATGTTATAGAACCTAATGATTATGTGTCGTTGAACTCTATAATAGCGTTAAGAGATGCTATGTTTGATGAAGAACGGTTTACGTCTATACCTAGACCAAGAGGTATGATTCAACCATCTTCGAGTAAGATAGTTGAAGATGATGTTGAAGATATTGATGATGTACCTAGTCCATCTGTTCCTAGGAAAAGCACTAGAACAAGAAAAGCTAAGTCTTTTGGGTTTGATTTTCAACTTTATTTAGTTGAAGAAACAAGAGATAAGACTTTATCTCAACTTGAATATTGCTTCATTATTGAGGAGGATCCAAGGACCTTGAGTGAAGCAATGGCTTCTAGGGATGTTGCTTTTTGGAAAGAAGCAATTCAAAGTGAGATTGATTCCATCGTGCAGAATGATACTTGGGAAGTAACTGACTTGCCTCCTGGATGCAAAGCATTAGGAAGTAAATGGATCCTTAAAAGGAAGATGAAAGTGGATCGAAGCATAGATAAATATAAATCCAGATTGGTTATCCAAGTATTTAGACAAAAGGAGGGAATTGACTTCTTTGATACTTATGCTCCTGTTGCTAGAATTTCTACTATTAGATTGTTGTTAGCTCTTGTAACACCCCCAAATATCGGTACAGCGAAAGACTTAATCAAGTTTTCAGGGCGTTACTATTGGATTGGTATCGCACACAAGTATAGCAAAAAGATAGTCATTTAACATTCAAAACCAATCCCGAATTTAAGTATTCAAAACATTTGATCCAAAAGTATAATTATTAGGCCCAAAACATGGTTTAATAAAATAGTTCCCCGTAGTTTATCAGAGTCGGAAATGATCCTTGAACCCCACCTTGTTGCCAAGCTTCCACCGATCCGTATTCAAACATCTCTCAAATACTTGAGGAATCATGCTAAAAGGTCAGCTTACGCTGGTAAGTTCATAGGTTTAAGTTCAACAAAATCATAGTGGACCAATAAGAGTTGATTTGCTATGCAAGACCTAAGATAGATAAATACTGTTTCACACACTGATCCTACCCGGATCTCCAATCATATCCATCGAGGGGATTACTGAGGACTGACTCTAGTCCAGCACTGTTGTGGCAAAATCTAGAACAATTGCCAACCCCGGACTAACTTAGTCTAAGGCAACAACTACCGCACATCTATCTACACAGTCAAGCACATAAGCAAATCCAAATAGTTTTCACGGTCCAAAAACAGTAGCATGATTCTCACCCCAATATAGTTAAAACGTAGATAAAAGTGGGGCTATGAAACTCACCTCCATAATCAACGCACAAATAAACACAAGCGAAGATAGCGGTATCCGCGCACGGCAACTATCGATTTCGGCACAACCTATTATTGTAGACCAACTTTAATATATATATTCCTCAAAATCAACGTTATCTACCCCAATGTATTCCTTTTCGTTATTTCCAAAAATGTCTCATTTCACCGTTTAGTCCTAGTGTTTGGTATTCCTCATGTGGGTGTATCGACTCAATATGATGCCATGAATGCACTCAAATAACCAATATGTTATGCTTCGCAACACAATAACTTCATTCAAAACAATATGTGATTCAATGCGACACAATGAGACGTCTAAGCTATAAGCTTCATAGTCCAATAAGTTTCGGAATAAACAGTAGACCTTATCGAATTCGTCAACTCGATAAACTCACGTATTCATTCGTATCGCTTATTATTCTATAAACCGGTCGCATCCTAGCGATTCATAAGGATAAGTCACCCATTAATAAGGTTATCCAACGTACCTAGCGGGCTCTTATTAGATTCGTCAACCTAATAAGTCCAGCTACCCGCGTGGATCAACACTATTAATGTTAGGTTATCGTAACCCATGCATAGCGTAAGTAAATGAATACTTGAAAAACTAGTATTAAATGTCCATAATGGCATATATCGATAAGGCGTACTCGAAACATTAATTGTTTATTTATTAGAAAACAATTCCATTTTAGTCCTTAGTTTTCCGTTTAAAATAGTAAATAACAAGATAATTCTTGTTATAGTTTATTTTATACAAAAACCCATTTATTATTTATATTTCATAGTCTATTAGCATTTTCATGTATATATATATATTTTGTCAAATTCCAATATTAATCTCATATCGTCATTAGTTTGAGTCCACAGCCGCAGTCATGAATTCTCGGCTTTTAATCAATCAATAGTCCAAATTATACTAAAGTCCATGTTACGGCTTTGTGGAGTAAGCTGTTGGCTAAAAGTCAAAGTAACACCGGCGTAGCACAAAGTTGACAATATATATATCAAGTCCATATTTAAAGTCATAATAAGCGCAATTCAATCCCAAATCAACTCAAAACAATCTAGCCAACCAATCAATCAACCAAATATACCCGAAACCAATGTTTTGACCCTAATGGTCGTGACACGGTCACGGTTAAGACCACGTGAACCAAACAAGCTCTAAAAGCTTTTACGGCCACCCCGTCTCATCCAAACCTCAACAATACCAACCAACAAGCTACCAAAATGACCGGACCCGTGGCCCAAGTGGGTCCGCTGACACATCAACCAAGACCCCTACGTGGGTTTCTTGGTTACGTCATATACCATGGTCAAACATCATCCAAACACAACCAAATCAATCCCACAACATCCAAATCCAATCATTCAAGCTCCAATCATTAACCAAACACAAAACCCATCAACTATTCTTAATCAAAAATATGAAACTAGACCTAAAATGCATAAACCCATCAAATTGATACACCACATGCTTACCAAACACTATCTACATGTTTATTTAGACACTAGTTAGAGTTAATTTCATGTCCCACCCAAAAGCCCCAAATTTGTTCATTAGGTCGAAACCCTAATAGCCCATTCGTGGCTTATAATAGCTCAAACAAGCTCTAATCTTGTTCCATTTACCTTATTCAAGCACCAATTGCAAAACCCCCTTGAAACCTTAAAAGTGCGAATCTTGATTCGAAGATTTGAAGGTGTTATGGAGGTCCAAATGGAGCCTGTAATATATGGTTGGAAAGAGGAGAAAGAGCTTCAAGATGGTGGAGTGGAGGTGGGGGGTGGCCTTGCATGTGTGGCCAGTGGTGGCGGAAAAGTGGCCGGCGGTGGTGGGTGGTGGCTAGGGTTTGTGTTTAGGGTTTTTAGAGAGAGAAAGGTAGAGAGAGAAGTGGGTGTGTGTGTTTTTAGTGATAGAAACAAAGAGTAGTAATGAGGTGAAGTGAGGGTATATATACATGAGGGAGGGACTCAAAAATAAAGAAAAAGGGAGGAGGGGTGGCCGGTCAAGCAAAAGAGGAGGGGTCGGGGTTGTAATTTTTCGTAACTATCCCGTTTACCCATTCTCGAGCTCATATATTGTCCCAGTGTCCCGACATTCATTCAACTTTCTAACATCGTTATTTATGTTTTTCCACGAGTTTTGACTATTTATTTGTCAATTTTGAGTTCTGGTCTAAAAGATACAATCTTTCTCGTTTTAGGTTTTTCTAGCGCCGAATCGAATAGTGCCTACCAAATAGGGTTAAAACTCATACGATAACTCATTTAATAGTGAAATAATCCGTAAAAACCAATAAACGATATAAAATCAAGTCATGGTTTATAAAAATAGTGTTATAGGCAAAGCTCGGTTCAATTTAACGTAATGCGGTTACCTAAAATAGACTCTCTAAATTGCCAGTTGTCACAGCTCTTGCAGCTATACATGATCTAGTTATTCACCAAATGGATGTGAAAACTGCATTCTTAAATGGTGATTTGGATGAGGAAATTTACATGAAACAACCTGAATGGTTTGTGATGCCTCGACATGAAAACAAGGTATGTAAATTGAAGAAATCATTGTATGGCCCGAAACAAGCACCAAAACAATGGCATCAAAAGTTTGATGATGTAGTCTTGTCTAATGGTTTTCTCTTTAGAAGGCGACATATACGTGTATATAGCAAATTTGATGCTTCTAGTAAAGGAGTAATAATTTGCTTATATGTGGATGACATGTTGATCTTTGGTACTGACCAAGATCAAGTTAATAAGACAAAGGAATTCTTGTCATCTAATTTTGATATGAAAGATCTGGGGGAGGCTAAGGTGATTCTTGGTATTAGAATCAAATGAGGAAACAATGGTATCTTTATTTCTCAATCACATTATATTGAGAAGATACTGACAAAGTTTAACTTTGCTAATTGTTCTCCTGTTTATACTCCTGTAGATCCTATTGTGAAGTTTTGACCTAATAAAGGAACTCCAGTGTCTCAGTTAGAATACTCTAGAGCCATTGGATGTCTTATGTATGACGTGATTAGCAGTAGACCAGATATAGCTTTTGTTGTAGGAAAGCTTAGTAGGTACACTAGCAATCCTAGTACTCTACATTGGCAAGTTCTGGGTCGAGTAAGGAACCATGGATTTTGGTTTGATTTATAGTGGTTATCCTTCTGTTATAGAAGGTTATTCTGATAACATTTGGATTAATAATATGGAGGATCATTCGTTTATGAATGGTTGGGTATTCCTTCTTGGAGGAGGTGCTATTTATTGGGCCTCAAAGAAACAGACTTGTATTACAAGCTCAACTATGGAGTCTGAATTTGTTGCTTTAGCTGCAGCTGGTAATGAAGCTGAGTGGCTGAGGAATTTGGTTTATGAAATTCTTTTGTAGCCTAAACCGCTATCTACCATTTCTATCAGATGTGATAGTGTTGTTACCTTGGCTAAGGCTTATAGTCAAGTATACAATGGCAAGTCTAGACACTTAGGTGTTAGACAGCATGATTTGTGAGCTTATCATGAATGGTGTGATATCTGTGGAGTTTGTAAGAACTCAATTGAATTTAGCCGACAATTTAACCAAAGGGTTAGCAAGAGATATCGTATGCAAGGCGGTTATTGGGATGGGTTTAAAGTCCATCTAATTAAATCCTTGTATCAAGATACCCAATTCCCATCTAACATAATGTTAAATGTTGAATTCAATGAGGAAAGCTTGATATCTTTGGATTGGAACACATAATTACATCATCCCACGGTATGTGTTGAGAACTGCAAGATAAAGGAGGTTGAAATTATATTTCTTAATGGTTTTTTGACAAATTGCATGTACAGGTGCAAGAGTAAAAAACTACCTATATAAGCATGAAGTTTAGCTGCTTCAAGAAGCTTGGAACTTGGCTTTGATATGCTTATTGAAGGATAGGACACAAGCTAGTAAAACATAGTGTCAAGTAGAACATGTGAATGTGTAAATTGTTGTGTATATTATCTTCATGTATTCGCTAAGAATATTTGGAATGCTAATGTACTAATGTGAAATTCTATTGTCTCGATATTTCATTTATGCATCAGTTTGTTGTTTGTTATGAGTTTGTTTTATGTTAATCATGATTACACTTAAATGCGGGAAGGATTGTTGGTGATTTCGTATCACCGATATGATTTAAGTGTAATGGATTGACTTAGTTGACCAATGTGTAATTGTGATGAATGTTCAACAAATTGGGTTGTGCGGGTGCACACTTGTATGGCGTTATTATGATTATCATTGAGAACCGAATGGCGGAGTGCGAGGCGGCGCCCTGGTACTTGAGGTCAAAGTGGCGGCAACCAACCAACCATCAGTTTTGTTGGTCATATGTATATGTTATTCATGTGGTTCGGTTTCATAACAAAAAAAATATTCTCGTTTCTAATATGAGTTTTATCCGATTTAAGATTTCGATAGAACCATCGAAATACTTCAATCTGAAAGTGTTTACACGACTCTCAGATTTCTGTGATCCTAATTTCTAACAAACTCTTCAGGCAATACTCTCATCTCCGAATAGAAACTAAGGATCTGGAAAGAAACTTTCTAATTTATTAACACTGGGTAAAATCAGGTTGACTGGTTTATTAATATATATTGTGCAGCATGGACAGGAACTTTGATTGTCCCTTGACTATTTGCTGCCAACATAGTTGGGCTGTCACTTTTCCAACTTACAACACTTATAAAGTATGACCCTTGTTCATCCTCGCCTTCATTTGTCTCAGAGCGGACTTTATGCCGAGCTGCAGGTCGTGAGATATCCTAGGAGTTGAGAAAAGAAAACAATGTTAAAAGATAAAAGTAGGTATGGCCCTTGATCTTGATCTCAATATATAAGCTCACTTTGTGGTAGACACCGTTGAACAGGGTATTGGGACCCATAACCTATAACCCTTGTGGTAGACAAAAGCTTTATTAGTCTCGCTGCCACAAGATATGTAATCATTAAACCTACAAAATTCTTCTCATTTGTTTGTCCTCTGAATGTTCGGAGCTGCAAAAGAGGTGTTATGGTCCCGAATTCTAGATCTAGTTATGGGTCTTTATAGGGTGAAATCAAATGACGGGTTAGGGTATTTCTTTGTTGTTCTGCCTTTTCTATTCGATTTACTCATGAATTTTGAGAGCTCATTAGAGAGAACTCTCTAATCTCTTAAACACACACACTTTTCTGGAAAGACAACTTGCCTTCCATCTTCTGATTATTTCATATAAAATTACTATATACATTCAATAATGACTCGTTTATTCCATTTTAAAAGTTTAACCTATGTTGACATGAGTTTGAATATTAAATACAACTAAATTATTGAAAACGTTAAAATAATTTTCAAAATGTAAGCACGAGTTACTGCTATATGAAAATAAATATACGTGATTGTACGTATAACAATGACTCATGTAATTCTTATTTATTTATATATAAGGATATCTAGAAAAATATTTTTAAAAAACTTTAAGAAGTATATATTAACTTAATCAACGCTCATTATGTGCTATAAACTGCATCTTGTGTACAACATAATATCAATAGTTAAATTTGAAATTGTATTAGTTGTAGTTATATCAAAAGATTCATGGGCAAATTCTTATATGTCTATATGCTAAACTAAAATGTTATAAATAAATTTGATTTATGTGTAAAACTCCATGCGTGCCAGACTTATAACTATATAATTATATGCAATTACCTTTAAAGACACAATATTAGGTATTAATACATAATTATTTTATTTTATTTTATTGTCAAAACCCGATGCATGCACGGGTATTATGACTAGTTTTTCATGTTATGAGATTAGAATAAATCGTAATCTCATAATAAAGTCTTGTTAATTACACTTAACTTCCGAGAGTTTTCTCTTCCCTTTTCTTATTCCCATATGACCGGCCTCCTTGAACAAAAAATGGGCTTCCCGTTTGTTTAATTTGGTCTAACTCAATTATTAAGTACACGAGTCATTCTGACCCGTGCGTTGCACACATGCTAATCTAAATGTGGAATGCGTGATGCAAGACTTCATCGCGTAATGTTTGTGTAAATGCAATATACTACAATCTATAACTAAGGCTACCGAAGGAGATCTTTGTTGATTGTTGAAATGAATTTGTTTTACGCAAATGTAATCATTTTATTGAGTTTATAGTTTGTTTTTTGTTGTTATTGTTAAACTTATCTTTTTTAATTTGAAATTATAATTTACAAATGAGTTCGAACAAAAATTATATACTTTTTCCTATATATTCATTATGTAATCAAGGATTAGTCCGTAAGAGAAGTACTTTTTTACTACTATCAACAATTCTAGAGAAGTGAAGTGTTTAGATGATAGAAGATGTGATTCATTCAGGAAAGGAGGTTGAATTGATATTAGAAGTCTAAAGTCCGAGAACTACGTTACTAACTAAATATAAATTAGTCCGGCCAAAAATAGGAAGAAAATAAATCCTCTTTGTGTCATAAATATATGCCTCTAATAGTATCCGAATTCACAATTTGACACAGAAGTCTATCACGTCAAGAACTTAAAAATCAATTTTTATATTTAATTTTGTTTTCAATTCAGTTATTGTACACAGCTTTGAGATGCTTTGACATGTTGCCATTTGTGTTTGCAAGCTTTATTCTTATACAAATTACAAATACAGAGACACAGATATATATTATATTACATATACATGAAAATGAAGGCAGTGCCAATGACTAAAAAGTGACACCCGCATTCATCTTTAATAATCATCGTAAGGTTCCAGCACGAAGTCTAGACCTGGTTGTACCATTTCAACAAACCACATTTGCATTTTTTTGTTGGTGGGGTAATTTACTCCCACATCACATCCCAGTCCACCCTATGCCTCCTGTTCCCAACCTTTTTGTACCTATAATTAGCCACCGATTCCACCCGAAAATCTATCATATATGTCCCTTCCAACACCGTCGGGAATATGGTTGTTTCCACAAAATCTCTCATGTGCTTAGTCTTCCCGTTACCATGATAAAAACTATCCAACTTGTACTTTGCTAAGGGAACCACCATGGATACATTTGGGAAGTAAGAATATGTGACTGTGATTGGACCTGGATAATGCACTCCTGATCAAGTGGTTAACATATATTGCAAAATATGGATATAGGTTCATGGCTTCCATTCATGTATTTATTACAGTTTGCAAGTCTCTATATGAGAAAATGGAACAGCCACATGAGGCACACCCCTAATTTTGTTGTGCACCCTATATCTGTTGCTGCAAATTGACCATAACACACCTTAAACTGCTGCAGAAAAAGTGGCAGCAGCCATAGCCAAACACCCCTTAAAGCTGCACATTTGCGGCTGTAATCGGATGAATAATCATATGTGAATGTCGTATACCTATAATACAATCATATCAATGGCGTGCAAACTAACGATTAAAGAAGAATAAAAAATCATATCAGATTTATCCCTTGATGTAAAAGGTTGAATCTGAACTCACTTGGTCATATGAATTGAATATGCGTTTGTGGGATTAAGGGTGGCTTGGCCACTTCAAAGTCCAAGCCAAGCGCATGAGCAAACTCATCCGGCAGCATTTTTCATTAAGGTTTCTTACAAACACTTCTCAAGTCCTGAATCTTTTATAAGAAGCATATAACCTCCTCTAATACATATCATTAATCTAAATATTCAATGAAGTGTTAAACTTTAACAACTCATAACCAAAATTGAAACAAAAACCAACAAACAGAAATGATACAAATCAAAACTTTATATAAACAATCATAAAAACCTTTGTCAAAGAAGTGAAAAATTGAGGTTTATCGAAAGTCAAAGTCAAAGGTGACAGTCTTTATCATGCACATAAAAGTCCCAAATGCATCTATACATGGTCTAGTTATTCACCAAATGGATGTGAAAACTGCATTCTTAAATGGTGATTTGGATGAGGAAATTTACATGAAACAACCTGAAGGGTTTGTGATGCTTGGACATGAAAATAAGGTATGTAAATTGAAGAAACCATTGTATGGTCTAAAACAAGCACCAAAACAATGGCATCGAAAGTTTGATGATGTGGTCTTGTCTGATGGTTTTTCTTTAAACGAAGCTAACAAATGTGTGTATAGCAAATTTGATGCTTCTGGTAAAGGAGTAATAATTTGCTTATATGTGGATGACATGTTGATCTTTGGTACTGACCAAGATCAGATTAATAAGACAAAGAAATTCTTGTCATCTAATTTTGATATATGAAGATGGGGGAGGCTAAGGTGATTCTTGGTATTAGAATCAAACGAGGAAACAATGGTATCTCTATTTCTCAATCACATTATATTGAGAGAGATCTCGACAAGTTTAACTTTGCTAATTGTTCTCCTGTTTATACTCATATAGATCCTATTGTGAAGTTTCCACCTAATAGGAACTTGTGTCTGGTTAGAATACTCTAGAGCCATTGGGTGTCTTATGTATGCCATGATTAGCACTAGACCAGATATAGATTTTTTTGTAGGAGAAACTTAGTAGGTACACTAGCAATCCTAGTGCTCTACATTGGCAAGCTCTAGGTCAGTATTTGATATTTGAAAGGAACTATGGATTATGGTTTGACTTATAGTGGTTATCATACATTTATAGAAGGTTATACGATGCAATTTGGATTAATAATATGGAGGATCACTTTCGTCTGAGGTGGTTGGGTATTCCTTCTTGGAGGAGTGGTGCTATTTCTTGGGCTTCAAAGAAACAAGCTGGTATTACAAACTCAACTATAGATGAATTTGTTTCTTTAAATGTTGGTGGTAATGAAGTTGAGTGGTGAGGAATTTGGTTTATGAAATTCCTTTGTGTCTAAACGATATTTACCATTTCTATCGGATGTGATAGTCTGCTACCTTGGCTAAGGCTTATAGCCAAGTGTACAATGGCAATCTAGACACTTGGTGTTAGACATGATTATTGAGCTTATCATGAATGGTGTGATATATGTGGGTTTGTAGAACCAATTGAATTTATCGACAATGTAAACCAAAGGGTTAGCAAGAGATCACAAATCACATAAGGCTATTTTGGGATGGGTTTAAAGTCCATCTAATTAAATCCTTGTATCAAGATACACAATTCCCATCTAACATAATGCTAAAGGCTGAATTCAATGAGGAAAGCTTGATATCTTTTGATTGGAACACATAATTACATCATCCCACGATATGTGTTCGGGACGCAAGATAAAGGAGGTTGGAATTATATTTCTTAATGGTTTTTTGACAAATTGCATGTGCAGGTGCAAGAGTAAAAAACTACCTATATAAGCATGAAGTTTAGATGCTTCAAGAAGCTTGGAACTTGGCTTTGATATGCTTATGGAAGGATAGGACACAAGTTAGTAAAACATAGTGTCAAGTAGAATGTGTGAATGTGTAAACTGTTGTGTATATTATCTTCATGTATTCACTATGAATAGAAAGAGTTCAATCCTTTAGTGACACTCTCATATTCGAATATTTGGAATGCTAATGTACTAATGTGAAATTCAATCGTCTCGATATTTCATTTATGCATCAGTTTGTTGTTTGTTATGAGTTTGTTTTAAGTTAATCAAGATTACTCTTAAATGCGGGAAGGATTGTTGGTGATTTCTCATCACCAATATGATTAGCACGTTTGGTAGAGAATTTCAAAGAAATAAGATAGGCGGAGAATAGAATCTGGGGAATAGAAATCGTAGGGAATTTTGTTCAATTCCTAGCGTTTGGTAACAACAGGAGACTTGACCGAGAATGAAAAATATTTAAATTATTTAAAATATATATTTTTTTAATTTTTAAAAATTTATGTACTTTCTTTAAAAAAAATTACTTTTTAAAAATGTATTTATTTAAAAAAAACTTGTTTTTTTTTAAATATTTTTTAAAATGTATTTATTTAAAAAAAAAACTTATTTTTTAAAAAAATATATTTTTTTAAAAAAATTATTTTTTAACTTTTTTTTTAAATTATTTTTTAAAATGTATTAAAAAAACTTGTTTTTTTTTAAAAAAAAATATTTTTTTGAAAATATATTTATTTAAAAAAAAACTTATTTTTTTAAAAAAAAATATTTTTTTTTAAATATTTTTTTAATAATGTATTTAAAACAAAATACATTATTTAACAAAATTTTAGTTGAAAAAAAAAAAAAAAAAAAAAAAAAAAAAAAAAAAATTACAAAAAAAAAGTTATAATAATCCATTTCTCCAATTCTTTCCATTTCCCCTACAAGAGGGGTGGAAAACAAAGTTAACAAAATACAAAGAGGTGAACTCCTTGAGAATTCGAAATTCTCCGCCCAGTTAATTTCTCAACCTACCAAACAAGATAAATTAATTCATTTCCTTTTCTCTGGCTTTATTTCTCTGTACCAAACACACCCTAAGTGTAATGGATTGACTTAGTTGACCAATGTGTAATTGTGATAAATGTTCAACAAGTCAGGGTTGTGCGGAGTGTACACTTGCATGACGTTATTATGATTATCATTCGGGGGCAAAGCCCCGAATGAGGGGGGTACGGGGGCGGCGCCCATGGTAGCAGGGTCCAAGGAGCGGCAACAACCAACCAACCATCAATTTTGTTGGTCATATGTATATGTTATTCATGTGTTTTGGTTTCATAACAAAAAAAAATATTCTCGTTTCTAATATGAGTTTTATCCGATTTAAGATTTCGATAGAACCATCGAAATACTTCAATCTGAAAGTATTTACACGACTCTCAGATTTCTGTGATCCTAATTTCTAACAAACTCTCCAGGCAATTGAAACGCCCAGATTTTTTTTTTTTTTTTTATATATATATATATTTAAAAATCCTTAAACTGTATACATTGATAAAACTAAGCGGGCGTATTTTCTACATCATCTGGGCTTATTCCAAAGCGTCCCATTGAAATACTAAACTTTACAAAATACATAGCGGTGACTCTTTAAACTTGGTAAAGAGCTGGTTCTTGACTTAGGGGCATTCGTGATAACAAATGATGGAAATGAGAAGCTCGTTACCTAACCCGTGAGCTACACCATTTTAACCCATTACGCCCCATTTAGCATGTACATGGTCTCATCTAGCATACCTACAAAATATAAAGCTGAAGCAGTAAGTCTATAAGACTTGGTGAGATATGGAATGTATTAAATCATAAGCTGAACATAAGGATGATCTTTGAATAAGTATATATAGTACTATTAGACCTACATGAATCATAATAATAACTACCATAACTAAGCACATACTTAGTGCATAGCCCATTTGAGTACATAAGCACATCTTGGTGAGTGCATAAGCACATCTTGAGTACTTTTAGTACTATATTGGTGAGTGCATAAGCACATCTGACTAAGTATTTATAATTACTATCTTATTTGGATACATAAGCTGACGAGCCATATAAGCATGTTAATCATCCACATAGGATATGAGTTTTGATTTTGGATAATTCACTATTCTAAGGCTCGATTCTCACCTAAGGAGTCTAAGTTCCAACTTTTCTGAAACACATGTGTAATCACATAGCTGACTATATCTTGTAGTACTTACTAAATACATTGAGTAATGCATAAAGTACCATTACGACTAATTTAGTGCATAAAGCACTTGGGCATATAAACTGCATAAGCATATACCTAATAGAATTTGACATGCATATATATAAGCATAGCATGCGGAAGTGCATAAAGCATTTTGCACACATTACTAAACACATATAACATTCATATACAATTTAAGGTTAAGCTAAATACTTAGGCTTAACTACAACATGATACTAACCTAAAATTTTGGGGCTAAGCTAAATATAGAAACTAAACAATAATATGGTTACGAGGTCAAACTAAGATATAATACTAAAATTGTATTATAACCTAAACCAAGGCTGAGTTATAACTTGATACTTGTAACACCCCAACCCGACAAGGGTAGAAGTGTCACATTCTGGTGTCATATCAGAACATACAGATATAATCACTTACAAACTGAAAACAAAATGAAGTATCAAATCATATAAACAATCGACTGACAAGGAAGATTACAAAATCAAAAATGTCTAAAATAAAAATGAAATCTCAAAACAATAGGCCCGAAATAAATCAAATAATAAAGTAACTAGGGTTGGTCCTCAAATAATCAGCTCTCAGCCCATCAAAGCCCATCTTCAAACCCTAACACCTTGTGCGAGGAAGAAATCTGGTGAGCTTAAAAAGCCGATTGAGCGGATATAACAAAGCGAAGCTAAATAGATGCGAAATGCAAAATGAACAAAGGAAGCGGATAATAAAGTCACGTGGGAGAATGAGAACAATGAGTCAATGAGGATCTGCGAGAACACAATGTACAGATATCCAAAGCGAGCGGATAACAAGGAAAGCGAAGCAAAACAAAGCATCGATAACATATAAACAAGCACATACAAACCGGGCATACAAAGGCTGAAACATAAGCGATTATAGCGGTGTCCATCCACACAACATATATAATACAATCAATTCAGGAAATCAAAGACATACAAGCCAAGCAGAAATCTACAAAGAAAGCGGAAGCAATTAATTTATTCGATGAGCATAGCAATCATACAGGTCAAAACCCTTTGTTGAAAACATAACAAGTATCATAGCAGCAGTCAAAACACATATGTCCTGCGTAGCAAAGTAGGAATCTGTAGAACATATAATTAAATGAATTAAATACATAGCAGGGCAATAAAACAAATTAACAAGCTAGACATCATAAGTTGAACCATCCACCAAAGCAAACAGTAGCATAAACAGAAATGTAAACATGGCAGGTCAACAACAAGCAGATAAGGATACCATGGATAGTCATAGTTCGCGAGATTAATCGAGCAGGTACACAAAGATAATGAGGATCAACAATCGATTTCACAAAAGCCGCGGTTACGAGACAAATCAAAGGATCACATACGGTAAGATAGCATATCATCCCAGGATGACAACAGGTAATCTTATATTGCATACATACATATCATCTGAGTAATGGTAGTCATATAAAACACGAATATAATAATCAAATCCAATAAACATATAATAACCGATGCGTGAATGGAACCTTAGATGCGAGTAGCGGTTAAAAGTGTGAGATCAATGCAATGGAGTATCTATATCTTGGTAAAAGTGAATCATATAAAGTCTTGAGAGTAATGAACAAGTATCTGATTATGGTGCGTTTGGGGAATACGGAAAGTACAATATAGGTATATCAAAAGTGTAAGGGTTATCAAATCTACGAGGCGGAACATATCATATCATATCATATCATAGTAGCCATTGTATTGGAGGGTGACCTCGATACCATACCATACATAATAAGAGGAACCTGTTAACAAATGGAGTAGCTAGCTCGGAGAATTGTGAAGGCAGCGGATTACCCGACATCATTCACGGACAAGCTCCAATCGGATCAAATCCTCTCGAACATATCATATCTAGGATGCATCCATAAGCCCGGAAACATAGTGGCCAAATCATATACATATAGTGAGCTCATAATCATATCATAATGGGGGCGGTGTGAAACATCACTCAACCACACTAAAGTCATGCCATTGGTGCATCAATGACGGTTAGTTACCTTCGACTAGAGCATATTTGGCTCAATTGTCGGGAGAAGGGTCAAAGCATATTCATATCATAAGGGTTCATATCATAATTCATATCAAAGTTTCATATCATAGTTTCATATCGAAGTTTCATATCATAGGTTCATATCAAAGGGCATATAGCAAGGTCATAGGGAGAGACCTAATCATGAGGCTTAGGTACAGCGTAACAGTTCAAGCTAATATCGAAAGATGTATAAGAATCACGAGAAACCTTAAGAGATAAGATCAGAATATCATACCTTAGCAACGAAATCAAAGCAAACAAAGAAGAGTTACACGGGAAACAGCGTATTATCTCCTTCAGCGTATCTACACGTTGATATCATATATTCCTTATATACTCAATTTATAAGCTTCATATGCATGTGTAAGTGTTTTACTTATTGATATCCTTGTTTTATCTTTCCTTTTCTTAAACTCATATTTCGACCAGACTTTAGCGATTTTTATAAAATACTTACTTAGCTCAAAAGAAATCAAGTAAAATCCCAGGGGTTCCCATATGAGTTAAAAGAGTCTCCAAAAATTTTTGGGTTCTATCTCTATGCCAAATGGCCTATAGAAAATCACAAGTCAGACCTGCGGAGAAGTGGTCGAGGAGAATACACCTTAAAAGTTTACACTTATTGGACCTGTTTAGACACATTGGAAAAATTCCTAAAACTCCCAGAAATTCATTTATAACCTAAATGTCACTCCTGTAAAAGGAGAGCTCCCAATTCTTTATGGTTTGAAAATGAAAAATCAAACAATCAAACCAAATTTCAGACCCGTTTTCTCAGCTTTGACACTTGATCTTGTAAAATTCAAAAGTACGACTTAGACAACTCCAAATTCGACCAAACTACTTGAAAAACTTAACTAAGACATAAAATAGACTTTTCCAACAAAAACCCAGATTATTTCACTTATAAAACTTGATCTATGACACACACAAATTCGACATATGATGCTGTCCAGTTTTAGGGTCTATTAAAACCATTATAAGCACATGTTTTACCTACCCAAACGCACCCACTTCGATCCAAAACAGCCCCCATTCAATGTTTTTGCTCTTTTCTTTTCTAATCTTTTTGGTAACAATTTTATTATACGACAACGTTATCATTTTATGTGACAAACATATCCCATCATTTTATGTGACTTATTTTCGTATAACAAGCCCTAATGAGGACTCCATAGCCACGACTTGACAAAGAAAACAAAAAGGAAAAGACATGAGGTGATGATACATTACCCTAGTAGCGTGTACGTGACAAGGAAACAAGAATCGAACCACCACGATCAAAACCAAGCCTCCTTGGCTCTATCAAAACCCAATACAAACACAAACCACGGCGAAGCTTTTTTGAAACCAACCACGATCACCACGTCCACCAATCGATCACACACGATCACGAGCCTCCTAGGAACCTTTGTTTGTATGAACTTTGGATGGAGATGATGAAATAAAAATGATGCCGCCACTTAGGAAGATGAGATAGAGACTTAGGGTTTTCTTGTGTTTTTTGAAATGAAAAGGAAGAGATAAATGAGAGTTTAATAAAATTGATTTGGTTGTTTAATGAGGAGCCTAATGACGGCCATCAAGGAGGACCAAGTTTGACTTTACAATCTTATCACTTCATAATGTATGTAGTCTTGTTAGTAGTCTAGGTTAATTGTGTACATATGGACATGTTTATTTGTTACTTAGAGTTTAATTATTTACGTTCTTTTAATTTATATCATAAGTTAATTACTTTCATAATGTGTATATATTATTGATGATATAACTTGTTAAACGATGTTGAAGTGTTTCCCGAGTTTGTATAATTTTAAGTTTGAGGGCAAAATTGTCATTTCACGCGTTTGAGATTTTAGGGTTTTACAACTCTTCCCCTCTAAAAGAAAATTTTCGTCCTCGAAAATTGAGTGAATTACGAGAGGCGTACGGCAAAAGGACGTGCAATCCATAGTTTCATCTGATCATAATCCTATCGGTTTCAATTACAAATCTTACGTAACAGATATCGGTGAGAATCACAAAGGAGTCTGAAATTCCATGAGACATGAGGAGTGACAAATACGGTTATAAGTCTTAGTCCATTCCGTACCAACCCGGGCATTTCCCAAAATGTGGTATGATTCCAATAAGTTCAAATTATATGATCTCGGTATTATCCGTTGATCGGCGTCATAATACTTGCATCACATAACAAGCCCTTATTGTCACCATATTATTTCGGTCATGACAAACCACATAGCCAATATCACACAAAACATATCACATCTGAATACAAGTAACATACGAGCGGAGACCAAATTCATACATACGACACACCAACATCAAACCAACTTACCATATCACCAAGAAAGCCACCAATTTGCGCCAAAACGTTTCCTCAAGACTCATGCGGCGATTCAAAGGAAAGGCGAGATATCACCAATATGCTAAGCGATAAAACTTCACGATTCAAACCGAGTTACGAGCAGATCAAAGAAAAGCAATCTTGATCAAAACCACTTAACAAAATATCAAACCTCTTCAAAGCGCGACAAGCGAATCGGTATTAACACTGAGTGGCGAATCATATGAAGTAGATGAACCTTCTCACCACGGTTGAATCTTGCTCTCGTCTTTTTGCGTCTTTGGTTGATCCGTCGACTCCCTCGGCATCCTAATGTCTCCGGTGACGGCAAGCGGGAAGTGCGACTTACGCTTCGAGAACCTCTCCATTTCGAGGCTATTGCGGGCGGGTTGGCACCATGGTCGTCGGCTCCGCGGGTAGTCTCCATCTAACGATGCGACAAGCGAATGTGCGAAGACAAAATAATAAAAATCAAATGCGAAGAGAAGAAGAGCAAAGCGGTGAAGACAAAAGATTATGAAGTCAAAGCGAGCGACAATCAAAGGAATGAATATATATCGAGCAGAAGAAGCTAATGTCTACCCATCCTCGCGGTCAATCCTAAGGTCCAACAAGGCGAGAGCACAGGGCTCGATACCATAATTGTAACCCCAACCCGACAAGGGTAGAAAGTGTCACATACGGTGTCATATCGGTATCTGAGATATAATCCTTACAAGCGAAAACCTTAAAATGAAGTATCAAATCATATAAACAATCGTTTGACAAGGGAGATTACAAAATCAAAAATGTCTAAAATAAAAATGAAATCTCAAAACAATGGCGAGAAATAAATCCAAATAATAAAGTAACTAGGGTTGGTCCACTCCGAATAATCAACTCTCGACCCATCAAAGCCCATCTTCAAAGCCTAACTTTTGCCTGAGGAAAAGAAATCTTGGTAGGCTTAAAAGCAGGTGAACATATATAACAAAGCGAAAGCTAAATAGAATGCGAAAATGCAAAATGAACAAAGGAGCGGATAATAAAGTCACAGCGAAATGAGAACAATGAGTCAATGAGGATCTGCGAGAACACAATGTCTGAGATATCAAAGCGAGCAGGATAACAAGGAGAGCGAAGCAAAACAAAACATCGATAACATATAAACAAGCACATACAAACCGGGGCATACAAAGAGCCATGATATAGCGAGGCATCCCACCCCTGGCATATATGGCATACAATCAATTGAAATCAAAAGACATACAAACCAAGCGAAATCTACAAAGCGGAAGCAATTAATTCGTTGAGCATAGCTTAATCATGAGGTCAAAACCCTTTGTTGAAAACATAACAAGTATCATAGCGTGATCAAAACATGGCGGTCCTGCATTAGAAGTAGGAATCTGATAGGAACATTATAATTAAATGAATTAAATACATAGCAGGGCAATAAAACAAATTAACAAGCTAGACATCATAAGTTAGACCATCCACCGTCAAGCAGTAGCATATGAGAAATGTAAACATGGCGGTCAACAACAAGCGGATAAGGATACCACGGATAGTCATAGTTCACGAGATTAATCAGCGAATACAAAAGATAAGCAGATCAACAATGATTTCCACACAAGCACTGTTTACCAGACAAATCAAAAGGATCACATACAGAGATAGCATATCATCCAGGATGACGGGTAATCTTATATTGCATACATACATATCATACAGAGTAATCAGTAGTCATATAAAACACGAATATCATAATCAAATCCAATAAACATATAATAACCCGGTACGTGAATGGAACCTTAGTCTGAAGTAACGGAATTAAAGTGTGATAGATCAATGCAATGGAGTATCTATATCTTGGTAAAAGTGAATCATATAAGGGTACTGAGTAATGAACAAGTAATTGATGAGTGCTCAAATACTCATTATTTTTGTCATATTTAAACTGCCAAAACATACAAAAACAATCAAAAAGATATCAAAATACTTAAAATATCCCAGGGATTGTGTTTTATGTGTTTTAAATGCAAAAATGCCAAAACAAAGGAAAATCAATCAAAGTTTGCAATATTGGAGTTTTAGTCCCAGACTTTGAGAAAATGGCAAAATCAGTCCCTAGGCATTTATGTTAAAATAAAAGTCACCAGAGGTCCCTTTGAAATCATATGTTGTCATATTTAGTCCTTTGGTGAAAAGTTCCAAAATATTTGAGAAATTACAGTTTTGGTCCACAGTTTTTAAAGTGGTCATATTTAATCCTTGGAATTTCAAAAGTGTCAAAATTAACCCTTGGATTATTAGAGGTTGGCAAAACTAGTCCTTGGACTACTCTTCATAATTTACAGAATTGGTCCCTTGGTTTTGTGGAATTGCAAATTGGCCCTTGTGTTTAATAAACATCCAATCCGGATCCAACCTAAGCCCAAAACCAATATATAACCCACGGCCCAAATCCAGTCTACCCATGACCCGAACCCAACCCAAACCAAACCTAACATTTAAAATAAAATAACCCTTATAAAACCTCTTCCCCGACATTTTGTATGCAACCCCCCCTCCTCCAGCCAACACAAGCCTACGGTTCACCCTATCACCTCACTTTGTCTCCCTCTCCTCACCTGCACACTAAATGCATTAAATGCACTCAATCTCAACACTCAAGCTGCTAAATCACTTTTCCCGCCAAAATGCAATCTATGGCGGGATGACTCCAAGCTGATCCAAAGGTCTCAAAGGGAGGTGGGAAAAGCTCAGAACATGAGAGAGAAGGATATGGGAGTATAAAAGAAGCAAAAAGAGAGAAGAAAAGGGTGGTAGTTAGTTTTAGAAATTTTCCTAATGTCGTTTTTTTAAAGTTAATGTTTTAATTTAAAGCAAATGTTGTAATTTTAGTTTTTATGTATCATAACTAAGCTGAGACTTCATTGTAATGTGTTTTTGAAAAGCAATTCAACTTTTTATATAAATTCCAAGTTTCAGTTAATTTGTTGAAAATTTGAGTTCCTAGTCTTGTATGCAAGCTTTTATTAGCTTATTTTTAAGCTTAAACAGGTGTATGTGAGTTTATTACAACCTTTGATAAGCTCTCATTTAAGTTTCTAGCAAATTTGAACTTTGGTCAAAGAAAGTCAAACAAGGTAAATTTGGTAGTGGAGATGGATAATGGGTTGATGCAGTGGTGTTTTGGGGTTGGATTAGACTAGCATAGAGTAGGATTGGGTTTGGTTTTAGCTTGCTACAACAGCTGGACATTTGTAAGCATCTGTCCATTTTACATTTTCATTTCAGTTTGCAAAAATGTGTTGTATCTGCATTTGTGGTTAAGGATAGTTTAGGCTTGTTTAATTAAGTGGTAATTAGCAGTTAAACTATATTTGAGTGTCTACATTAACTAAACCAGCAGTTGGTTGAAATTCATTTGCAAATCAGTCATTATAGGTGTGTTTGGTTTTGCAGCTCAACCTGTCTTTAAGCTTAGTTCAGTACTTAACTCTTGTTGTTATATGCTTGTCCAGTTCATAAATACTCATATCTGTCTTACTTATGTGCCTATAACCCATCAAAGTCAAAATCACTGTCAACCATCTCAAATTCCTTATCTGTTGGGATTTTGCTAGATCCAAGTTTTATTTTGTGTTTGAAATTCATAGAACTAGCTAGCATTAGTCTTATTTCATCTATTAAGTTCATTATCAGTCCAAAAATCAAGATCAAATTTCACATAAGTCAACTTTTAAGTTTGCCAAATAAAAGTCAAAACCTTGAAAACCTGTTTTGAGCCAAGCTAGGGAGATTTTTAGTGAACTCATTTCTGAGTCAAATTTAATGAAACTTGTAGCTTTTAAAAGTTCAGCTGGTCCCCTTTCTTATTTTCATTTTAGTTGAATTTTATCACATTTTTAGAAGTCTAAATAAGCCTTGTCAATGAGGGCTTATGTGCCCTGTGCAGGGCACTGTTGACTGCACAGGGAATATGCAGGTTTTGCAGACCTTGCATTTGGCTCATAAGAGCTCCTCAAAGTCTGTCCTTGGGTTTGTTGATAGCCACCCAGGTCTAGTGCAGGGTCCCATTTTCATTTTGTTGTTCCAGCTTATTGTAGTGCTTATTATTCAGCTTAAAGTAGCCCCCCCTAGAATCTGTTTTTGTGCAAAGCTCATAATCATCAAATCTGAGTAAATTGCTATTCCAGTGGTTAAGGGCAGTTGAGATTGGTTGTTTTTGAGTTCCTTTAGCATATTGTAGCTTGTGTATCAGTTTGGTGCTTCTTGGTTTCCATTTGCTTCTTCAAAGTGCTTATTTATAAGCACTTTGTTCATCAGTTCCTAATTTCTCCAAGCATGCCCCTGTTTTTCTATTTTTCCTAGCTTCCTCATAATATTTTAGAGTTTTCCTGAAATTTTCAGATTTTTCCTAGCTTGTTTGCTATTTTTCTTAATTTAAATTAGTTTTTAAGCATTTTTAATTAGCTTTAAATACAAAAAATTAAGAAAGGTTCAAAAATAATTTTCATTTTCTTAAGTTTAGATAAATATAAAAGGCAAAAAATATTTTCTAGATTTTTCTTAGTTAAATTTGTATTTTTAAGTAATTTAATTAGTTTTAATAGTTTTTAATTCATAAAAATACAAAATAATCAGAAAAATACAAAAATAGTTTTGAAAATTCTATTTTGATATTTTAGATTTTTCTAAGTCTTAAATTTATTTTTCTAGCTTTGTTTCATAATTTCTTGTCTTTTAGGTAATTATTTAATAGTTAAAAATAGTTTTTAATTAATAATAATTGATTAAATAGTTGTAAAAATAATTTTCTTTTTCTAAAATTTTTCTTTTATCATTAGGATTGTAAAAATGTCATTTTCATATTTTTAGGACTTTTTATTTCTTAGATCTCACGTTTTATTTTTTGTCGTTAGCGTAGTTTTTAATTTAAACGTAAGTTTTAAGTTTTAAACGTTCATCATTTTAAAAATAGTGATAGCGTTTATTTAATAGTATTTATCTTTTTAATTTCCTTTAATTTGCATTTAAGCCATTGTAATTTGTTGGCTTTTCCTGTAGTTATAATTCTATCAAATCTCCTTTTTCCGTTCAAATCTCGATCACTTATCGTTTGATAATCCATTGCATATTTCATTTGGGACATAACGACCGGGGAAACACTATACTCCCAGGATCTTCATTGCATTAGATTGTAGGCGGTTTTAAGCTGATTCTGATGCCATTCACAAGTGGCGGGGCTTGAGTGATTTAGCTTTGTTTAGCTCGATATCTGATTATGGTGCGTTGGGAATCACGGAAGGTACAATATAGGTATATCAAAAGTGTAAGGGTTATCAAAATCTACAGAGCCGGAACATATCATATCATAAATAACCATTGTATTCGGAGGGGTGACCTCGGAATACCATACATAATAGGAGGAGACCTCCGGTAACAAATGGAGTAGCTAGCTCCCGAATTGTGAAGGCGGATTGCACCCGACATCATTCACCGGACAAAGCTCCAATGGATCAAATCCCTCGAAACATATCATATCTAGGATGCATCCATAAGCCCCGAAACATAGTGGCCAAATCATATACATATAGTGAGCTCATAATCATATCATAATGGGGACGGTGTGAAACATCACTCAACCACACTGATTGTTGCAGAACAGTCAAGCTAAATCACTCAAGCCTGCCACTTGTGAATGGCGGACCGTAATCAGCTTAAAACTGCTTAAGCACGAATGCAATTTAAGATCAGAGGAATATAGTGTATTCCTGGGTCGTTAAGTCCCACGGAGGATGAATTGGTGTATAAACACTTGATCAGATGATAGAATGATCACTAAGGATAGTGATCAGAAGGGATTTGGATAAGATAATTACACTACTGAAAAAGGTTATAAATCAAAGCGACTTAAATACAAATTAAGAAAATTAAAAAGATAAAAGATATTAAATAAACGCTATCACTATTTTTACAGATCGATGAACGTTTAAAACCTAAAACGTACGTTTTAATTAAAAACGTAGCATTAAAATAAAACGTGAGTTTTATTGAAATAAAAGACCTACAAATATGAAAATGATATTTTACAATCCTAATAATAAAAGAAAATTATTAGAAAAAGAAAATTATTTTAAAAACTATTTATTTAATTATTATTAATTAAAACTATTTATTAAGTATTTAAAATGCACTAAAATACAAGAAAATACAAAATTAACCTAGAAAAATGAAATTATAACTTAGAAAAGTCTAAAATATGATAAAACTTATTTTAAAACTGAAAATATATTTTTAAGACTTATTATGTATTTATTATTAATTTAAAACTATTTTAAACTAATTAAAATGCTAAAAATACTTTTTAAACTAAGAAAATTATGGAAAAATACTTTTTATTACTTTTATATTTATCTTAACCTAAGAAAATTGAAAAATCATTTTTTTGAACTTTTTCTAATTTATTTGTATTAAAAGCTATTTAAAAATGCCTAAAAACTGTTTTTAATTAAGAAAAATAGCAAACAGTTATGGAAAATTATGAAAATTTCAAGAAAAGTCTATTTTAATCTACTGAATCTAAGAAAAATAGAAAAACATGGGCTTGTGCGGTAGAAAATGAAACTGCTATTACAAGTGCTTATCAATAAGCACTTGAATAAGCCAATTGATAACCAAAGACCACCAAACCTTCACAGAAGCTATATTAAGCTAAAATTTACCAAGTGCAACAAGAATCAACTAGTTCTAACCCACTTGAGTTGCAAGCTTAATCAGATTTGATGAAATGAATTAATAAGCTAAGCATTAAAGGTGTCTACTTTAGGTGATGCACAAGCTTCAAAATAAGCTCAATGTGAAAAATACTAATTGGAACTTGGAAAATACCTGGTTGAGAGTGTTTAAACTAAAAATCATACTATGATAAGCTCTTATGAGCTCTGTATAAGCTTAGCAAAAAGCTTGGAAACTCGATATACAGAGGTTGGGCCGGGGCACATAAGCTACTTTATGAGCTTATTTGAGTGCTTTAGAAAATTAACAAAAATCTAAAAATGCTTATAAAACTAGACCAAGAAAATATATAAAACCCAAAGTTTGACTTGTTTTGACCCAAAGATGAGCTTGTGAAAAAATCCCCAGTTGGGCTCAGAAACCCTTTTCAAGTTTTGACTTTTTATGCAAAACTGAAATGTTGACTTAATTGAAGTTTGATCATGATTTAAGGATTGATAATGAGTTTAATGGATGAAATAAAGTTAACACAAGCTTTGTCTATTGATTTTGAGCATAAAACAAGAATTTGCTTTGCAAAATATCCAACGATAGCTGATTCAATACCAAAGAAAAGGATTTTGACTTTTGGTTTGCAGGCACAAACTTGGACAGATATGAGTTAAATAGAACTCAACAAACATGAACCAACAGAATAGACCCAGAGCTAGCCTAAAGGCGGATATATCGTGAGAACCAAACCGCACTTTTAATGATTGTCTTGATGTTTTTCAAAGGATTCCACTTATCCAATCCATGTAAATGATAACAGATCTTATAATATTGATTACTAGGACTAATGAAACATTAAACAACAGTATCAACAACATGAAACTCAAGATTAATAAGTATGCTAAATTGGTATTTAAAATAAGATTTTTAACAACTACTAATTAAATAGAACAAGCCTCTTTTTTATGGTTTATTTTAACTTAACAAACTAATAAACATGAACTTACAGAAATTTGAGCTAATGAACAACCAAAACAATGAAATGCCAAAATAGAGAAAAATGCTTACAAATGGTTTTGAAGCACAAAGAAATTAGGACCATAAGGATCCTATAGCTTACCAATAAGCACTACACCCAAGGCAATCAAAATATACCTGCTCCACACTAGCTTGCATCTCCATGTGAATTTTATTTTTAACTAATTAATTGGTATTTTGTGAATTTACGTTTTAACTAATAAAGCTGCTTTTAAAGAGTATCTAATAGCTTCAATAAGCTATATAGGGAGCTTATGTGGGCTTATGAGTCCAAACTATCAGATACAAACAACATTAACACATACTTAGATTTTGAACTTGAAATTGCATAAATTTGGAAATGAAACTAAACCTTGAAATTGATGGTACGCAAAGATTCAAATACACTTAAATAACTTTAACAAAGCATTTGAAAGACTTAAATTAAGCTGAAATGAAAACTACACTATATCGACACTAAATTACACTACCTACTACTAATAATCTTTTTCCTCTGCTTCTTTTCTCCTTTATATTGATACTTTTAAGTCTTTTTGACATCGAGATAATCCCACTTGATTGCTACTCTTGAAATCATCTGAATCATTACACTTGTAAAATTGGGGAAAAAGTCTTTGAGGCAGTATCTGCAATGTCACGATGTGGGTTGGCTTGCAAGGTGGAAGGGTGATGGTGAGAGGTTGGTATGAGGCTGGAAAGGTGGTGGGCAGGTGGTGGTAGCGAGGTGTGGAGCAATGGGCGGTGTGGGTGAGGGTGGATGAGACGGTGAGCGTTTTCCTGTTTTAAATTTGAGGGTTTGGGCTAGGGGTATTTGGGCCCACAGTGGGTTTTAAGTTTTGGTTTATTGGATTTGGAATAATAACATAAAGGGTCCAATTTGGTTATTTGATAAATACAAGGACCATTGTTGTAATATTAAAGAGCGAGGACCAATCTTTGTAACTTTTCCAAACTTCACATAAGTATCAAACCTTACATATAAGAATAGTACAAGGACCATTTGCATAAAATTCCATTTTTTATAATTCCAAGGACCTTTTATGCCATTTTTGAATTTTGAAGGACTAAAAGTGTAATTTCCCAAAACTTATCATAAAGGACGATATTTGTCAATTATAAATAGTATAAGGTTTATTTTGATTATTTTCTTATTTTTAAAACCTTAGGGACTAATTTTGACACTTTTGCAAAGTTGAGGGACCAAAGTTGTCATTTTGTGATTTTTGAACTTTAAAGGGTTTGTTTTGACAACTTTTGAATCCTATGGACCTTAAATGACATTTTACAAAAAATTAAGAAAAGGTTCAAAAAAATAATTTTTCATTTTTCTTAAGTTTAGATAAATATAAAAAGGCAAAAAAATATTTTTCTAGATTTTTCTTAGTTAAATTTGTATTTTTAAGTAATTTAATTAGTTTTTAATAGTTTTTAATTCATAAAAAATACAAAAATAATCAGAAAAAGTCAAAAATAGTTTTGAAAATTCTATTTTGATATTTTAGATTTTTTCTAAGTCTTAATTTTATTTTTCTAGCTTTGTTTCATAATTTCTTGTATTTTAGGTAATTATTTAATAGTTAAAATAGTTTTTAATTAATAATAATTGATTAAATAGTTGTAAAAATAATTTTCTTTTTCTAAAAATTTTCTTTTATCATTAGGATTGTAAAATGTCATTTTCATATTTTTAGGACTTTTATTTCTTAGATCTCACGTTTTTTTTATGCGTTAGCGTAGTTTTAATTTAAGCGTAAGTTTTAAGTTTTAAACGTTCATCATTTTAAAAATAGTGATAGCGTTTATTTAATAGTATTTATCTTTTTAATTTCCTTTAATTTGCATTTAAGCCATTGTAATTTGTTGGCTTTTCCTGTAGTTATAATTCTATCAAATCTCCTTTTTCCGTTCAAATCTCGCGATCACTTATCGTTTGATAATCCATTGCATAGCTCGTTGGGACATAGCGACCGGGAAACACTATACTCCCAGGATCTTCATTGCATTGCATGCGAGCAGTTTTAAGGCGATTACGCCATTCACAAGTGGCGGGCTTGAGTGATTTAGCTTGATTTGTTTGCACTTGATATCTGATTATGATGCGTTGGGGGTCACGGAAGGTACAATATAGGTATATCAAAAGTGTAAGGGTTATCGAAATCTACGGGCAGAACATATCATATCATATCATATCATAAGTAGCCATTGTATTGGAGGGTGACCTCGGAATACCATACATAATAGGAGGGGAGACCTGTTAACAAATGGAGTAGCTAGCTCGAATTGTGAACGCGGATTGCACCGACATCATTCACGGAACAAAGCTCCAATGGATCAAATCCACCGAAACATATCATATCTAGGATGCATCCATACTTGGAAACATAGTGGCCAAATCATATACATATAGTGAGGCTCATAATCATATCATAATGGGGCGGTGTGAAACATCACTCAACCACCTTGATTGTTGTTTGAGCAGTCAAGCTAAATCACTCAAACTGCCTTGGAGATGGCGGACCGTAATCGACTTAAAGCGCTTAAGCACGAATGCAATTTAAGATCAGGAGAATACAGTGTATTCCTGGGTCGTTAAGTCCCACGGAGGATGAATTGGTGTATTAAACACTTGATCAGATGATAGAATGATCACTAAGGATAGTGATCGGAAGGGATTTGGATAAGATAATTACACTACTGAAAAAGGTTATAAATCAAAGCGACTTAAATACAAATTAAGAAAATTAAAAAGATAAAAGATATTAAATAGCGCTATCACTATTTTTTGGATCGATGAGCGTTTAAAGGCCTAAAGCGTGCGTTTTAATAAAAACTACGTAGCATTACAAAAATAAAGCGTGAGTTTTATTGAAATAAAAGACCTACAAATATGAAATTGATATTTTTACAATCCTAATAATAAAAGAAAATTATTAGAAAAAGAATTATTTAAAACTATTTATTTATTTATTATTAAATAAAAACTATTTATTAAGTATTTAAAATGCACTAAAATACAAGAAAATACAAAATTAACCTAGAAAAATGAAATTATAACTTAGAAAAGTCTAAAATATGATAAAACTTATTTTAAAACTGAAAATATATTTTTAAGACTTATTATGTATTTATTATTAATTTAAAACTATTTTAAACTAATTAAAATGCTAAAAAATACTTTTTAAACTAAGAAAATTATGGAAAAATACTTTTTATTACTTTTATATTTATCTTAACCTAAGAAAATTGAAAAATCATTTTTTTGAACTTTTTCTAATTTATTTGTATTAAAAGCTATTTAAAATGCCTAAAAGCTGTTTTAATTAAGAAAAATAGCAAACAGTTATGGAAAATTATGAAAATTTCAAGAAAAGTCTATTTTAATCTACTGAATCTAAGAAAAATAGAAAAACATGGGCTTGCGGTAGAAAATAAAGCTGCTATTACAAGTGCTTATCAATAAGCACTTGAATAAACAATTGATAACCAAAGACCACCAAACCTTCCATGAAGCTATATTAAGCTAAAATTTACCAAGTGCAACAAGAATCAACTAGTTCTAACCACAGGATTGCAAGAAGCAATGGATTTGATGAAATGAATTAATAAGCTAAGCAGATTGAGGTGTCTACTTTAATTTGCACAAGCTTCAAAATAAGCTCAATGTGAAAAATACTAATTGGAACTTGGAAAATACCTGGTTGAGAGTGTTTAAACTAAAAATCATACTATGATAAGCTCTTATGAGCTCTGCTATAAGCAGCAAAAGCTTGGAAACTCTCAATATACCTGAGTTGGGCGGGGCATAAGCCCTACTTTATGAGCTTATTTGAGTGCTTTAGAAAATTAACAAAAATCTAAAAAAATGCTTATAAGAAACTAGACCAAGAAAATATATAAAACCCAAAGTTTGACTTGTTTTGACCCAAAGATGAGCCTGTGAAAAATCTACAGTTGGGCTCAAACCACTTTTCCAAGTTTTTGACTTTTTATGCAAAAGAATGTTGACTTAATTGAAGTTTGATCATGATTTAAGGATTGATAATGAGTTTAATGGATGAAATAAAGTTAACACAAGCTTTGTCTATTGATTTTGAGCATAAAACAAGAATTTGCTTTGCAAAATATCCAACGATGTGATTCAATACCAAAGAAAGGATTTTGACTTTTACGGTTTTGCGAGGCACAAACTTGGGCGGATATGAGTTAAATAGAACTCAACAAACATGAACCAACAGAATGAATACAGAGCTAGCCTAAAAGGCGGATATATCAGTGAGACCAAACACACCTTTTAATGGCTATGCTTGATGTTTTCAAAGGATTCCACTGATCAATCCATGTAAATGATACTTGGATCTTATAATATTGATTACTAGGACTAATGAAACATTAAACAGCATTATCAACAACATGAAACTCAAGATTAATAAGTAACTATAAATTAGATTTTTAAAATAAGATTTTTAACGACTACTAATTAAATAGAACAAGCCTACTGTTTTATGGTTTATTTTAACTTAACTAACACTAATAAACTTACAGAGGAATTTGAGCTAATGAACAATCAAAACAATGAAATGCCAAAATAGAGAAAAATGCTTACAAATGGTTTTGAAGCACAAACGAAATTAGGACCAAATAACAGATCCTATAAACTTACCAATAAGCACTACACCCAAGGCAATCAAAATATACCTGCTCCGACTTTTCTTCTTGATCTCCATGTGAATTTTTATTTTTAACTAATTAATTGGTATTTTTGTGAATTTAGATTTTAACTAATAAATTGCTTTTAAGAGTATCTAATAAGCTTCAATAAGCTATATAGGAATTCTATGGGCTTATGAGTCCAAACTATCAGATACAAACAACATTAACACATACTTAGATTTTGAACTTGAAATTGCATAAATTTGGAAATGAAACTAAACCTTGAAATTGATAGTACCAAAGATTCAAATACACTTAAATAACTTTAACAAAGCATTTGAAAGACTTAAATTAAACTGAAATTGAAAACTACACTATATCGACACTAAATTACACTACCTACTACTAATAATCTTTTTCCTCTGCTTCTTTTCTCCTTTATATTGATACTTTTAAGTCTTTTTGACATCGAGATAATCCCTTGATTGCTACTCTTGAAATCATCTGAATCGTACACTTGTAAAATGGGGAAAAAAGTCTTTGAGGCAGGTATCTGCAATTAATGCAGTGTGGGTTGGCACAGGTGGAAAGGGTGATGGTGAGAGGTTGGTATGAAATTGGTGGACTGAGGTGGTGGGCAATTGGTGGTAGGGGTGGAGCAATGGTGTGGAAGCAGGTGTGGGTGAGGGTGGATGATGACGATGATAGGCAGCGTGTTTCTCTGTTTTAAATTCGGGTTTGGGCTAGGGGTATTTGGGCCCCAATTGGGTTTAAGTTTTGGTTTATTGGATTTGGAATAATAACATAAAGGGTCCAATTTGGTTATTTGATAAATACAAGGACCATTGTTGTAATATTCTGAAACTTGAGGGACCAATCTTTGTAACTTTTCCAAACTTCACATAAGTATCAAACCTGCCATATAAGAATAGTACAAGGACCTTTGTTGATAATTTCCATTTTTATAATTCCAAGGACCTTTTATGCCATTTTTGAATTTTGAGGGACTAAAAGTGTAATTTCCCAAAACTTATCATAAAGGACCAATGTTGTCAATTATAAATAGTATAAGGTTTATTTTGATTATTTTCTTTTTTAAAACCTTAGGGACTAATTTTGACACTTTTGCAAAGTTGAGGGACCAAAGTTGTAAATTTGTGATTTTTAAACTTTAAAAGGTTTGATTTGACAACTTTTGAATCCTATGGACCTTAAATGACTTTTTACAAGTTTTTGAATTACGGGGACTAATTTTGACAACTTTTGTAACTTGGGGACTAAAAGCGCCAATTATGCAAACTTGATCACGTTTTCACCGATTTTGATGTTTTTGCTTTTAAAACATATAAAACACTTGTTTGTGATATTTTTATCATTTTGATGTGTTTAGTGTTTTCGAGGATGTTTTTGGCATTAACGATATATAAAATGATGAGTATTTAGACACTCATCAATCCCCACACTAAGATATTGCTAGTCCCTAGCAATGATTTATGAAAAGTTAATGGATTTTATCTCTTTACCAAAAGCCATTACTTCTAGAGTAGCCAATTGTTTCAGTTCAAGTAAGAACTTTGGTACAATGATAACCAAATGATTTTGAGCAAATCATAAGCTTTCAACGGTTTTGATTTATCTTTACGAAGCCGTTTATACGGACTAGTAACTCTTAGATAAATTATCAATATTATCTTTGGTGAGTCGATTACCAATTATGGTTTTTCCACTTGCCTTTACCACAAGCCATAAACTTGCGGGCTAGCCAACTCTTCACTTTTTAGGATATGGTGAAATGAACACCATACAATTTTAGGCAAATTGCAAGCCATAAGCGGATTTGAGATATCTTTACCAAGAGCCGTTTGCTCCTGGATTAGCCAATCGTTATGTGGGTTAGACATGGCGGACTGATTACCATTTGTTGTGTTTAGTACATAGTACTTCCACTAAATAAAAATTTTAAAATTTGGCCATTTTGGGGGAAAAAGGGACTAAAAGGGTACATTTATGATCAAAATTAGCTGAATTCCCCACACTTAGAAATGAATATTGTCCTCAATATTCAAAGTACAACTGTTATGCGAAACTTAGAACGTATAAAGATAACATTACTAGCTAAGTGTAGAAACACAACAATTATTCTCTTTTTTTAAATATTTACAATTTTCATTCATTTTTAAGGTCTATATACAACATGTGGGGCATCTCCCCAACACTAAGGTGGTACACACGGGTGAAAACCCATGTTTAACTCTTGTTTTGATTACCCAATTAAGCTAAGCTTGACTCGATCCCGAATTAATTTGTTCATGGGGAAGCAAGTGGAAGAGACAATCTCCATCGGACTTTCATTCAAGATGTTTGTATAAACATTGAAGTATGTGAAAGTTCCACACCGATGAGATTTACATAGAACCGGCTCAAAAATGATTAATGAAAATGCCGGGGTCAAAGATAATGTCTTCATTCCCGAAGGAGTGAAGAATAGGAGAAGACACGGGATAGGTGAAGAAGAGAAAGAAAGTCATGATAATAATCATGACTAACTCATCATCATCGAGAGGGGTATTCATGATAGCATGAATTTCATCTTTTAAGCTCAATTGGTCTAGACATATCCCGGGTGTGTCTAGATCAAAGTAGAAGTTATCATACTCTGGTAGAGATATGATAGGTGAGTTCACGGAGAACTCCTCAAAGGAGAATGATTCATATTCGGGATTGATTGGTAGTTCTTTGACTGGGAACTCCTCAAAAGTGAATGATTCATAATCGGGGAGAGAATTATGAGAAGTGGTAATACCACTAATCTTCTCTCCCATATGATCAAAATGGAGCGTTTGCAATTCAGGAATAGAATCATTGAACAAAAGTTCACTATCCTCCAAGGGGATAGGATATGAAGTAGGCTTTTCATTAAAAGCCTCGATTTTAGAAATGAGAAGGCCGACATTGATAATGTTGCTGAGTGCTTCATCTTTGATTTAAGTGTCAGTAACTTCATCATTCTCTTCTTCTAAGCTAACAAGCTCAGAAGGTAATTCTTCCATATAAGTGATGTCTCCACAAGATAACGAATCGTCATCAATAGAATCGGAGCATATCTCAACATGATGACTTTGGAAGACAAGAGGGGTAGGGATATCACACAAATGCTCGAGAATTCCCTGTGACTCTCTTGGGATTGGGACAAGGTCCTCAACACTAGACTTTATGAATTAGTCGATTCCTTTTACGGGAGCAGTGTCAAGAAGCTCATCCCCATGTTGGAGAGGTGAGTGGGAGCTTGGGTGTGATGCTTGATTGTTTGAGAATGAACCTCAACTAGCTGGGATGTCAATGATGAACTTGATGAATCTTCAAGTGTATCATCATCATCACTATCATCAGGAATAAAATGAAATTGAGAGCTAGATATGGCTGCTTTTTCTTTTGCAATTAATTCCCTAATAGACTTTTCAAAAGCAATTTGGGAATTTATTTTAACAACCTACTCTTGACTAGCAATTCTTCCATAGATTTCTCATGTGAATTTTGAATGACGGGATATTGTGGGAGTGGAGATTTGTCAAAACCGGAAGGTTGACATTGATAATCATCATGAGGACCCCACAATATACACAAGAAAAGCCCAGGAACATTATAAAATCTTTGTCTTACTCAACTCCTCGGTTCTTTTCAGCTGACTCTAGAAGCTCTAGATAAGTGTCTTGTTGGTTTTCTTTGAGGAGTTTGAGTCATTTAATGGAGATTGGTGCGTGATATGGATAGTAAGTAATTGTTACAAGGAAATGGATTCCTGTTTGACAATCGAGAGTGAAATAGGGACCTCCAGGTTCCTACATGATAAAGCTGATTGAGCTGGATTGGTGAATCATATGGATATTGGTCATAACCAAAGTTCTGAGCATCACGGAGAAGCTGTTCATAGACAATCATGTTTCCGGATTGACACTCAAATCCTTGGTGAGGACCTCCACAAAATTCAGCCGTGTGATTTGATTATATGAAGATAAGTGGTACATGTGGTGGGTAATTAGAAAAATTTGAGGGGGTTCTTAAGCGAGTTGGATTAGGATCATAATAAAATGAATTCCTCGAACCACAAAACAAACAACTCCCATTCCGAATATCATTACCACCTTTGTACACGTACACGGTTACATGGTGAACCAAAAGAGGCTCACCACAACCGACACAAGGAATAAATGATTCTATTTGAGAGTTATGAGAAGGAATCAGTTCATTCAAAGAATCAACAAAATCAACATGGTGATCCGAATGACTATTAAGACTTAAAGAACATTTTGAAAAATCCGGAGGTGGGACAAGTGGTGTGCTCTGAGAGCTAGCAATTTCCACCACTTCCGTTATGGTCTCTGGTTTTGGTTCTTGAGAAACGTGAAGATTAGGCAAGTCATTCTTGCTAGTCACGGGCTAAATTACGCATGTTTGCTTTTAACGTAAATCGTGAAAGTGTAGGATCAATTTTAGGCGGCTTAAGAGCAATCGAGGGGTTAGACCTTTGGATAACCGTAGGTTGGACGTATTTAGCACCTCCATTATCAAAGGGAAGTACACGGTCCTTTGTCACCTTGGTTTCTCGTTCCATTTCCCTCACTTGAGAATGAATGGATCATCACGAACAACATGAATTCTTGACATTTGAGATCTGATCGAAGTTTTCAACTTTGTCCGAGGTGCGTCTTGAGAGAGATTCCATGAGAATAGAAGAAGTTAGAATCAAATGGATAGAGGGTAAAGGAATAGAGAATCAAAAAGGGTAAGAGGGTAAAGATGAATATTTTTGGATTTTTGAAAAACATGCCATAAAAACAAAGGATGAAAATATTTTTGGTGTTATCAACACTTTAGGAAAAGTGTTAATGAACTTTTTGATTTTGAAAATTGTTTACAAAAAGGTGGTATATGTGCAAGAATGGATGCGGAAATGCTTAAAACGGCTAAACTACGACCTCAGCGCCCGCATAAAATTTGATTTTTCTTGAAGCAGGTCAAGCTAAATCACTCAAACTGCACACTTGAATGGCGGGCCGTAATCGACTTAAAGCTGCTTAAGCCCAGATGCAATTTAAGATCGAGGAGGAATATAGTGTATTCACGGGTGCGTTAAGTCCCACGGAAGATGAATTGGTGTATAAACACTTGATCAGATGATAGAATGATCACTAAGGATAGTGATCAGAAGGGATTTGTATAAGATAATTACACTACTGAAAAAGGTTATAAATCAAAGCGACTTAAATACAAATTAAGAAAATTAAAAAGATAAAAGATATTAAATAAACGCTATCACTATTTTTACAGATCTATGAACGTTTAAAACCTAAAACGTACGTTTTAATTAAAAACTACGTAACGTACAAAATAAAACGTGAGTTTTATTGAAATAAAAGACCTACAAATATGAAATTGATATTTTTACAATCCTAATAATAAAAGAAAATTATTAGAAAAAGAAAATTATTTTTAAAACTATTTATTTAATTATTATTAAATAAAAACTATTTATTAAGTATTTAAAATGCACTAAAATACAAGAAAATACAAAATTAACCTAGAAAAATGAAATTATAACTTAGAAAAGTCTAAAATATGATAAAACTTATTTTAAAACTGAAAATATATTTTTAAGACTTATTATGTATTTATTATTAATTTAAAACTATTTTAAACTAATTAAAATGCTAAAAAATACTTTTTAAACTAATAAAATTATGGAAAAATACTTTTTATTACTTTTATATTTATCTTAACCTAAGAAAATTGAAAAATCATTTTTTTGAACTTTTTCTAATTTATTTGTATTAAAAAGCTATTTAAAATGCCTAAAAGCTGTTTTAATTAAGAAAAATAGCAAACAGTTATGGAAAATTATGAAAATTTCAAGAAAAGTCTATTTTAATCTACTGAATCTAAGAAAAATAGAAAAACATGGGCTTGTGTGGTAGAAAATGAAACTGCTATTACAAGTGCTTATCAATAAGCACTTGAATGATTGATAACCAAAGACCACCAAACCTTCACAGGAGCTATATTAAGCTAAAATTTACCAAGTACAACAAGAATCAACTAGTTCTAACCACAGGATTGCAAGCTTAATCAGATTTGATGAAATGAATTAATAAGCTAAAAGCATTACGAGGTGTCTACTTTAAGCTGATGCACAAGCTTCAAAATAAGCTCAATGTGAAAAATACTAATTGGAACTTGGAAAAAACCTGGTTGAGAGTGTTTAAACTAAAATCAGGACTATGATAAGCTCTTATGAGCTCTGTATAAGCTTAGCAAAAGCTTGGAAACTCTCATATACACTGAGTTGGAGGGGCATAAGCCCTACTTTATGAGCTTATTTGAGTGCTTTAGAAAATTAACAAAAATCTGAAAAAATGCTTATAAGAAACTAGACCAAGAAAATATATAAAACCCAAAGTTTGACTTGTTTTGACCCAAAGATGAGCTGTGAAAATCTACCCAGTTGGGCTCAAAACCACTTTTCAAGTTTTGACTTTTATGCAAAGCGAAATGTTGACTTAATTGAAGTTTGATCATGATTTAAGGACTGATAATGAGTTTAATGGATGAAATAAAGTTAACACAAGCTTTGTCTATTGATTTTGAGCATAAAACAAGAATTTGCTTTGCAAAATATCCATGATGGCGATTCAATACCAAAGAAAAGGATTTTGACTTTTACAGTTTTGCAGGCACAAACTTGGACAGATATGAGTTAAATAGAACTCAACAAACATGAACCAACGGAATAGACCCATTGAGCTAGCCTAAAAAGGCAGATATATCAGTGAGAACCAAACTACCTTTTAATGACTCTTGATGTTTTTCAAAGGATTCCAGTCCAATCCATGTAAATGATTGAATCTTATAATATTGATTACTAGGACTAATGAAACATTAAACAAATTATCAACAACATGAAACTCAAGATTAATAAGTATGCTAAATTGGTACATTTAAAATAAGATTTTTAACAACTACTAATTAAATAGAACAAGCCCTCTTGTTTTATGGTTTTATTTTAACTTAACTAACACTAATAAACATGAACTTCTGAGAAATTTGAGCTAATGAACAACCAAAACAATGAAATGCCAAAATAGAGAAAAATGCTTACAAATGGTTTTGAAGCACAAACTGAGAATTAGGACCAAATAACAGATCCTATAGCTTACCAATAAGCACTACACCCAAGGCAATCCAAAATATACCCTGCTCCAGCTTTTCTTCTTGATCTCCATGTGAATTTTTATTTTTAACTAATTAATTGGTATTTTTGTGAATTTCTGATTTTAACTAATAAACTGCTTTTAAGAGTATCTAATAGCTTCAATAAGCTATATAGGGAGCTTATGTGGGCTTATGAGTCCAAACTATAGGATACAAACAACATTAACACATACTTAGATTTTGAACTTGAAATTGCATAAATTTGGAAATGAAACTAAACCTTGAAATTGATGGTACAAAGATTCAAATACACTTAAATAACTTTAACAAAGCATTTGAAAGACTTAAATTAAACTGAAATTGAAAACTACACTAAATTACACTACCTACTACTAATAATCTTTTTCCTCTGCTTCTTTTCTCCTTTATATTGATACTTTTAAGTCTTTGTCGACATCTGAGATAATCCCACTTGATTGCTACTCTTGAAATCATCTCAGATAACACTTGTAAAATTGGCGGGAAAAAAGTCTTTGAGCGAGGTATACGCAATTAATCGAGTGTGGGTTGGCTTGCAAGGTGGAAAGGGTGATGGTGAGAGGTTGGTATGAATGGAAAGGTGGTGGACAGTGGTGGTAGCGGTGGAGCAATGGTGTGTGGAAGCGAGGTGTGGGTGAGGGTGGATGAGCGATGAAGCGCGTGTTTCTCATTTTAAATTTCGGGTTTGGGCTAGGGGTATTTGGGCCACAGTTGGGTTTAAGTTTTGGTTTATTGGATTTGGAATAATAACATAAAGGGTCCAATTTGGTTATTTGATAAATACAAGGACCATTGTTGTAATATTCTGAAACTTGAGGGACCAATCTTTGTAACTTTTCCAAACTTCACATAAGTATCAAACACCCATATAAGAATAGTACAAGGACCATTTGCATAAAATTCCATTTTTTATAATTCCAAGGACCTTTTATGCCATTTTTGAATTTTGAGGGACTAAAAGTGTAATTTCTCAAAACTTATCATAAAGGACCAATGTTGTCAATTATAAATAGTATAAGGTTTATTTTGATTATTTTCTTATTTTTAAAACCTTAGGGACTAATTTTGACACTTTTGCAAAGTTGAGGACCAAAGTTGTCATTTTGTGATTTTTGAACTTTAAAGGGTTTGTTTTGACAACTTTTGAATCCTATGGACCTTAAATGACATTTTACAAGTTTTTGAATTACCGGGGACTAATTTTGACAACTTTTGTAACTTGGGGACTAAAAGCGCTAATTATGCAAACTTGATACGTTTTTCACGGATTTTGATGTTTTTGCTTTTAAAACATATAAAACACTTGTTTGTGATATTTTTATCATTTTGATGTGTTTCTGAGTGTTTTCAGATGTTTTTGGCATTCTAACAGTATAAAAATGATGAGTATTTAGACACTCATCTCATGCCATTGGTGCATCAATGACACGGTCAGGTTACCTTCCTGACTAGGAAACATATTTGGCTCGGGTATCAGACTGAAGGGTCAAAGCATATTCATATCATAAGGGTTCATATCATAATTCATATCAAAGTTTCATATCATAGTTTCATATCGAAGTTTCATATCATAGGTTCATATCAAAGGGAGCATAGCAAGGTCATAGGGAAGACCTAATCATGAGGCAGAATTAGAGTACATGCGTAGCAGTTCAAGCTAATATACGAAGATGTATAAGAATCCGAGAAACCTTAAGAGATAAGGTCGAATATACATTACCTTAGCAGCGAAATCAAAGCAAACAAGAAAGTTACACCGGGAAGCAACGTCGTATCTCCTTCAACGTATCTACACGAATTGATATCATATATTACTTATATACTCAATTTATAAGCTTCATATGCATGTGTAAGTGTTTTACTTATTGATATCCTTGTTTTATCTTTCCTTTTCTTAAACTCATATTTCGACCAGACTTTGCGATTTTTTATAAAATACTTACTTAGCTCAAAAGAAATCAAGTAAAATCCCAGGGGTTCCCATATGAGTTAAAAGAGTCTCCAAAAATTTGTGGGTTCTATCTCTATGCCAAATGGCCTATGGAAAATCACAAGTCCAGACCTGCCCAAAAAGTGGTCAGAAAATACACCTTAAAAGTTTACACTTATTGGACCTGTTTAGACACCTTGGAAAAATTCCTAAAACTCCCAGAAATTCATTTATAACCTAAATGTCACTCCTGTAAAAGGAGAGCTCCCAATTCTTTATGGTTTGAAAATGAAAAATCAAACAATCCAACCAAATTTCAGACCCGTTTTATCAGCTTTGACACTTGATCTTGTAAAATTCAAAAGTACGACTTAGACAACTCCAAATTCGACCAAACCACTTGAAAAACTTAACTAAGACATAAAATAGACTTTTCCAACAAAAATCCAGATTATTTCACTTATAAAACTTGATCTATGACACACACAAATTCGACATATGATGCTGTCCAGTTTTAGGGTCTATTAAAACCATTATAAGCACATGTTTTACCTACCCAAACGCACCCACTTTGATCCAAAACAGCCCCCATTCAATGTTTTTGCTCTTTTCTTTTCTAATCTTTTTGGTAACAATTTTATTATACGACAACGTTATCATTTTATGTGACAAACATATCCCATCATTTTATGTGACTTATTTTCGTATAACAAGCCCTAATGAGGACTCCATAGCCACGACTTGACAAAGAAAACAAAAAGGAAAAGACACGAGGCGATGATACGTTACCCTAGTAGCGTGTACGTGACAAGGAAACAAGAATCGAACCACCACGATCAAAACCAAGCCTCCTTGGCTCTATCAAAACCCACGGCCACAAACACAAACCCACGGCCAAGCTTATTTTTGAAACCAACCACGATCACCACGTCCACCAATCGATCACACACGATCACGAGCCTCCTAGGAACCTTTGTTTGTATGAACTTTGGATGGAGATGATGAAATAAAAATGATGCCGCCACTTAGGAAGATGAGATAGAGACTTAGGGTTTTTCTTGTGTTTTTGAAATGAAAAGGAAGAGATAAATGAGAGTTTAATAAAATTGATTTGGTTGTTTAATGAGGAGCCTAATGACCGGCCATCAAGGAGGGGGGGGGGGACCAAGTTTTTGACTTTACAATCTTATCACTTCATAATGTATGTAGTCTTGTTAGTAGTCTAGGTTAATTGTGTACATATGGACATGTTTATTTGTTACTTAGAGTTTAATTATTTACGTTCTTTTAATTTATATCATAAGTTAATTACTTTCATAATGTGTATATATTATTGATGATATAACTTGTTAAACGATGTTGAAGTGTTTCCCGAGTTTGTATAATTTTAAGTTTGAGGGCAAAATTGTCATTTCACGCGTTTGAGATTTTAGGGTTTTACAATACTACAGCTGAACTATAATATAAAGCTAAACTATAATATAAAGCAGAACTACTATAAACATATTGTTGAGACCAACTATAACATATAACTGAGTCTGCGCTATAAATAATATTGATGTTGACCACGACATATTACTTAGTAAAAACAATCGGGTCTACTTAATGCTGAATATTGCTAAACAGGTCAGCATGACTATGAATATGACCAAACATGTCTACATGGTGATGAATATGACCAAACATGTCAACATGATAGTTAATATGACCAAACATGTCAACATGATAGTTAATATGACAAAACTGGTCAATATGATACTTAATATGACCAAACTGGTCAACATGATAGTTAGTACGACCAAACGGGTCAACTTGATGCTTAATATGACCAACGGGTCAACTTGAGTCAACTTGATGCTTAATATGACCCAACGAGTCAACTTGATACTTAATATGACCAAAGGGGTCAACATGATACTTAATATGACCAAACATGTCAACATAATACTTAATATGACCCAACGGGTCAACATGATACTAATATGACCACATGGGTCAACATGATACTAATATGACCAAACATGTCAACATATTACTTAATATGACCCAACGGGTCAACATGATACTAATATGACCACACGGGTCAACATGATACTAACATGACCAAACATGTCAACATAATACTTAATATGACCAAACATGTCAACATAATACTTAATATGACCCAACGGGTCAACATGATACTAATATGACCACACGGGTCAACATGATACTAATATGACCAAACATGTCAACATATTACTTAATATGACCCAACGGGTCAACATGATACTAATATGACCAAACATGTCAACATACTACTTAATATGACCCAACGGGTCAACATGATACTAATATGACCACACGGGTCAACATGATACTAATATGACCACACGGGTCAACATGATACTGATATGACCAAACATGTCAACATAATACTTAATATGAACCAACGGGTCAACATGATACTAATATGACCACACGGGTCAACATGATACTAATATGACCTCACGGGTCAACATGATACTAATATGACCACACGGGTCAACATGATACATAACTTGCATAGTACTTGAGATATAGTAAAGCATATATATACTAAACACGCTTAATCTACTAAACATGTTAACTGAAAATCCGTTACTCACCTGGGCCGTATAATGCAAGATGAATGATTCTGAATATGCCTTGAACACTTGATATTGGAGAGAATCATTAAAAGCTCCATAAATCTTGATAATATCATAAGCTTGTTACCATGCTTGATTCTTGTTAATCCTTGTCATAGAAATTGCTAGATTCATGCTTTACCATGAATTCTTCATGATGAAGAAATATGTTTTCTGCTTCTTCTTTTTTTTTTTGTTGATCTCGTAATAATGGATAAAGAGGGAGGGATAATTATCCCTGTAAAACCGACTTCTTCTAATATATCTGGAATTTTAATATAATTTGGCTATTTGTCATATTTAGCCCTCCTAGTAAAATCGTGTTGCAAAACTTGTCCGAGCTTGTATCATATTAAGTCCCTTGTTAACTATGTCATTAACTCCATCAAAGTGGGACTTTTATATTTATTCCTCTAAAATAATAAATATAGCCGTTACTACTTTATTTAAAAATCGGGATGTTATAGCAATACTCTCATCGGAGAGGATTACTGGTAGAAACTAAGGATCTCGAAAGAAACTTTCTAATTTATTAACACTGGGTAAAATCAGGTTGACTGCTTTATTAATATATATTGTGCAGATTCGGTCAGGAACTTTGATTGTCCCTTGACTGCTTGCTGCCAACATAGTTGGGCTATCACTTTTCCACCATACAACACTTAGAAAGTATGACCCTTGTTCATCCTCGCCTTCATTTGTCTCAAAGCTGAATTTATGCCGAGCTGCAGGTCCTGAGATATCCTAGGAGTTGAGAAAAGAAAACAATTTTAAAAGATAAAAGTAGGCATGACCCTAGATCTTGATCTCAATATATAAGCTCACCTTGTGGTAAACACCGTGGAAGAGGGTGTTGGGACCATAACCTATAACCCTTGTGGTAGACAAAATCTTTATTAGTCTCGCTGCCACATGCTATGTAATCATTAAACCTACAAAATTCTTCTCATTTGTTTGTCCTCTTGTTAGGATCCAAATATTATTGTGTTGATGATTCGGGTGGTCTTGGATGATCAAAATACATGTTTGCCATAGTTAGAGAGTTAGTAGAGAGAGAGAGAGGGTGTTCTTGCTAGAGGTTTACACAAATGAAAGATTAGATTAAAATGAAGCACCACCCCTTCCATGGATGGAAGGGGTATTTATAGTTACATGAAATACGACCTCCTATCGGCCTGTGGATCGGGTATACAGTGGGTAAAGACCCGTCCTTCCTCCACGGTGTTGCTCTAAACTAAACTACGCTACCAACTAACTAATAAACAACTTAATAACGTAAATAACGACAAGTCTACGAGCTAACTTAAGCTAGATAACATTTGGGGTGACCGACTCTTCACTATGGAATTTTCTAATTCCTAACAATCTCCCCCTAAGGAAGGTCACCCCATGTTTTACATTTCAAATCCTAGCATTCTATTCTTGACTTTGTTCTTGAGCTCGTAGACATGAATTCTTCATTTCCGCAATCTTTGTGCTTTTGTAGCGATTCTTCAAAGTCCGCATAGTTTTGTACTTTAAGTGGAGGTCTTTGAACTGATCCACATCTTGATGATCTTTGAGCTTTCTTTGAGATCATCAGCCATAGTAAATCTCTGGATCACCCTTTATTGTGTTGCCATCATGTGAAGTTGTGACTTTCGGACCGACATGCTCACACTTTTGAATCATGACATCTTTCCATCAGAGTAGCGGAAGCTTTCTTGGTTCAAGATATTTGCGGCGGACAGCAGAACATAGTATAGAAATATCTGACCAGCTATGTAGATATGCACCGTCATGATTTCTTCAAATTAAGTGTGGATTATGTGAATCTTTGTGAGCATGCGGCTTTGGAATGACCCTCAATTGATGATTTGCAAGCGTCCAAATGTACCTGCAAACAACAGTTAGCAATAAAACACACGAAAGTGTCTTTGATCACTTTCGTTGAATTGAGGTACACGGCCCACGGTTCCCGTTGATCAGTACAAGTACTTTGTGATCCGGTAGGATTCCTAAGAATCTCCTTGAGGGGGTTTCGCACATGTTCTAGCTGTTCTCAAACCGGCGTCTCAAAGAAGACAACGGGTGAGTGAACCACGAATTGAGATTCACTGATTGATGAAAAATGATTTGAAAACAATCGTGTATTGCTTGAAGAAAGAGTTTTGCAATACAACGAAGGTTTTATGAGAAAGATCAATTTTCAATCAAAATACTTTTTGTATTAGAGAATGGTACACAATCGACGTGCTAGTGAAAAGAAGAGATTCGCACATCGACCGATTTTTCTAAAAGTATTTTTCAATCAGAGATACTTTTTGAATTTTGAAAACATAAGTACACATTTGACGTGCTAGAGAAAAGAAGATTTGCACATCGAACGGTTTTTCCAAAAGTATTCGTCAATTCCATTCCGGACCAAGGTTGATTCAAGACTGAATCGCCCCATTGTTTCTGTCCAGTTGTCACAAGTTTGATCTTACGAGAAGATCTCACATGTCACCCACCAAGAGCTTGTTTGATGTTGGCTCTAGAAGGATTTCCATCTTCATCGAGAATACTTTTACATACCCCTCAGATGTTCTGGCAATACCACAAGGATAATGCGTAGGACTCTTAATATATACTTACTTTCCACATTGTGTGAAACAGCAAGTCTTCAATAATTTAGTGTCCTAATGAGATGTTGTGGATGATCTCTTGGCTCTAGACTCAATCGTGCATATTTGGTTCTGTCTGGGAGACTAGGAGAGGGTATCCTTCTTCAATATCAACAATCTCTAAGAGAAAGTCGATAGATAATGTCGGTTCCCGTGAGAATGAAACAAGCCCTTTTAAGAGGAACTTGAGTAGCTTGGGAAGTTAGGTGCAGGTGCGTCACTTTGGGTCCATGACGTCTTGTCTTCAATACCAGCGTTACCTTAGTAACCACGGTAGCATATGTATTGAACCCGGGTTCTGCCCTAAGGTTGAATTGATGGAGGGCTATTTCTTTTCACCCTTTTTCACATTCAGTTCTTTTCCATTCTTCAACCCCTTCAGTGCTTACCGAGACTTCATAACTAGAACCTTGTTGGGTTTATTCGATTACTAGCTCAGTCTCGATCGCACTCTTCCCATTTCTCACTTTTCTCCTTTTTTTTCAACATACCTAAGGACTCTACACTATCTAGTGGATTGTCCCTGGGTAGATCCCTCCGGTTCTGGCGGATCGTGGGAACTAGTACCTAACCTAACCATCCTTATAACACCATGCATAAAGTAAATTGGTCGGTCTTTTGGTACAGTTCATTCTTCTTTAAAACCAATTGAAAAATCATTTGGAAAAACAATCAAGGTACTTGTGATACGAGATCAAAGCATTTTGTACCTTAATAGTTTTGATCATTTTAGAAATGCTCCCCCTCAACATGTGCATATGATTTAAAATCGTTTGGCACATGGAGGCAAGAGTTCTTTGAAATAATTTCTTTGAAATAATTTCTTGATCACAATTTCCTTAGAAAAAGCCATTTGAATTTCTTTGGTAAAATTCTCCCCCTCAATATGTGCATAGGATATTTAAAATCATTTTATCACATAGAGGCAAGAGTTCTTTTGAAGCACATCCACGATCACAAGCGCCATTAAGAAACCAATTTTAAAACTCAATCAAGGTACTTTATAAATCACTTTAAAAAGCTTTCGTACCTCGATAGTTTATTTGCTCCCCTCAATATGTGCTTCAAGATTCGAAGGCGTTTAGCACATATGAGCGAGCAGCGTGCACAATTAAATCAAAACGATCACCTTTTATCAAATTTCATTATTAAATCACAAATTCTCCCCCGATCAAAAATATCAAACCCTTTGAGATTTTGGATCCCAAGTGATTTAATTAGGTTTTAGAAAACATGGGAGAAAATGTGGCCTTGTTTAAATACTCATCTGGTTTTTGGATAAATCCTCCTCCTCAACATGTGCATTGTGTATGAAATCGTTTGGCACATGGAGGCAGGAGTGCCTTTGAAGGACTAAAACCAATTCCATTAAAACAGATTTGAGATTTAAATCACGATCTCTCCCGCGATCAAAAATTTCAAACCATTTGAGGTTTGTAATCCCAAAAGATTTAAATTATTTAGAAAATTTTAGGGAAAGACGTGGCAAGATTTAATTCTGAAAGATGACAGATAGGAACAGATTTAGACATTAAAGATTGTTAGTGTCAGGTATGATTTGTTTTATGAGATCTTTAAGTAAAATAAAACAATTTCACAATCAAACAAGAACAGAAAAAATTTCATTTTGAAAAGACCTTGATTCAAAAGAAAAATCATACCATGACATAACATTAAATCTTTAGATCACCACTTATTATCGTACAACACGGAACTTTTGTGAAGAAATATCGTTTGAAAATATTTTATTTTAAATCACTCTCCCCCTCAATCCATGACAGAAGTCAATAATTGAGTGACTTAGGTTTTGATAAAAAGAAGTCCGGTGATTTTCAAAAATTAGTCCAATATATTTTCAAAACAATATTTTCCATTTTCAAAACAATTTAATCAACTTATTCAAAATTGTTTAAAAATGGTATCCTGCACAAAGATACGTTAGGTGGTTGAGAAGCTTCTGTTGTTGTTGCTGTAGGGCTTGGAAGAAAAACCATCTGCTGATGCAGTGAGACTTCTTCTTACGTTGCATTTTGAATGCCAACTGAGGTCAAATTAAGCTCCGTTTCTTCAATCACTTAGAAGAAAACCATCTGCTGATGCATTGAGACCTCTTACGTTGCATTTATGCCAACTCTCCATGGAAGTCCAATTAAGCTCCGTTTCTTCATTTGTCAACCCAAGATATCGTTACCCTTTCCTTTCGGCATCCAATCATATTCATTTGTGGGATCCGGATCGGGAACATTCTTATAACCAATATACCTGCATACGTTAGTGAACACACATACAGATATATGGTGGTCGACATCACCCAAACAGCAATCGACTAATAATAGTCAATCCAACATAACAATCAGATCATAAAAATGTATGGGAAAAATGTGTTCATCAAACATTAATCATCTAAACCTAGCAATCATATCCTAGGCACCTAGTCCTTCAACATAGGTTAACATCATTTTTAATTAAGCATATTAGGATAATTTAAGAAAGCCCGTTAGATGATGTAGATTTGAAAAAAAAACATTATCCCCCTCAATCCATGACTCATTTTATGAAAAGTTTAAAAGCGCTGAAGTCATTGGTTGAGTTTTCAATTTTACAAAAACTCTGAATCTGATTGTTTTAAAAGCAACTCATTTACCACTATTTTTGAAAACACCAAATATTTTTCTGAAGAATTTTAGACGGAAAAACATTTGTGTAGGAACCAGTGATCCTTCGACATACTTTCCTTGTTTTGTTTTTAGGATAAGTGCCCGAAATATTTGAAAACTGGTTTAGCGCAACACTTTCCTTTCATGAAGAACGGGTTGCTATCTGAAATGATAGCAAGCCATAGTTTAAGCGCGGGTTACAGTCTGAAATAACTGTAAGCCATAGTTTAAGCCCGGGTTACAGTCTGAAATAACTGTAAGCTATCATTTGAAGTCCGGGTTCTGATCGAAATAACTGTAAGCCATTAGATTTGTGACATGTTTAGAAAGAAATATTTACACCTCCTGCTCGAACTTCATCTAAAGTCCCGTGCCATTATTGAATGACATTTCTAAGACCGTAGATGTTATCGATACCAGAAGACATGTCTAGGAAAACATATTTTTGGAATTTTTCAAATTTTCTGATTTTTATGGGTTTTTGTTGGTTTTATATTTTTCTATTTTCTTTTACTGGTTTTCTATTTTTGTATTTGGTTTTCTTTGGTTTTATATTTTTGTATTTTGTTTTTCTGAAAAATATATACAAAGATAGAGAAGATGATATAGTAAAAGAAGATGATGATACGAGTACCGAGATAAGGATATCAAGCAGCACGTCGTAGAAGATAGAATTCGTCATCTCTTAAACTTCCACCACCAAAGCTTCCGAGGCTCCAGAATAGAAGATGGAACATGAGCCTTTGAGAAAGAGAGACTTTGGCAGCTTCCCCCCAAACCGAAAATCCTTATGTTGAGCAGATTCGAAGCTCTATTTCAAGCTTGCTTTAGCCAGGTGCACAAAGAAGCACACCATTATCATTGATCCAGCTGCTCCTTTTAAGAATAATCACCGTGATTCTTCGTTCGAGGTTATATCATCAACAAGAACAACAACGTATCATCCCACGTATAATTAATCTTCTCAAATTTCCTTTCAACTGACGTCTGAAGCGATCCATTCCAAAAGATGTCAAGAGAACAATTCCCCCAAGTAGTTGAGTTGATGCAGTCAGTCTCTTAGTATAATGCTCAAGAACTCTCCCGAATACACTTCATGAGGGAATGAAGAACACCTTCCCATGTTCACATTTTCTTCCCGATGAGCGTGTAAGAAGCTCAAGAACCCGAAGTACACCAATACCCAAGAGCTCTCCCGAATACACATCATGAGGGGAATGAAAACACCTCCCCATGTTCACATTTTTCTTCCATGATGATCGTGTATGAAGCTCAAGTATCCGAAGTATACCAATACCCAAGGAAGGAATAACTGATAACATTGAAGAAGCAAGCCAAGTCACTGATTATCTCTGCGGAAGACAATCTCTGCGGATGTCAACTCCGGAATAAGTGATTATATCTCAAAATCACTGATTAAGCACTCAAGTGAAACAGCAGAGCATCCCCAATGTACACAATATCTCTCCCCTGATCATTGCGATACCATCGAAATCACCACACACTAGTGTACCTCTTTTATCTTCAGAAACTTTCTCTAACATCACTTCCCCCACGTCGTTGGAATACTAACACTAAACGCCTTGATGAGTAAAACCTTGAGTTTCTCTGCGGTCATGACATTTGTTTTCCCGGGATATCTTCAGTCACTTAGAAGAATTAAGTTCATCAAGTTTACTCGCCATGAGTCAAACCTTGAGTTTCTCTGCGGTAATAACATTTGTCTTCCCGGGTTATCTTCAATTACTTAGAAGTATTAAGTTCATCAAGTTTACTCGCGTTTAGGTGCTTGTCTCCTTCCGCCTTGCTGGTTTTGATACTTTAGAATCAGCAACTCTTTGAATGCCCAAATACTTGAAATTTGTTGAGAAGATTGCTTGAAGTCTTTGTGAGAATCAACATCTTTGAATAATGTGAGCAAGTCCAATTGGGGATTAAATTCGACATATCACGTTCCCCCAATTAGTGCTCTCCCTAAGACCGACAATCTTTTTGATGAATGCCCAGATTAAGAAGAAGTCTTTAGATCATTAAATGCAACACGTCTTTAGTCTTCTAACATGTAGCAGAAAATGTAGAACAGACTGTAGACTCGACCTTCTTCAAGATTGTCCAGTTGGGGAATAGATAGTTAACATCTTCATTTCACCAAAAACACAAGAACATCACCAAAAGCATCCCAATTAACTTACATCTTGCAAATCCCCTTAATTAAGATCCTCCCAATCAAACAAGAACGGAAAGATGTTCATCAAGGAAATGGCAATCAGCCACTTGCGGCGAACACACAAAATAGTAACACCAAGCAAACAATCACATCAAACAAGAACAGAAGGTTGTTCGGAATCATCATGTTAATGTGCACGTGAAGCATTAACGGGAAGCACTTTGTCAATAAACTCATATCGACTTGTGAAGATGTCAACCAACGGCTCTTAGAATAGAAAAACTCCATGTGAAGATGACCCGATAAGAAGAAGCTCGGTTCTTACATGAGTTTAGAGCCGTATGACCATTTATATTCTCAAATATCAATCAACAATGCAAAAATTCACACTTCTTCTCCCCCTCAAGAATTGCATACGTAGTTGCCATTCTTGATTAAACAAGTGAACTCATCCATGTGTAGTCTATTTCCACTTCTCCCCGCAAAATTGTATATGATGTCGCCATCGCCATTTTAATTGAGCTATTGAAAAATAGAAAAACCATCAACGGTAAGTAGATCACCATTGAGAAAAAACATGAGAAAAAGATCCACTTGATGACTGAGTGCGCATGGAAAAAGCATGAAAGTTGTTGATGAGAATGGTCATAATAAGAAGATTTCTCTTCTTCAGAAGATAAAGCGCACTGAAGCGTACACTTTTCTTTTCTTTAGAGAACGAGGCATGAACTGTTGTGTTCATACGTCATAAGAAGATTTCTCTTCTTTGTAAGATAAAGCGCACTGAAACGTACACTTTTCTTTTCTTTAGAGTACGAGGCCTGAACTGATGTGAACAGACGTCATAAGAAGATTTCTCTTCTTTTGAAGATAAAGCGCACTGAAACGTACACTTTTCTTTACTTTAGAGTACGAGGCCTGAACTGATGTGAACAGACGTCATAAGAAGATTTCTCTTCTTCGGAAGATAAAGCGCACTGAAACGTACACTTTTCTTTTCTTTAGAGTACGAGGCCTGAACTGATGTGAACAGACGTCATAATCTCTCTCTTTTCAATCTCTTGGCAAAAACAAGTAATCAACCCCATTATCATTCAGTAGGCTCTTTGTAGTGACAGCTGATGGAGATAACCCAATATGATGAATTTGACCACTGAAGTAAATTAACCGAACTCGTGACTTAAACTTGCACATGTGTAACAAAGGCGTGCCAGAAATCATGCTCCATTGATTCTCTAAGTACTCTATACTCTTCAACCAACCAACCATCAAGTAATAGACGTACATCACCTCTTGAAAATCCACAATTGAATGTGACACTGAGCACTACAACGTAACTCCTTAAAGTGATAGTTATTTTGAGGTGATAAGAGCCCAATTCCCCCAAGTGGTAAAAGAAGAGGTAAAAGTCACCCAACAATAACTAGATTTCCAAGTCTTTGTTTTTGATAATAAGTTTGAACAAGGATCATGAAGAATCTTCATCCATCCATCCCCGATACCTTCAGATACTAAGTACACTCGCCCGTGATAATTCACTTCAACCTCAAATAAATATTACTGAATTAACGCCGTTGTCACATCTTCTGAACTGCTCAAATCTAGCCTTCTTTGACATTTGAATGAACTTTGATAATGGTTTCATCCCGACCATGGTCAAAAGCACATAACCCCGTAAAACCATGTAATAACCAAACTGCCATGATGAATATCCAAACACACATCCAATTTATGAAGTACACCCTTTTATCCCTTCTTCGAAACAGAAACCGTAGCACCAGCATCAGAAGATCCCGAAATACAATTTCCTTTCTCCAGGATGAATCCATCAATACGGGATTTTACAATTCTATAGTTTCAACCGAGAAATAGTTTCTTTCGCGGGATTTTACAAAACCAAGAATAAACCGTAAGAAAGATCAGGAAATGCACTTTACTATTACCAGGATGTTTCCATTGTTACGGGATTTTACAAGTCTATGATTTAAACCGAGAAATAGGTTCTTTCGCGGGATTTTACAAAATCAAGACAGAACCGCAAACAATGTTAGCTTGAATGTGTTATGACAATTTTGGTTTCGGTGAATATATGTTTTAGGGGAACATGCAGCGTTTCATCAACGGTTCAAACACCAACATCAATAACATCATCAACCATCCAATCAACACTTTGGTAAATACTCCAATCACGCATTTACGATCCAATTTTGAGAAGCCAATCAGTCATTATCCAAATCCGAGTCATTACAAATACTAGCACATTCAGTATACATTCAAGCCCACTTCGGTTCCAAAAATCAAAGCCCAAGAATTAAGATTCAAAACTCGATCACACTATTTGGCTCAAAAAATAATCTCATTAGTTACCAAATAAAAATATGTTCATAAAGGGATAAAGGTACTTTAAACTATGATGTGATCATGGTATAACACGTAATATACACGTAACATGTATACCAAAGGATCATTGATACTAAGGGTCACGACATGTTATGAAATATGATCATGGTATAACACTTGACATGTATATCAAGAATAGCCAAGGCACATTTAGATCATGATATAATGAGTTCCGTTTATATCACTTGACAAGTTAGACAAATGCATATGCGTGAAATACCAGATGCGTTCCACAAAATGGTGGTCACAACAATAAGTTGAGTTCATACTCGGCCCATTCAATATCATTACAGCCCATGTGAGATTATTACCATCTAACCCACGTCCAATAACAAATTGGTGAAACCCCCACCTGTTGCCCTATTTCCACGGGGTATTTAAGACCTGCTTATCACAACACAACCCTAATCCCTCTCAAACAAAATCCGCCCCCTCCTGTACACTTTCACAAATCACAGTCAATTACCAATCTTATTCTTGCCCTAACAATTCACTCACAAACCCAAATTACTCACAAAATAATCCGCCTCTCATTTTCAAGTCTGTACGCCTCCATCTCACAAACCTTAGGAACGAGAATCAGACCCTAATAACACGATCAATCACCTACGTATCCCACCAGACATGACTCATAAAATCGTATCATTCCATAACACATTCAATACAAACCCTAAAAAGTGGACGCCTCTATTCAATTCAAGAACTCGCCACAGGGTTGGCATGACTTCGTCCACAACGCCACTGGGATGGCTCTAGGAGTGGTTTTGGCCACGTCAAGCCCTAAACTTGGACATGTCAAGGTAGGTTTTAAATTTTCGTTTTTGTTTTTGATTGAGTTTGGAGTCTAATAATGAAACAATAAACTGATTTTATCAATCTTGATAAACATCAATTTATACCAGTTTCGTACAAGAAGGAAGAGGCAAAGCTTCATACAATGGATCTGTGATGTTATGTTAAAACTCAAAAAAATCTATGAAAGATTGTGAACGAGTTTAACACTGAGATTCGTTTATTTCATTTAGTATACGTTTCTTGTATTTTCCCATTAACCGAATGTGATGAATGTGTGAAACTATACTTGGTTTTGTACTTTCATCAAAAGTTTCGGATATTCATATGAGGTGTAAGCTTCAAACAGATCTGTGATGGTTATTTTGTTCACACTCGAAAATCAATTAACTTTGGTAACAAAGTGAACAATAAATGAGATCATGTATTAGATATAGATGTGTCTTTGTCTTGGATCAGTGATGATAACTCGTGTGAGCGTACTTTAGAGAACGAATATAACATAACACACGATGAATCTGAGGTCTTGTTGATGTGGGTATGATGTTGGTTTAAGTAATGAGAGTTGAGACATTGATGTTTGGTTTGTTTTCTGTTTTCATTTGAGTCTAGATGTAGATGCAGTTGTATCGATTTGGCAATTGGTTTTGATGTCAAGTGGTCATTACATACTTCTCATTCATCCTTTCTGTTACGTTACTTCAGCCAACTCGCTAGTGCAACTCGCTAGTGCAACTCGCTAGCGTAAGTCGCTAGCGCAAGTCGCTAGTTTTTCAGTTTGACTAAAAAATCAAACCGTCACCAAGTCGCTATATCATTAAACACATAAATCGCTAACTTGTTCAATAACAAGTCGCTAGCCTAAATCGCTACCAAAAAATGACAAGTCGCTAGGTCTTCAAACCCAAGTCGCTACATGATACATTGAATCTGGACAGTTTGATAATTCGCTATATAACGGCATAAGTCGCTATTAAGAACATGACCATATCGCTACCTGGAACATGACCATATCGCTACCTGGAACATGACCATACTGACAACTCGCCTAGAAGAACTTCAGCAGCAACAACATCAAGCTGATTCAAAACTTTCTGAAAACAGGCAGCTTCAAAACAGATAGCTTCAAAACAGATAGCTTCAAAACAGATTAAAATCAATGATACTACTCAAATGACACCATAAAACTGGTACAATCACATAACAACTGTTTGGCCATCAATAAGCATAGATCATCATTAAAACCATATCAAACCGCTTCAAAAAACCACATCAAACATAGTAAAAAGCAAGAATCGACCAACAAGCAACACAAACTTAGTTATCACAACCCATACGAATCAAACCACATCCAAACAACAAAACATAACAAACCGCAAAACGGACCATTCGAATCAACAAACCAACACAACCATGGCTCTGGTACCAATTGTTAGGATCCAAATATTATTGTGTTGATGATTCGGGTGGTCTTGGATGATCAAAATACATGTTTGCCATAGTTAGAGAGTTAGTAGAGAGAGAGAGAGGGTGTTCTTGCTAGAGGTTTACACAAATGAAAGATTAGATTAAAATGAAGCACCACCCCTTCCATGGATGGAAGGGGTATTTATAGTTACATGAAATACGACCTCCTATCGGCCTGTGGATCAGGTATACAGTGGGTAAAGACCCGTCCTTCCTCCACGGTGTTGCTCTAAACTAAACTACGCTACCAACTAACTAATAAACAACTTAATAACGTAAATAACGACAAGTCTACGAGCTAACTTAAGCTAGATAACATTTGGGGTGACCGACTCTTCACTATGGAATTTTCTAATTCCTAACACCTCTGAACGTTCGGAGCTGCAAAAGAGGTGTTATGGTCCCGAATTCTGGATCTGGTTATGGGTCTTTGTAGGGTGAAATTAAATGACGGGTTAAAGTATTTCTTTGTTGTTCTGCCTTTTTTATTCGATTTACTCATGAATTTTGAGAGCTCATTAGAGAGAACTCTCCGATCTCTTAAACACACACACTTTTCTGGAAAGACAACTTGCCTTCCATCTTCTGATTATTTCATATAAAATTACAATATACGTTCAATAATGACTCATTTATTCCATTTCTAAAAGTTTAACCTATGTTGACATGAGTTTGAAAATTAAATACAACTAAATTATTGAAAGGGAGGTGATACTCACACCATATTTTTTTATGCATGCACCACATTCTGTGCATTACAGTATTGTACGGTACAAACTGTAATGCACAGAATGTGGTGCATGAATCAAAAAATGTGGTATGATTATCAATTCCCTTATTGAAAACGTTAAAATAATTATCAAAATGTAAGCACGAGTTACTGCTATATGAAAATAAATATACGTGATTGTACGTATAACAATGACTCATGTAATTCTTATTTATTTATATATAAGGATATCTAGAAAAATATTTTTAAAAAACTTTAAGAAGTATATATTAACTTAATCAACGCTCATTATGTGCTATTAAACTCGCATCTTGTGTACAACATAATATCAATAGTTAAATTTGAAATTGTATTAGTTGTAGTTATATCAAAAGATTCATGGGCAAATTCTTATATGTCTATATGCTAAACTAAAATGTTATAAATAAATTTGATTTATGTGTAAACTCCATGCGTGCACGAGACTTATAACTATATAATTATATGCAATTACCTTTAAAGACACAATATTCAGTATTAATACATAATTATTTTATTTTATTTTATTGTCAAAACCCGATGCATGCACGGGTATTATGACTAGTTTTTCATGTTATGAGATTAGAATAAATCGTAATCTCATAATAAAGTCTTGTTAATTACACTTAAAGAGTTTTCTCTTTCCTTTTCAGAGAGTTTTCTCTTTCCTTGAACAAAAAATGGGCTTCCCGTTTGTTTAATTTGGTCTAACTCAATTATTAAGTACTCCCTCCGTCTCAAAATTTAAGTCCAATTTGACTTTTTGACTCGAATCTTGACCTTAAATTTTTTTGTTTGTATTAAACAACACTTGATGAAAATTATACCAAATGAAAATACATTTCAAACACAATTCATTTATATATTTTGCATCAAGTATTATATGATACAAACAAAAATATTAAAGGTCAAAGTTCGAGTCAAAAAGTCAAACTGGACTTATAATTTGAGACGGGGGTAGTACATTATTACTTAACATTTTGAAACGTAATGATATCATGGTTATTTTGAAATTAAATGATATTTGATATTTATTTTAAGGTTTTAAATATATTTTTAAAATTGGGTATTAGGATATATATGATAATTTTAAGATTACTCCATCAACTGCTCAGTGTTGATATATACTGTGAACAACCATTTGAAACTTCAAAATTAATTATACTTCTCGTAAATTTGTGTAGTTTCATGGACCGGTGCCAATAGTAGCTGAAAGAAAGACAAGGTTATGCTTGAAGATATTTTGCTCGAGCTGAACATGCTTACTCTGAGCTGACCGCAAGGAAAACGCGAGACAATTGAAAAATACACACTCAACATGATGGTCCGTATATCATAGTACTATCACATCCTTTTTTTTTTGGGATGTATTGCATATATATCCTTACAAAACCTTATAATTGCATATATATCCAAGTAAAAATTATAATTGCATATATATCCTTCTTAAACAACATATATATCATATATATCCAAATAATAAAATTATATGTAATTAAAACAAAAAGATAAATATTTAACAATATCTTAACTATTTTACCCTTATTCTTTTTCAATCCTCATCTTCTTCTTGGCCACATGTATACAATACACAATTACCAGTATCTTATATGTTTTTGGGCAAATTGTCTGAAAATGCATCGAACATGCCATCTTTTCCTTTTGTAGGCATCGACTTTTCTTTTTTCCTAAAGTAGCCCTAAACTTGCCTAATTTTCCTTTTGTAGCCTCTAATCAGAAATTAATTACATAAATTTACATAAATCGTCCCTGTGACTCTAAACAATTACACCGTTCATCCTTGTGTCAATTACATAAAAGGTCCTTGTGGCACTAATAATTTACACGTAAGATTTCTTTTTTTTTTCTCTTTTTTCAAAACTAATTAACCACAATTAAGCAACTTTTATGAAAACTTTTTTGATGGAAAGCTTAAACAAGCCCTAAATAAGCTACTATAAACCAATAGTGAACACAATTGAAACAAAGGGAAAGGATGCACACTGATAAGCTATGACAGAAATCTAATAAGCTGATCTCAAGGGCACACAAGCTTGCACTAACTCAAATGAGACCTCACAAGCTCAAAAAAACAGGAAAACAAGCTAACAACAAGCTTAAACAATCAAATCACCAATTGCATATAAGTCACACAAAACAGTCTACAAGGCAACTTAGAAGACCAAATTAAGCTGAGTAAACAAGCTAGAAAGTCCAACACAAGCTCAAATATCTCAAGCCAGTAGTACAAGCTACTCAGAGAAACAAAAAGCTCAAGTAAATGGGAAGCTAAGGGCTTATGAATATGGACAGATGGAACTAATTCAGTGGTGCAGGGCATAACTAATCCAAACAGCCTATTACAAGCTTATCAAAAGCTTGGTTAAAAGCTCTCAGAAAAATTTGGAAAAATATGGGATTATGAGATTAGCAACCAAAGATTTATTTCCTAAAATCTCAGATGAAATGGATCAAAATAGCGTAAATGAAAAATCAAAACTAAAACGAAAATGTGTTGATATTTTTGAGTTTTTCAGTTTTTGAAATGTTTGACTAAAATGAACTTTGAATGATCCTAGATTACTGAGAATGATGTTATAAGCTAAGATATGAGTAACTTAAGCTATATGAACTACTTATGCAACTATTTCTAACTGCTTATATGAAGAAATTAGAGAATAAAAGTATTTTTGACTTTTTATCAAAAGAACACTTAATTTTATGCTATTAGAACCTAATATGAGCTGTTGAAACTAAATGCAAAGTCTAAAACAAATTTGAACATAGATAACCAACTAAATCCAAACACTCCTTAATATGCACTGTTTTTGAGTGAATTTAACCAAACTACTGATGCAATAAAACTAATTAAGCTATATGAGATCTAGTGAAGCTAAAATGACTGACTATATAGTACTAGAATAAGCAGATTAATAAGCAACAGGTGACACTAGATTTTTATGGATTTTTAGTTTTTAAAAGCAAAATGAGAACAAATGACTACAAATATTGTATATTGATTTGTTGACATCATTGAGTGGGAGATTTCACATCAATGACTCATGATGTACAGTCCCCCTTTTTGCCCCACAGCCACTTTTTAATCCCATTTTTAGAACAGCTATAATTAAGATTAGGATTTAATTTTGTTTATGCAAGTAGCTAGTAGCATGATATGTATGTGTCTTAGCTTATTTTAGGATTTTAAGTTCATGTGGTAGCTTAATCTTTTCCTTAAAAGTACCCTCTTGCACCCCTTTATGTTCTGTCACAACTGCCCAAGGGACCCCTGTTGCACCCCTCTTTTTAGCCTATCATAAGCTCAATCTTAGCTACAACTCATTTTTCAATCTCCTTTTTGCATCAATATTGTTTGTGTTAGCTTATAACATGCTTAGGTATTAGTTTTAGAACTTAATCATAAGCTTGAAAGTACCCACTTTGTGCCCATCTTCAAGTCCCAAACAGCCCATACCCCACTCTGTACAACTTATTTACAAGCTGTTAGAGGGGTCCACATCGCCCCCATTTAGCTTTTTTAGGAACCCACTAGTGCTTATTTAAAATTTCTATGCTTATTTTTGAATTTAGAAGTGATTTGTTAGCTTAAATTTAAGCCAATAAAGCCCCTAAGTGGGCTGTTTATTCCACTGTTCCAGCAGCAGCAATAAGAGTTTTTTATTAGCTTATTCTCTCCTTTTCTTTGCTTATTTCCATCTCTTTTAGCTTATTTGGAAGTTCATATTTCACCATTTTACATCAAAGTGTGTCTTAAATTTGCATCTTTTTGCTTATTTCCTTCCCTTTTAGCTAATTTTCAAAGCTTTTTCACAGCTCATACAAGCTCCTTTTAAGCTTAAATTTGCATCTTTTTTATGATGGTGGCGTGGCAAGGCGGTGGTGGTCCTAGAGAGAGAGGGAGAGGCAGTAAGAGGGGTGTGATTGTGAAAACCATACATGTAAGTGAAATCCATCAAAGGAAATTTAAAGGATGAACGGTGTAATTGTTTAGAGCCACATGGACGATTTATGTAAATTTATGTAATTATTTTCTGATTAGAGGGTACAAAAGGAAAATTAGGCAAGTTTAGGGCTAATTTAGGAAGAAAAAAAAGTTCGATGCCCACAAATAGAAAAGGTGACAAGTTCGATGCCTTTTCAGACAATTTGCCCAATGTTTTTCGCATGAGAAACGTTACTTACCAACACTTTTATTCTTGTCTTTACTTATACTATCTTCTACTAATAACCATTCTCATTTTGTTTGTCACAACTTTTTATCTTAAACCAATGATTATGCAATATAAATTCTCAATGTTATTGTCTTAAACCCATTTCATTCTTTATAAGATACTATGAAAAAGAACCCATAAACTCATTTTTAATGCAACCCAAATCCATTTTACTAACCATAGTTTGATACAACTTTAATCCTTACATATTATTAATGGGTTTTTGCATAATATATGTGTTTAGCAATAATAAGAAACAATTAGACTATGTACGTCAATCTAACTACAAATGATATTGGTAATAATTATGTTTGTGGGTCGTGATATTGGTATTAAGGTTATATGTTTTGGTTCATTTGCATATATATCCCTCCAAAGATGCAAAATTACATATATATTCTTTGCATGCATAAAAATCATTGAACTATGTGTATCAAAAACTTGTAAGAAGGATATATATTGAATTATTCACCTTTGGAGGGATATATATGCAATTCCCCCATATGTTTAAACTAAGAAGATGAAGATTGAAAAAGAACAAGGGTAAAATGGTCAAGGTATAAATAATTATATATTTATTTATTTTTTTAAATATAATTTTGTTATTTGGATATATATGATATATATCTTGTTTAAGAAAGGATATATTTATACAATTATTAAGCTTTGCAAGAACATATATGCAATTCTCCTTTTTTTTTTATTAAATTAACATAATTTGTCTAAGTGAATATTATTTCGTTATGGGAGGTGATTTGTATATTCTCAAAATGATTGGGACACTCAAAATAATTGTGTTTGGACATTTATACCCTCACATGGGTGAAAATGTAAGTGTAATTATGAGGGTATAAATGTCCAAATACAATTAATTTAAGTGTACCAATCACTTTTGAGAGTGTACAAATCATCTCCCTTTGGTTATGTAGTTCTTGCATGATACCAATATATGATGGAGGCAACAATAGACCTACCACGTGATGAACAAAAGCTCAAAGCACTACTGAATCAAGTCATGGATCATATTTCAGTTGCTTTATTAGACCACGGCTTAGGAAGTTGGATGGACTTCGTAAATGTAACTTGTTTTTGCTTTATCTGGGATCGAAGATTATGTTTTATGTTTAGCATAAAACTGGTTGAATGGTGTTTTGAGTATGTTTAGCATTGCTTATTAAAAGTGGTTACTATATGATTATATGATTATGTAATGTTATATGATGCTTGTGTACTATTTTTTTGTGCTTCTAAGTTGATAAGGCTGCAATTGTGCAGTCGTTCAAGGTTATGGTATAAAAATACTAACTCTTTCCTTTTAATGTGTTTCTATATGTTAAAAGTAGCTATATGAGTTTGTGAAGGCTGAAGATCTTTGGTACATGGTTAGTGTTTGGGTATGGCTCATTTGTATAGAACCTCTGGTGAAGAGAAGAAAGATTATTGGTAATGGTATCAAGCTAAGGGAGAGGAATGATTAGCAATGCTCAAATGGAACACGCATGTTACAATTCCAGCTTGGAGACGGTTTGGTCATGAAGCTAGTCCATAAAGATCATGTAGTAGCATGCCTTTTTCTCTGGGAGCTAGTAGACAAAGTTCCTGCAGTCGCATGACCTTTTCTCTTGGAGATAAAGATCACATTAACAGGCATAATGGGGCTGGTCTTCCTACACGCATTACGCCGCTAATTAAGAGAGATTGGCTTTACCTCAGGTCATGTGTCTTAAGCATTTTATAAATATGTTTTTCCTTTAGGTTACAAGTTATCGGATTGTTATTCAAATGGTAAGTTTCGTGGACATATTCATTCACTATCTTTTACTTATGATCTCTGCATATTGCGGATATTGTTTGTGCAACTAGAGCCTGCTATAGATCTAGATCATGCTATAGATCTAGATCAATTGGCTACAACTGCTTAACTGAGAGGTTACTCAACTGTAACTTGTTTTAATCTAGTTGTTGTTCTAGCTAAAAGCTTTACTCATATAAACTCAAACTATCCGACTAAAACTAAGCAAAATAACAACAATACCAAGGGACAACAAAGTCAATATCCCAAAACACATACCCCAATCCCAAGTGAGATTGATAGACGACAAACCACCACAATGAATGAAGCACGTGCTTGAAATTTAAGGACATGAGCCATGGGCCCCTCAATGATACTAAACTTTCACAACCAGCCACTTTATACTGGAACCACACTGTCTTAAGCTGAGCACACAAACTGAGAAGACCACACTTGAGAAGGAATATACAGACATGGACAAAAATGCAGCCCACAAGTCAAAACCTTAAAATTGCAGACCTGCAACTAATGTCATAACAGACACACTGCAGCTGACCACACTTGAGAAAACATCTTCTATGCTTGATAATATCTTTGAAGCTCGTATGAACTCAAACTATCCGACTAAAACTAAGCTAAATAAAAACAATACCAAGGGGCAACAAAGTCAATATCCCAAAACACATACCCCAATCCCAAGTGAGATTGATAGACGACAAAACACCACAATGAATGAAGCACATGCTTGAAATTTAAGGACATGAGCCATGGGCCCCTCAATGATACTAAACTTTCACAACCAGCCGCTTTATACTGGAACCACACTGTCTTAAGCTGAGCACACAAACTGGGAAGACCACACTCCAGCCCACAAGTCAAAACCTTAAAATTGCAGACCTGCAACTAATGTCATAACAGACACACTGCAGCTGACCACACTTGAGAAAACATCTTCTATGCTTGATAATATCTTTGAAGCTCGTATGAACTCAAACTATCCGACTAAAACTAAGCTAAATAAAAACAATACCAAGGGGCAACAAAGTCAATATCCCAAAACACATACCCCAATCCCAAGTGAGATTGATAGACGACAAAACACCACAATGAATGAAGCACATGCTTGAAATTTAAGGACATGAGCCATGGGCCCCTCAATGATACTAAACTTTCACAACCAGCCGCTTTATACTGGAACCACACTGTCTTAAGCTGAGCACACAAACTGGGAAGACCACACTCCAGCCCACAAGTCAAAACCTTAAAATTGCAGACCTGCAACTAATGTCATAACAGACACACTGCAGCTGACCACACTTGAGAAAACATCTTCTATGCTTGATAATATCTTTGAAGCTCGTATGAACTCAAACTATCCGACTAAAACTAAGCTAAATAAAAACAATACCAAGGGGCAACAAAGTCAATATCCCAAAACACATACCCCAATCCCAAGTGAGATTGATAGACGACAAAACACCACAATGAATGAAGCACATGCTTGAAATTTAAGGACATGAGCCATGGGCCCCTCAATGATACTAAACTTTCACAACCAGCCACTTTATACTGGAACCACACTGTCTTAAGCTGAGCACACAAACTGAGAAGACCACACTTGAGAAAGAATATACAGACATGGACAAAAATGCAGCCCACAAGTCAAAACCTTAAAATTGCAGACCTGCAACTAATGTCATAACAGACACACTGCAGCTGACCACACTTGAGAAAACATCTTCTATGCTTGATAATATCTTTGAAGCTCGTATGGAAGGTCCTTAAAATACTCTTCCACCTTTGCGTATACAAGAACAAATAGATCGGGGAATAAATTGCGGAATGTTTCTTCAAATTCACTCGCATTACTCCCCAAATCATCTTCCAATGTTCTCCCTCCAGCTGTATCTCTCGATGAGAATGTGAGTATGTGAGTGTACCCATTTCTCATAAAACGTATAAGAGAAACGTTGGTTGAGTAGTAGTGCACCATTTCCTGCTGTGGGTTTTGGCTTGATGATGCTGCCTGCTTTGGGTCTTGTGCCGCCTTTTTTTGCTCTGTTTTTTCAGGCAGCTTTGACATAGCTTCAAAGACACCAGGTTTGAACCTAGACGTCCAATCAGACTTATTTTTAACAAGAGGCACAACCTTAAGACGATTTACAGCTTTTCTTACATCCACGGGCTTCGGGTTTGTCTCGTCTAGGTAGTTACTTAGGACTTGGAAATATCTAAGACGCTCATGAGCGGGCCAAAAAGCTATGTGATTGCATAGATTTTTGGATGCTGGTGTTTTGCTGGTCAACATGTTCAAAGAATATATATTAGTTAACTTAAAAAGAAATGGGTGATTAAGAAGAAATTGGTCACAACGTAATCATAGATATTCTGATGCTGTGGAAAATAAGCAGTTGACTGGAAAGAGATTGTTATTTAGAATTGAGATCTCATACTACATCACAACTGGTTGGTGTGTCTATACTGTTTTGAAATTGTGCGATGATCTTGATATCATACAAAAGATGATCAAGGATGATTTTGCAAAGGTGGTTTTGATCTATTTATGATCTACTCTTTTGAGATTTTGTAAGTAAAGTAAATTATTATGTATTCAACTAATATTATATGTATAATTTGCTTATTTAGGCTGTTGAAAATGGGAGTGATATGGATTTGGCTAAAAATGATGGACCTGTGGAGTATAAGTCACAGGTGATACAATTTATAATCATTAAAGCAGCCACTGTAAAAACAAGCGTTTTGTAGTACTATTTGAAAGGATGAAAAATCCTTAATTGGTGTTTAATACACAATTTATATTGTTGATGCTTCTTTTTGTTTCTTTTTTTATTATCTTATTTTAGTGTAGAATTGCTTAACACATGTTATTTATTTTTTGATGATGTATTAACTACGTGCTAATGATGCAAACAACTTTGACTATCATTGCTAATTTTTAAAACTGGTGAATAATTGGTCGTGTATGTTTTGGTATTATTAACATTTTTTAACACTCTTAAGTTGTTACGTGTACAAGGTATAAAGACTCCTATTAACATAGCATTTTTATCTTCAGACAAGCAATAAGATAGAGCCATACCCTGGTTTTGGTACTGGCTCGACAGCATTAAGCTTCTGCAAAAGATCCAACACCTCTCTATTTGTCCCTTTTTTGACCAATTTATCGAATCCAACTGTCATCAAGGTTGTTTTAGCCCTAGGAGGCTCGTGAAATCCTTTGGTCATGTAAACCAAGATGAATTGTCCCACGTCATAAAGATTGTCGATACGATGATCTATTAAATGCAAACAATATATACAAAGTATTATCATTACAATGAACTTGAGTATAATAAAGAAATAAATGCAATTAAATACCTTCGGTCTGTTCTGGGGTTGGGTTAGGAGAACTTCCAAGCGATTTCTTTTGCTGACCTTGGACCTTCCCAAAGGACTCACAATTTTCGAGACCTCCAATCTTTATATTCTTGTTCTTGTCAATCCATATGTTATCAAGAGAAAGCTTTTTGTGAATTAAATTTCTAGAATGCAAATGCGAAATTCCAGAAACTAACCCGCTGCATGAAAAAATAAATATAATGATACATGAGAATTAGAAAGCTTGCGTGTTTCCGTCAGTAAAAAGTGTTTATTATATTTCAGAACACAATAAACATATATGTACCCTTTTATAATTAGAAAAAAGGTTTTTTTGTTTGCACATTTAGATACACTTGAGATTACTTTCAACAAATTCAACACACTTTCTTGCAGAAAAAATAATTACTCCAGTTGAAAGAGCAAGCCAAAGAATGAGAAATCAAAACAAAAACCAGCTCCTGAACATGATTTTTCAAAACATAATTGTTAAATTCTTCTAGCAATCAGGTAACCAAATATGACTATCCCTAGAATCTTGTACACCAAACGAAACTATAACTACTAGAATCTGTATTGAAATCAAACAGGACCTCAATTTGTAGTCAGAATGGCAGCATGATATAGTCAGTTTGGAATTGCGTATTACAAGCACTTCAAACAACCCTAAAACACATTATCTGATGTTGATCTATCCTAAAACAACCCAAACTTGTGACCTCTTTAGGCTGTTACCACTAATCTGGGACATATTAAATGTTTCATTTCCATGTTTAAACTACTTATCATATATAAACTTTTGTTTTTGACTGTTAATGTTGAATTTTTTTTGACGGTTAAAAAAGTGCAAGACATACCTCATGATTTTCACCGACTCCTCACTCATCTCTTTGTATACGGTGCTGCCATCACAGATAAAATCCCTCAAGGTCCTATGACACTTTTCAAATGCAAAGTAATCATGTTCGTCATCACTTTCCCAACCAAGAAATGTACAAATGTTGGGATGGCATGCAGAATTCCAAAGCCTATGAACTTTCTTCTTTGCCTTAGAATCATCTCTTCTAGCCTTCTCAATTAGAGCCTCAATGCCGTCATACGTTCCTTTGTAAAATTTGGACCCATTATCATCCTTTTTTTTAATGCAGTTTTTTTCAGTCAATATAGAGAGATCGATTCTCGAGTTCCTAGAAAGCAAAGCATTCACATTGGAGATTTTATCCTTTGAAATCTTATTCTCATCCTCTAATTCAATTTGTTTCAAACTTAAACTACTCTTTTCCCTGATTAAATTGTTGATTGCACAACCACTAGGAAAGCGGTATACCTTGTATTGAACACACGCATTGACATAGCTTTGAATATTTGGAGTATGAAACACTAAGCATTGTGTACGACGACTCTCGGGACAACGACTATGGGGAAACAATGCTTCGATTCTTGCAAATCGCAAGGACCATAAGGGTGAGGATCGGTGTAGATAAAAGTCTACCCGTTTAATCAGGAAGTGATCCAACCAATCTTTATTCTCGAAAGCGTTTGAGTACGAGTCAAAGTAATGAATGACTTTTCCCGTTTGATAATCTATAAGATAGCACATTTCATTCATAGTAACATCTGTACCCACTCCTCCTTTATGATGCTCATTAAAATACTCTTCAAGTAACTCTTCAGTCTCGTACGGAATAAGCTGCACAAACAAAAGTAATCAATAACGCACATAGAAACTTGATGTGTTATAAAGTTCAGTAAATTCTAGTATGATGGGTTATCATGTATATATGTGAACTCTTTATAACTACTCCAATACAGTAAAAAAGCAAGAAATCAAAGCCATTTGATTAAGTCACTTCTGGTTTGAATATTACTAACATCTATAAATATTATCTCTTATGATATAGCCTTTTTTTCTAACATGGATTTAACCAACCTCTGTGAGGATCCATAATGACTAATGGCAGTAACATGAATATGTCATGTATCCGCAAAGGCGCAATAAGTTGATTATCAGAAGGTTGCACAATACATGATACATCCTTATATAGCAGCAAGGCAAGGTACTATCGTTCTAATCAAAGAATCTATATTACTTTGTGGAATGTGGCACACCCGTTAGGGTAACCTGGTGATCCACCTAGAAAACGTGACATCACTGAACTAAAGAACAATATGTGACACAACCATTCAATTCGGCCAAGGACTAGTAACCCACATCGTTACACGTATGAGGTAAGTATGTATGAGTATTTATCCATTAGATCTTTGAATTATCTAAATTGAAGTGTTCAAATTGGAATACAGTGGAGTCTAATTTTCTTTGAATAAAAAGGAAAATAAAGAAGAAGAAAAATAATTTAAGTCAGATTTTATTTTTCACTACTTTATTTATTCACTGATAAAAAACATATAGTTGGTTTGAGTGAGACCACAATGACTCTATAATATATGAAAGGTGAAAGAAGATGTATCCTTATTTGACTTACCACTGTGAATAGGTATCTTTTATAAGTCAGGTTATACTACATTAACTGATTAAAAAAAGTGTGCAGTATTGTTGAGCAGTTTAACCATCAGATGCTCTTTCAAGCTTTTCGAGTCTAACCATGCTTCGAAGCTAATTCCAATAACATCCTCACTCACTTAAGTAATCCTAGTTGTAGGAGGTAATAAATTGCTACCATTTTCACTATAAATACCGACTTGAAGTTCGGTTAGTCGTGATACACTATACTATGGAGTGGCTATACCACAAGAGGTACAAAAGATGTAATCCCACAGGGAATCACTAGACATCGACACACCAACATTTTGTAAACTGATACACTTAATGAACCATGTGTCATAGTCGCACTAAGCTGATTATTTGGCATGACCATTGAATTGTCCACGGGTGAACAACCCGTATAGTTGCACATATAAGGGTATGGCCCAGGTCACATAAGTCGCCGTTTACTAGTGCAACCACTCGACTACGTGGTGAAAGCCAATATGAATTCAGTAGGCGCGACTCTCCCGTGGAATTAATTAGACCCGGAGGTAAGCAAAGTCTTCTCTCGGTATATAATAAGGTTCACCACAACTGAGTTTTTAAACAATAACAGACACGATTGTTGATGTTATACTATTCTTACTCAGTTACTCGTATATTGAACCACTAATATATTTTACTTTTATAATTAAGGCTTTGAATAGGAACTACCGAAAGAACACTTATGCTTATATACATCCCTAAAACACACTATCTGATGTTGATCTATATCCTAAAACAACCCATATTGTCTCTAATTCAATTTAGGGAGATCTCTCAGGTTGCTTATACTATCAAAAAATCTGCTAATCCTTCTACAGGGTGTTTTGAATAACATTTCTAAAATATAATAAGCACTTTGTAACGGAAAAACAACTTGGGCCTATTTTACATCGAAAATAAGCACTTGTTAGTAAAAAGTGCTTATTATATTTCAGAACACAATTCCAAACAAATATGTATCCTTTTATAATTAAGGGATAAGGTTTTTTTGTTTGCACATTTAGATACACTTGAGATTACTTTCAACACGTTCAACATGCAGAAAAAATAAGTACTCCAGTTGAAAGAAGAAGCCAAAGAATGAGAAATCAAAACAAAGGAGGTGTTTGTTTAAGCTTATATACCGGGCTTATGGCTTATGTGGTTTTCGGCTTATGCTTCGTAAGTTCACTTTTTATGGCTTATTTTAAAACTTTTCGCTTATTATGACATGATAAGCTCATATAAGCCGAAAAAATTCAAAACAAGCCATAAAAAGCGGGGTTATGAAACATAAGCTGATAAGCACATAAGCCATAAGCCCGTTATATAAGCTTTAACAAACACCCCCAAAAACCAGCTCCTGAACATAATTTTTCAAAACATAGTTGTTTTATTCTTCTAGCAATCAGGTAAACAATTTATATGACATGATGGTAAAAACTGCATACACATATGACCTAACAAAACAATACAGCTTAATGTAATTTTCAAAACATAATAGTATTAGTACTCATGTGAAAGAAGAAGCCAAAGAATGAGAAATCAAAACAAAGGAGGTGTTTGTTTAAGCTTATATACCGGGCTTATGGCTTATGTGGTTTTCGGCTTATGCTTCGTAAGTTCACTTTTTATGGCTTATTTTAAAACTTTTCGCTTATTATGACATGATAAGCTCATATAAGCCGAAAAAAATCAAAATAAGCCATAAAAAATGTGGTTATGAAACATAAGCTGATAAGCACGTACATAAGCCATAAGCCCATTACATAAGCTTTAACAAACACCCCCAAAAACCAGCTCCTAAACATAATTTTTCCAAACATAATTGATAAATTCTTCTAGCAACCAGGTAACCAAATTATTATATAACATGATGGTAAAAACTGCATACACATATGACCTAACAAAACAATACAGCTTAATGTAATTTTCAAAACATTTAGATACACTTGAGATTACTTTCAACACGTTCAACATGCAGAAAAAATAAGTACTCCAGTTGAAAGAACAAGCCACAGAATGAGAAATCAAAACAAAGGAGGTGTTTGTTTAAGCTTATATACCGGGCTTATGGCTTATGTGGTTTTCGGCTTATGCTTCATAATCATAAGCTCACTTTTTATGGCTTATTTTAAAACTTTTCGGCTTATGTAAGCTTATTATGACATGATAAGCTCATATAAGCCGAAAAAAATTCAATATAAGCCATAAAAAGCGGGGTTATGAAACATAAGCTGATAAGCACATAAGCCATAAGCCCGTTATATAAGCTTTAACAAACACCCCCAAAAACCAGCTCCTAAACATAATTGTTAAAATCTTCTAGCAATCAGGTAACCAAACTATTATATGACCTAACAAAACAATACAGCTTAATGTAATTTTCAAAACATAATATTAATTAGTTAAAGGAAGATCGACCTGAGGGTTGTCGGGGTTTTCGGGCTTGAAGTGATACAATTGGCTTCTGTAATCTCCTTGTTTAAGGTCTGCATAGTCATCGACGTTCTCTCCTTGCTTTGCTATGTGTAAAAAACCATCCGTTTCCAATCTCCAGTAAATTCTGCCAGACTCATTATTCACCAAAAGACACATCCCATCATAAGAGGCAATCAAGAAAAGATGATGTCCAACACTGAAAACATAAAATAAATAATGGAATTAGGGTTTAGAATTAAAAACTATCAAAAAAGCAAATCTGAAAGTACAAAATTGGAATTAGGGCTTACATATCAAGGTCCCCTCTAGGAACTTCCACAACTTCCATTTCTTCCACAATTTCCATTTCTCGTAATGAAGCCATTAGGTTAACAGTTTGTGTTTTGTTTGTGTTTGCAGAAATGAAGAATCTCAATCAATACCGTTTTGTGTTTGAATTGGAGTTTAATTTTGGTAGTTCAAGTACTTGCCGCCGCTGCGTTTGTTTGGAGTTTCCCTATTTAGTGTTACTTACATTTACATCCCTGTGTTTGCTAAGATTGCATAAACCCTCCCCGGTCTTTCGTATGGTTAGTCCTTCCCCGTTAGTTGCTACTATTCTCAGGTCAGTTTTGTCTTTTTGTTTTGTCGTCCCTAGGGGTGTGCACGGTCCAAAAACCGGACCGGACAGAGACTCGATTTCGGCAAAAATCTTAGACCGAGACCGGACCGAATATGGTCGGTCCGGTCCAACAAGGCCAAATTAGCCCAAATTCGTCTGTTTTGGTCCGGACCGGACCGATGACCGAATTAGCCCAAAAGCCGAGACCGCGGACCGGACCGAATGTGGTCGGTCCAGTCCAGTCCAGTCCGGTCTCGGTCGGTCCAGTCCGTTCGGGTCATTTGCTCAGCCCTAGTCGTCCTAATTGACTATCCAAATCCAACCCGACACAAACATATCCCCTATTAAACCCAAAATAAACTAATACTTAAACCCTAAATTCACTTCCTTTCAACCCTCATTATTTTATTTCCATTCCACTTACAATCCTTGAAATTAGCAAAAATTAAATGAGTACACCAATCCAGCTTTGGCACATAAGAGCTGATGGAGAAGTTTTTGATGTTAAATCAGTTTATGGTAAAAACCCTAATACATTTTTTTGTGTTCATATTTTAAGTTTTTTATTTGTGTTTTTATGTATTTGTTATTGATTTTTTTTTTTTTGTTTGTTTGATGATGAAACAGAATCGTATCCGCAGTTGTTTACAATGATGATCCATCATAGTGGAAGATTCACAGACCTACCAAAGAGGAAGTATGTTGATGGTAAGGTAACATTCGTGGACTTAATAGACATTAATCAATGTAAGATTGATATCTTAGACACAATAATGTACCAGAGCTTAGGTTTTGAAGAGAAACTGTTGTATCACTACAAGCTACCAATGAAAAGTTTGGATACTGGATCTTTAGCTATTGCTGGTGATATTGGTGAAATGCTAAAGTATGTTCAGAAGCATAGGATTATTTATGTGTATGTTGAGCATGGTACCTCATACTTGGACCCTGATGTGAATGTAGTTGATTTAGATACACAAGTTAGGCCTTCTAATGCAGTTAATGAGACTGAGGATGAGGCTAGTGATGAGACTGAGGGTAAGGGTGAGGCTAGTGATGAGACTGGGGGTGAGACTTATGGTGAGGCTAGTGATGAGACTGATGGTGATGATAAGGCTAATGATAATACTGAGGATGAGGTTGAGAATATAGTTGATGATGAGCACATGGTCGATGAGGTTGAAGTAAACATGAATGGTTTTAGGTTTGAAGTTGAAGGTAAGTTTATAGACCCAATACAACCTAACTTGAACATAACTGAAACTGATTTGGAAGTGCTTGATTTTGATTCTTTTGAAAGTGATTTAGATGATGATAAAGAAAGTGCTAGAAGAAATTGATTGAGAAACTTAAGAAAACTAGCTGGTAACCTAACTTCAAAAAAATAGTTTTTTTTGTTGGAAAGGAGTTTCCAAATAGGGATATAGCAAAGGACATGATAAGAGCACATGTTGTGGAGACTAGGAGAAACATTCAAATTGTTAAGAATGATAAAATAAGGGTAAGGGCACAGTGTTTTGGTGTAGTTCCAGTGACAGTTAAAATGACAAAAGAAATGATCATCAATAAAGCAAAAGAGAAGGATATGAAAGTAATGGATCAAGGCAAAAAAGTGGAGGGAATTATAATAGGAAAAGGTAAGGCTAAGAAAGACAAAATGGTAAATGCAGAGGGTAAAAGGAAGGGCAAATGGTAAATGCAAAGCAGGTGGACATACCTCAATGTCCTTGGGTTTTGTACATTTCAAAAGGGGATAAAGGTAAGTGGTTGGTGAAGACTTATAAAGAGGAGCATAATTGTTTACAATCCAGAAAAATAAAATCATGTACATCTACTTTTCTGTCTAAACACATCCAAGATCTATTGGTCAGGAACCCAGAAATGCCAGTCAGAGCTGTTTAAGAACAAATGCAAAAAAAAATTCATGTGAGTGTCACTAAGACAAAGGCATTTAGGGCTAAAGCAAAGGCAAAGGTTAACTTAAAAGAAGATGCTAAGCTACAGTATTCTTTATTGAGGGATTATGTGATGGAATTGAAGAGGTCTAACCCAAACATAACTGTAAAGATTGATGTGTGTGGGGAAGAGAATCCAAATTCACCAACAAGAGTTTTCAGAAGAATTTATGTTTGCTTGTGTCCTTTGAAGGATGGTTTTAGAGCTGCTGGAAGGGAGTTGTTAGGCTTAGATGGAGCCTTTATAAAAGGTTAGTATCCAAGGCAATTAATCATTGTTGTGGGTGTGGATGCAAATAGTGGCATCTACCCAGTTGCCTATGGGATAGTGGAAGCGGAATCAATACACTCATGGACTTGGTTCTTGACTTGCTTAGGTGATGACTTGGATTTATACAGCAATTCAAACTTTACATTTATGACAAATAGGCAAAAGGTTAGTATCATTAATGACTGCATATTTTTTATGGCATTTATTTGATTTCTTATATTGTTGTTTAAGGAAACTAATTTATTACTATTTTATGACTTGATATTAGGGGTTGTTGCCAGCTATTGCCAATCTATTCCTGCAGCTGAGCATATATATTGTGTCAGGCATTTTCATGAAAACATGAGCCTGACTTGGAGATGTAGTGAATACAAAGAGATGTTGTGGAAGTATTCAATATGCAATTGTTGGAATAGTTGCCATGACTTTTATAAGTTTTAAGGAGTTACGGGATTGGTTAGTCAAACTCGATAGTCAAAACTATAAGTATTAAATGTTATGTAAATGGTTATACAAAATATGATATGTCATAATTATAAGAAAGATGGACTTAAAGGACTAATGTTGTCAACTAGTAATTATTTTATAAAGTTAATGTGGCCAAAATGAGAAGAATGGCACTTAAGGGACCTAATGTGCCAATTAGGCAAACTTTCAACTAACAAATATCTGGATACTTCTTATAGTAGCAAAATGGTTCCAGGATTTTTTATATGTGTGTTTTATGTCGCTTCAACAAGAGAGGAGGGAAAATCCATGAAGTCTGAATGATCATTGGAAGAAAGACTAGTGTTTAGATTCAAGTAATGAATCCCTTTTGTGAAGATCGTTTATGAGCTTTAGGGATTAACAATAACAACGATAATAAGATGCACAACGGATTAAAGAAACATCATTATTATTATTAAGGTTCTTCGTCATCATCTCTAACAACTACTATAATACAAACCAAAAGCCCCAATCCTACTTGATCAATGTAGGACGGTTCTCTAACAGGGATCAACGAAACCTTGATTACCTTGGGGCTAAACACTAACCATCTATCCCTATGCATTTATACATTACGCCTAGATTACACACACACACCCCTTTGGTGTTTACATCGCTTGACACTTTTTAACCTACGTCCTATGTCCTCTTTATATATTAGAGGATTAGGGTTACAAATGACTACAAAGGATTAAAAAATAAATTCTACATTAACAAGTCCTTTGTGATTCATTCTTCATCATTTAAAGAATTCTTCCATAGTCTTCTTAAGTCTTTCATCTTTCACATGTTTTGTCTTATCAACTCAAATATTAGACCCAACAATCTTCCCCTAGTTGATAATGACAAAACCACATAATCACAAACTTCCCCTGAAGCTAATATATATGAAAGATAACGACTTCCCCTTAAACATGCAATTCACCAAGGATCTTCAAGATGCAAATCTTCTATGTGATGCCTTCTTCCCTTTTTTGTCATAATCCACTAGGAGAAGCTAAGTAGAAGCAACTTTGATCTTCAAAACCACGAACCAATATCATACGACTAATCCATCTTTCCAATGCCTCAATATACCCTCCATGAAGTTTCGCACTAAAAATGAAATTAAGGAAATAGAAATTTGAACCAATAGTACAAATACCAACAAGTAGTAATAAAAACCTTCCCCTCAAATGATGCATGTAGTACCATAAGAACTTGTCGAATAACTAACCAACAAGAATACCGAACGCCATGTTGTACCATCCATAAATGAGCATCCTAAGTAAAGCATTAGGTTTGAAAGATGACAACAACAATATCCGATATCAAGCTGTAGTAACTAATGTAAAACAGTTTTATGGTCAACGAACACCCTAAGAACTTTTCAAATAACTAACCACCATGGTAACAAATACGTTGTAGTTTCATCCATGAAGAACATAGTACCTACCAAAATACTGATAAAGATGACTACAATCGCATTTGAAACCAAGCAGAATATGTGAAAGTTCTAAGAGTAACCGGTAGAAACCATGTAAAAGCGTCCATACCCTGAACATGACAACTACCTTTACCAATCTTCAATTATCACCAAAGTTCAAACAGTGAGTGTACCAAGAAGGAATATTTTGAACTTTAAAATCAAACCAAACTCCTGTGTGTGTCGTCCGATAAACTCCATACCGAAATATCCAGCTTATGTAGACAAAAACCAACCAGATTGCTCATAATACTTAATCGACCCATGTGAAAATACCAAAACTAGAGCAATAAAAGAATGTAGTCTACTTGGTCAACAATATCAAGCTAGTATGGATACATGCACCTATCAGTATCATAATAATCATAATGTATTCCACCGTCCCACGTTTGAGTTGAATGAAACAACATACCACCAACCAATTCAATAAGTCACTGACCCATGTTGAAAAATATAAAACCTTACCAATGAGATTAGTATATTGCAAACAGAAATATTATTGATTGAGAGCTCATGCAAAACTTTCCTTAACCCTTGGCAGCCTTAAACCTTAACCTTGTAACCATGTCCAAGAGCAGTCATAACATAGAGGGAGCAGTAATAACGGATTAGAACCAGCAATACTAAAGGGCAAGATAGCAGTAATAAAGATATAACGAGCAGTACAAACTCTTAACAAGCAGTACTAAGTCTTACCACGAGCAGTACAAACTGCTACCGTGACAGCAATACCAAAATTCCATAGCATTACTAACAAGATAACAATTAGGACCAATAGTACAAGCATTACAAATGGGAAAGCAGTACTAACTGAATAAAAATAGTAGTATTAAAGTACCATGGCAACATTGTCGAGCAAATAAGCATGGGTAAGTCCTTATGAGCAAAGAAGTAAGATTACTTTCGAAGACCAGTAGGCTCACACTCAACAAAACTAGTAACCTTAGTTGGAACCATTCGTCAAAAACACCTCAGCAAAATCACATAACAATCATGAATAGAAGCATTAATTGCTAGTTAGGGTTTTGCAAAAACCTAACAATCTTTAATCGATATGTAAAGCAGATTGTAGCAGTTTAATCGCAACATCATCAAAACATATCAAAACACTTTCCTTCCTACTAAATCCAGAAGTATAATATGCCATTAACACTAGGGTTTCATGATAGTAAACAGTAGCGATCTAGGGTTTTGTTAAAAAAAATTAAGAATGAATCCTAGAATTCAAGAAACCCTAAAAATCTTTTGTCATCGTTATATCATCAGCTTCTTATCAAATCAATCAGCTTCTTGGAAATCAAATATGTTTCGTTACTTAAAAGCACGTATAACCAACTTCCATAATGAATAAATTCCACAGAAAGCGAAATTAAAGAAGTTGATATAGAGAAAACCCTAAAAAAATCGAATATCAAAACCTCTGTCTATAGCAGTTTTCAACAGTAAATAACTTATATCCAGAACTGAAATGGAAGATCCCTCCAGTGAAAAGTTAGCTAGATGTACAGAGAAGCTCCACCAAAAATTTTGTCCCGATCCAACGGTTAACAAAAAAGTTATCACTGTTTGAAAACAGCCCTGCACGAAGATACGAATCTTTGCAACAACTTTGATTTTTCTTCCATTTTTCAAAAAACCTTGTAGATCCCTATATCAAGAGCTCCCCACTCTGATACCAATTGTGAATATCGTTTATGAGCTCTAAGGATTAACAATAACAACGATAATAAGATGCACAACGGATTAAAGAAACATCATTGTTATTGTTAAGGTTCTTCGTCATCATCTCTAACAACTACTATAATTCAAACCAAAAGCCCCAATCCTACTTGATCAATGTAGGACGGTTCTCTAACAGGGATCAAGGAAACCTTGATTACCTTGGGGCTAAACACTAACCATCTATCCCTATGCGTTTATACATTACGCCTAGATTACACACACACATACCTTTGGTGTTTACATCGTTTGACACTTTTTAACCTAAGTCTCATGTCCTCTTTATATACTTGAGGATTAGGGTTACAAATGACTATAAAAGACTAAACAATAGATTTTTCATTAACAAGTAAGTCCCTTGTGTTTCATTCTTCATCATTTGAAGAATTCTTCCATACTCTTCTTAAGTCCTTCATCTTTCACATGTTTTGTCTTATCAACTCAAATATTAGACCCAACACCTTTCGATGTCCATATGTAAGTAAGTAATCCATATTTATATTTGATAGAAGAATTAAGAGTTAGAGTTTATGTACCAAATTTGGGGGAATTAGGTAAATGGTGTTTTGAATCTAATTAAAGATTATAGTAATTATGAGATGATTATATTGGGTCTAAGTTAATAATTTAATAGGGTTAAATAATCATATAATTATTGGATGGTTATGTGATAATTAGAGGTATTTAAAGAGGAGCTATTAGTTTAGTAATTATGATTTTTTAAGTGTTTATGGTTATGATGATTTAACCTAGGATGTGAAGAAGAATCTAAGGATGGTGTTGATGATGATGATTCTAGTTGGTATGATTAGTTTGGAATTAAGGTAAGTAAACCGGTCATTATATAGTGTTATAATGATTCTACACATTATATGTTATGTGATTTTGTTATGCTAAGAAATGGGGTAATTGAATGTATATGCTTTTGTAAAGTGTGGTTGAGACTAGTTTGGCTTAATTAGTCATGAAAGTTAGGCAAGGTGGATTAGGCTAAGGTATGTTGATGTTCGACCTATAGGAAATTGTAACACCCCGTGGACGACACGACTTTAAATCATCAAAACATTAAAACTTTTACGCGGAAACGACTTGACTTAAAACTGGCCTGCTGTTACTAATCGTTAAACTGATATAATTCTGTAACAAACTGACCATTGAAAGTATTTTTACATGAAACTAGACTCAATTACCTTCGAAGTGACGGGTGGCATGACCCGTGAAGACTTACGATTAAAAAGATATGATTTTTCAAAAACTGACTTCGACTAGTTCTCCAAACTAGTTCTCCAACTAGTTCTCCACTAGTTCTCGAACTTGTTCTCCAACTAGTTCTCCACTAGTTCTCCAACTATTTTAACCACTTTACAAACACTTAACCATATACATTGTTTTTCCAAACATTCTTGACCCGTTTGACCCAAAATGGGTTAAAATATACCTTGTCCCAAACACCCCTTTTTCTGCATATCCCTTTTATGTACTTTTGACCCATTTTCTGGAAAACGACTTCTATAACATGACATAACACCAAAACTTTCATAAATTATTAGGTCATTATAAACATCAAATATATGCATAAACTTGGTCATATTGACCTACAGAAACGTGCTTTACAAAGTGACGGGTATTATGCCAAAATACCCGTTTTGACCCGTTTGCGTACACCACTTATACATAACTCTTTAACATATATTAAAACCTGTAAAATGACTTTTAAAACATTTCAAAGACTTGACACTATAAACATTAAACCTTTTATGACTCTCGGGGGACAACTTTGACTTCGAGCTCGGTACATCTACCTAGCTCCTAACTTTCTTACTACCTTCCCATTCTTCACAACAATCCATGGTTTAGCCATGCTCCAAAGAACAAACCTTAGCATCTTCAATACAAGAGAACCTACAAAATGTAGTCAACTATAACGTAAGCGAAAACGCTTAGTAAGTAATTGGCTAATACATTCTAAGGCTTCCATTATCAAATATGCATCACAAAGCATCTCTATAACACACAAGCTATAACACCTTTAACACATAAAGCACACAACACATACCTTAATCTTATCATGATCCAACAAACTCTAAAACATGCATTTAACCAATCTTCTAGTCACAACTATAACAATCATAATCACATCATTTAATAACTTCCACATTAAGCACATAGTAACCAAATTACTTACCTTAGCATCCAAGCTAAGCAATTATAACAACATCATCATCTTCATCATCAATATCCCTCATCATCCATGGCTAACATTTGTATAAGGATTAATATTAAGGCTTCAATACTTTATATAACACATTAATCCATCATCAAATTGGTCTCAAGACCATCTACTCTTTTTCCCTCCAATTTCATTCACGACCCACACCACACATACTTATTATTTCGGATAAAATGAAGGATGTGGACTTATCCAGAATTATGTAGGTGGTAACTTTGGCCATTTGACATAAATGGTCCCTCAAGTCTCATTATTTCTATATTGGCCACAAATACTTCTATAACATATTTACAAAATGGCAACTTAGGTCCCCCTTCTTTCTATAACTATAACATAACATGTGTTAACTATTAGTTTGACTATCGGGTTGACTAGTCAATTTAACATTCGTTGACTAACCAATCACGTTAAACCTTGGTCAATTTCATCTAAGGTGGAGCCTATTTGTATCCGGGATACGGGTCTAACAGAAATGTTGTGCTTAAGTGAATTAAGGTATGTGCTAATGTTTAATGATTTGCAATGGTTAATGAGTTATGATGTATCATGTATGAATGTCTATGATAACATGATACGATCGCTTTACTTACTAAGCTTTATGTTTACGGTTTAATATGTTAATGTTTTGTAGGTCCATACGTGATGGTGATGGTAAGCATTGGATTAAGGCTTATGGATTGCTAGAAGGGAGTTAGAAGATTGGTAAGAAAGTAAGAGCTTAGGTAGATACCGAGCTCAAGTCCATGTTGTACCCTCGAGAGTCTAAATGGTTTTGTAAACGTGTTGTCAATTGTCAAGGTATGTGTCGCAATTGTTGAAGTAATGGAGTCGTTAATGGTGTGTCATAGTATGATTTAGTGTTAATGGTCTTGTCTAAAGGGGTGTTTGGGATAATGTGTAATTATACCCATTTTGGGTTGTAAACGGGTTAATGATTATGAATATGATTTATTATGTTAAGTTAATGATTTCTGGAAGATTTGAAGTAATTCGGAAGTGGTAAAGGTTGTATGTAATTAAAATGGGTCAAAACGGGTATTTTACATAAAGTACCATTCCGAAGGTAAATTGGTTAATGTTTATGAATGGAAATGATACATATGAGGTCTTAATAAATTCTGGAAATTTTGGTGTCTTTGAGAGTAATAGAAGTTGCTTTCCGAAAAAATGGGTCAAAAGTGTATAAAAGGGATATGCAGAAAAATGGGTGTTTGGGACAAGGTCAGTTTTAACCCATTTTGGGTCAAACGGGTCACGAATTTTGGAAAAACAATTTATATGGTTAATTGTTTGTAAAGTGGTAAAAATAGTTAGAGAACTAGTTGGAGAACTAGTGGAGAACTAGTTGAAGAACTAGTGGAGAACTTGTTGGAGAATTAGTCGGAGTCAGTTTTTAAATAATCATATCTTTAAAATGGTAAGTCGTCACTTGTCCCGCCACCCGCGTTTCGAAGGTAACTGAGTCTAGTTTTATGTAAAAATACTTTCAAGGGTTAGTTTGTTACAGAATATATCAGTTTAACGATTTGTTACAGCAGGTAAGTTTTAAGTCAAGTCATTTTCGCGTTAAAGTTTTTATTTTTGATTATTTTAAGTCGTGTCATTCACGGGGTGTTACAATTAGTCCTATTATATTTTTCCTAGAGTATGTGAGAGAGTACCTCATGAAGAGAATTGTGATTGTTTGAAAGGTAATTGAAAAGAGTGAGGGACCTTTAACTCTAGCTGTTACTAGTATTTTTAGATCAATCAAACAAGCTTCAATGGACTATATTGTTGATTAGAATGGGGCATACTTGTGTCAAGTCAAGGGTGCATGGGGTGAGCAATGTGTACTTAACTTGAATCATAGGGTACGCGGTTGTAGAAAGTGGGAAGTCTCTGGTATACCCTGCAAGCATGTTGTTGCTTGCATTCATGAAATGGCAGACAATGGCATGGATGTGGGGTTACCAGAAGACTGGGTTCATCAGTCTTATAAACTTTAGACTTGGAGGGATGTATATTCCTTTAAAATAAATCCAGTGAATTGTAAGTAGTATTGGGAGACGTTTGATTGCCCAACTACACTACTTCCACCAAAGCAACATCCTCGGATAGGTAGGCCACAGAAAAATAGGAAGAAGAGTGCTGGTGAGATTTGTATGGTTAAAGATGGGAAATTGTCAAGAAAAGGAAAAATAGTGACATGTGTTATTTGTAATGGTACAAGGCACAATAAAAGAAGCTGCACAGCAAAATCAGGTATTCAAGGATAAACAAATCAATCTGTTAGTAACAAAAGGGCAAGAACAAATGAAGAAGCTGGTGGAAGTCAAAGTGCAAGTCAGAAAAAGAAAAAGAAACAAGTCAATCATGTCAAAAGTCAAGGTGGAAGTCAAGCTCCAAGTGAACATGGAACTGTTGTTGCTGCAAGCCAAGCTGCAAGTCAACCAACCAGTCAACATGGAACTACTACTTTATGAATTTCTTATGGTTTTATGGCTTTAATACTATGTTTTGTTGTGTTTCAAGACAATGTGTCCAGTTCCCACGGTTTCTTTTATGATTATTTTATGCTTTTTCAAGTTTCCAAACTATGTGTTTGCTATGTTTCAAGACAAATGTATGGCAAGGGCCTTTTAAGACTATGTTTTGTCTTGTTTTGGATACTAATTGTTTGTGTCATTTTATGCTTTCGAGTAGTGGTCATTTTATGCATAACATTCTATGTTCATTTTCAAGACAATGTAGTGGTCACTTTTAAGAGTATAGCAAAACCTGAAACTTTGTTAACATAAAATATAGGAGTGCATTAAACATCACTAAACATGTCATTGAAAATTGTTAACCATTACAAACTAATAAGATCAACTAGTAGTTTTGTTTATCATGCATACACCGCAGAGAATATTACTTGTAAAACATAACAACAAACAATAACCAACTACAAATCAACCAAATCTTCAGTCTACGGTTTGCAATTGCCATTATGTTCAAACTTTCTTGAGTGGCATTTCTTGATGTTAACAATTTAGGGATAATAGCCCTTGCACGAGCACACATTGGAGGATCAAACCATAAGAAGAAACCACAATTTGGAACAAAAAATCATAAGAACAGAAAATAAGTTAACACTTTCTAACCAAAAAATCAAAACCAATAAACTTAACTTACAATCATAAGAATACAAACAGAAAATAAGTTAACACTTTCTTGTGTTTGATGGGTTTAAGAAATTAGTTTAGAATTAGGGTTTGATATGCTTTTGAATTTGGGGAAAAAAACACCGATCGTGACTTATATTAAATAGATGGTTGGATAGTCAATTGGGACCACAAAGCGAAAAGACAAAACTGCCCTCGGAGTAGTAGCAACTAACGGGGAAGGACTAACCATCGTTAGTGTCAGGGACCAAAATGATCCAAAGGTTTCGCCACAAAGTGGCCGCCTACAATTATGGAAGACCAGGGGCGATTTTTGCAATCTTGAAAAACCACAGGGATGGTTTTTGCAATTTACTCTAGTTTTTATGTTACAAAAAACAAATTTCGTCGCGATATGTTAAACCTTTATGTTTTTAAACAAAATTTAGCCTTTATGTCGTTTAAATATAAATTCGAACCATTTGGTTGCCCGTACTCGAATCGGTCAAGCATTCGGTCGTGTGGGTCGGCTCTAGTGTGGCCATTCGGTCGAGCATGGGTCATTTGGGATTTTGGTCGGGAACTCAACAATTGTCAAGCATGTATATGTGTTTCAAAAATTCTTACCGTTTGGTACTTTTACTTAAAAATAATAATAATAATAATAATAATAATTTTAAAAACTTAAATTCTTTACCCTATAAATACCTCATTTATTTTATCATTTTATACACAAATTATATAAACTTTTATCAACTTTTTCAAATGGCTTGTTCCCTTACACACAACACAATGAAATCAAAGTTATAGTTCAGAAACAAATCGAGGAGGGTAAAGTTCGTCAGCTAGTCCTTATGAACTTAGTTGTAGAATTTGAGAATGCAAGTGTAGCTAAAGATGCTATGAGGAACACATACGATGAATGCAATGTCATTTCACAAGATCAACGTACTTTGATCGATGCTTATTTGAAACAAAAATATGATAAAGATTATGTGATGTAATGCTTTGTTTAAAAAGACGGGAAAATACAACAACAAATGAATTCTAATTTTGTTGGATGCACCCAAAATAAAGAGGAGTATTGTGTTTTTGTGATGTTTTTTAAAATTCGTATTGTAATATCTATTTTTATTTAAATAAATGAAAATTTATTTTTGAGTACGAAGACACAAAGTAGAATACAAACTTTTATTCATTGAAACATGAAAGTAGAATATGACATTGAAATAAAAATACAAATTGCGATACGGAAATTAAAACACATAAGTTCGTCTGCCAAATATGGTTCGAGCTTTTATATTGCTCTGTAAATTTCAATGAATTCTTGTTTCTCACTAACGCTTCGCAACACTTCCTCTCTTGTTGTCCTCAAATTGGTGACAATACGAATATCTGCTTCATGGCTCATAAGGAGAATGTGTAGACCGTAGCTAAAAGAGGTTGGTCCAGTGGCATGGAACACAACCTCTCCATTTCTGGAGTACGACTTTGCAGTTGCTCAATAATACGTCCCAACTCGGTCAACAATTCATTTGTCAATATCACCTCAGCAGCTAGTTCCTTCGTAGTCATTTAATGACTGTTCGTCTCACTTTATTTGGTGAATCAACCATATTTTGTGAAGTTGAGAGAAGTTGTGTGTGTGTGAGTATTGATAATGAAAATGTAGTAGATATATAGGAAACAATATGGGTTTTTTTTGAAAAATAAAAAAAGAGAAAAAAAAATATGAAGGTCGCCTTAGTGTGGTAAAAAAATCATTTATAGATGGCCAGAGAGAGAAAACTGATGTGGCAAGAAAAATGAAGGTCGTTGGAGGTCACGAATGTGCCCAACATTATGTTTTTAAACAAATGTCGTCACCCGTATGTCAAGACCAAACATTACAAAATTAATGACTTTTGCTCACTAAAGACAAATGTAAGTAAAAGGTAAAAAAAATCACTTAAAGCTAATTTATCTACTTTCACTAGACCTTACACAAATACTAATGGAAACTCAAGACCAAACACTACAAAATTAATGACTTTTGCTCACTAAAGACAAGTGTGAGCAAAAGGTCAAAAAAAGTCACTAAAAGCTAATCTATCTACTCCCACTAAACCTTACACAAATACTAATTGAAACTGCATTTTTAAAAATTAAATTAAAATTAAAGAAAGATGTTAAGATGTTGAAATATAAGGTTATCCAATAAAAGGTGTGTCCGGTAGAGGCATGGGAAGAGTTTAATCAAACCTTAGACAACATCTTGGAGAAACTAATTCAGGATACAGTAAATATGCCAATAAAATCACATGAAGTTGTTAATGATGAAGAGGTGGAAGGCAATGGAAGACCATTGAAGACGAGAAGGTTGTATATTGAGAAGATGGATCAGGAAGATTTCCAAAATGATCGTCGATGTTGAGAAGGAAAAGAATGGGTGGTTTGATGTTGAATCTGAAGTTTCTATGTATTTTGTATTTTGTGGTTTGTAGCATGCTTGGTCAGTGTTTGGTTCATCTTTTGGGATAATGTATGTTGTAAGTATGTTCTTATGGTTACACAAGATCACGTCTATTCTATGTGTTAAAGTGTAATTTTGTGCTTTGTTAAAGTGTGTTCTCAACTCTATGTCACTATGTGATGTCAACCTCAATTGATTTAAATAACCCTGACCGTATCGACAAGGTCCATTGGGTTAAACATAAACAAGTTTCTAAACACCCCTTGATCAAATTTAAACACCATATCATCTAAAACACCTTCATTAACAAAGAAACAAAACATAAGTTCATTAACAAATGAAGATTTGTTTGACTATCATATAAATAAGTGAAATACATATGGAAATGAATCAAGGCTTCTTGTACTTCCTCTTCATGCTTGTAGATCCCACTTCCGGAGCATTAGGGGCTCTTAAACCAAGTATGCATCCAGTCATGGCTATTTTCTTGTACCCTCTTGAAGCTGAAGCTAAAGGAGTTTGTGAAGGAGCTATTTTCGTCTGAACAAATGTATCTGAAGTTGAATGAGCTCTGGATCTTTTGGGTCCCTCCTTAACATCATCTCTTGACCTTTTGGAACCTTTTACATCAGCTTGAGCAGTTGAAGTGGAAGCAGTTTGACTTTTGGGAGATCTGGATCTTTTGAGTCCCTTTTGAACATTAGCTATAGATCTTTTGAAACCTTTTACATTAGCTTAAGCAGTTGAAGTAGAAGCAACTTGACTTTTGGGAGCTCTGGATCTTTTGGGTCCCTCATAAACATCAGCTCTGAATCATTTGGAACCTTTTACATCATCAAAAACATACTCTTCGCTGAAAACATCTTCATCACTGGATATTTGAATCACTTCTGCCTCCTTTGCCTTTTGTCCTACCAAACTCATCCTCAAGGTTATGTATCCTGTTTTCAAGGATTTGTATCTTCTTTTCAAGGTTTTGAATCCTGTTTCACTGGAAACATCTTCATGACTGGATATTTGAATCACATATGCCTCCTTTGCCTTTTCAGTCCTACCATACTCATCCTTAAGGTTTTTCAGCTTGTATTTGTATCTTCTTTTCAAGGTTTTGAATCATGTTTTCACAAACCTTTTTTATGATATTGATCTACAAGTTAATAGGTTAACACACATTAAATGTACATATATAACACACTTCCAAATAACCCATAAATGAAGTCTGCAGATAATAAACAAAAAGGCAAATCAACATCAATAGTGTGCTCCATTGCAGTTTGACTTACTAAAGTCAAATTGCAGTTTGAGTAATGATGTAATACAGAAGTCGAAACACTTTGCTAACTTTGTTTCTACCAAATTGTGCAGACATCCAAACACCCCTAAAGAGGTCTACACAAGACAAGATCCCAGCTGATGAAGTGTATGCAAAATTGTAGCAAGATGTAGCAGCTTAGTCTAGCATAGTTTTAGCATTAGTTAGTTATTTCTGTTACCAGATATTTTGTATACATAGCTAGCTTAGTTGTAGTATTTAAACTACAAGATGTGGTTCATTTGTAACACTTTGTAAATACAACTTTCTCTCATTAATCCAAATCACTCAAGTGTTTAATATGTTTTGATTTCTCTATAAGTAATCCATTGCAGTTTGAGTAATGTAGTTTAACTTGCTAAAGTCAAAATGCACTAGGCTTACGAATTCAAATTGAGTAATGTTGTATGCCATATCCTAATGCAATTGGACAGTCCAAGTTAGGGTTCAAAATTAAAACACTTGTACAAATGTTATTGTGTCCCATTGCATTTTGAGTAATGCAGTTTGACTTGCTAAAGTCAAATTGCAATTTAAGTAAGCCATTACAGTTTGCCCTAAAACAATTTAAGTAAGCCATTACAGTTTGCCCTAAAATGCAGTCATTAGGGCAACAACAAAATTGGCAAATCAACATCAAAAGGGTCTAAACACATGTTAAAGGTTTGCCAATTAAAAATAAAATAAAATGCATACCTTTATTTTGCTCTGCATGGTTTCCCTCCATGGATTTTTTTTTTTTTTTTTTTTTTTATTTATTATTTTTTTTTTGACTAAATACATCTTCAAGGTTTGGAAACAAGTCATTTGGCCCATTTGAGATTGCTGTGGAATGATAGGGGCAAATGAACAACAAGTCAAATAAATTCATTAAGGCAAAATTTAATTCTAAACAAGAACAATGCAACAATGTGCTAACATTTCAACATAGCGTAATTCCATAAGTCGTCTAACATCTCATCTAACACTCGATCGCCTACCTTCTAGTTATCCTTATATTTATCTTAAAGATAATCTGTCATGTCTTCAGTTAATTCCACTTTACTCCAATTTTTATTTGCCATTGGTTGTGATGGGTTGTGGTTACTGTGGAATGAATGATCGGGAGAAAATGATTTCGTGTGTGCGCGTGGAATGGGTTGGGAAGAACTCACAGATGATCGGGTTGGGTGCAAATGATTTTATGTTTTGTGTGTGTTTGAGTTTTTGTTTTAGGGACGAACGACCTAAAGATAGAAATTGAGAACACAAAGATAACCTCGTTGACAAGTCAACTAACGAGCAAAGATAACTGGTGTTATGTAGAAAGGGGTAGTAGGGACCAAACGGGTCATTGTTTGGCAAAATGTGCTAACGGAGCAAAGTTCACGAAAAATCAGTGTAATTTACCTAAAAGCGTTCATGGGGCGAATAAATGGCAGTATTTAACTTAAGAGTAGCAGTGATAAATAAGTTACTACTAGTACTTACGTAGTAGTAGTAGTTGCAGCAGCTGTCTGAATCATCCTACAAAGCCACTCACGTGCGGCTACCAGTCACTCACTCACATCTTTACCTTTACCATTCCATTTTTATCTTCATCTTCTAAACCCTCTTGCACCTGCACTTTGTTTCTTTTCTTTTATTTACTGTACTACTACATTTTTTATAAAAGTTTATTTGTAAAAAGGGCAAGTATAGTAAATGTAGAGTGACATTGATTATTGTATGCATGACTAGTCCTAGTACTAGTACTAGCTCATATAATTATCCCCCACTCCCTCAGTAGTCTGGCATAAATCCAACTACTCCATTATTACTAGAGTAAATTACACCGTTCGTCCCTGTGGTTTGCTCCAAATCACACCGGTAGTCCCTGTTCTTTTTTTGCTTTTTGCTCCTCGTGGTTTACATATTGCACGCTGTTAGTCCTTATCGCTAACTGCCGTTATCTTTTCGTTATCTCAATGGCACCGTTAGTCCAAACCAGCGATCACTTGCAGAGTTAGTCCTTTATACTAACGACCGTTAATAACTCCAAAATTTTATTAAAAAAAATCTTTTCTACGCGGTTTTATCGTTACCGCTTTTCTTACGTTTCATGTGTTTTTGTCCGTTTATATAATGCGTTTTCGTCTAATTTTTCACGTTTTCTTACGTTTTTTTTTTTATCGTTTTCCTTACTTTTTCGCTTTGTCCGTTTTTCTTACGTTTTTATACGTTTTCCTTCGTTTTTTTACGCTTTTGTCCGTTTTTCTTACGTTTTTTTACGCTTTTGTCCGTTTTTCTTACGTTTTTGCCGTTTTTATACGGTGTAATTTAAAAAAATGACGTGGTTTTAATCGATTTTTTCGATTTAAAAAATCGCATTTTTAAAAAATACGCCATTTTTTCCGATTTAAAAAATACGTCATTTTTTAAAAATACGTTTTTCCGATTTAAAAATCGTTTTTATAAAAAATACGCCATTTTAAAAAATACGTCATTTTTAAAAAATACGCCATTTTTAAAAAATACGCCATTTTTTAAAAATACGCTCATTTTTTTCGATTTAAAAAATACGCATTTTTTTTAAAAAATACGTTTTTCCGATTTAAAAATACGTTTTTTTAAAAAATACGTCATTTTATTTAAATTACACCGTATATAAACGGACAAAAACGTAAGAAAAACGGACAAAAGCGTAAAAACTAAGGAAAAAGTATAAAACGGACAAAACGTAAGAAAACGGACAAAAAGCGAAAAACGAAAGACGATAAAACGAAAAACGTAAGAAAACGGACAAAAGCGTAAAAACTAAGGAAAACGATAAAACGACAAAAACGTAAGAAAACGAGAAAAAGTAGATGAAAACGATATAAACGACAAAAACGCATGAAAACGTAAGAAAACGTGCAAAACGATTAAAACCGCTAGAAAATATTTTTTTTAATAAAATTTTGGAGTTATTAACGGCCGTTAGTATAAAGGACTAACGCCGCAAGTGATCGCTGGTTTGGACTAACGGTGCCATTGAGATAACGAAAAGATAACGGCAGCTAGCGATAAGGACTAACGCGTGCAATATGTAAACCACACGAGCAAAAAGCAAAAAAAGAAAGGACTACCAAATGTGATGAAGAAACCACAGGGACGAACGGTGTAATTTACTCTTATTACTATTACCACCACCTTACCTTCTTCTTCACCATCATATATACCTACTAGACTTTTTTTCTTTTTCTTTTATTTACTACTACTACTATTACATTTTTTATAATTTTTATTTGAAAAAGGCTAATTTTTTATAAAGTTTATTTGAAAAAGGCTAAGTATAGTAAATGTAGAGTGACATTATTGTTAGAACATTAAAACACCGTGCGGTATTATGTTTATTGTATTTATAAAGTAACATACCTGAAAACCCTAGTGGACTCTAAGACCATATACCGAGCTTGGGCCGACTAATATCTCTTAATACTCCCCCGCTAGGGGTGAGCGCGGTTCCGGAACCGCACGGAACCGAACCGGAACCGCGAGAACCGAGAACCGAAAAACGAATGGCTAAGGAACCGAGAACCGGACCGAGTAACATGTATCGGTTCCGGTTCGGTTCGGTTCCTTGCGGGTCTAACCGATTGGAACCGAATTTTTGTAGATCTTGAATTTGAATTTTTTACAAAAAACTTCATATATAATGTAAACACGATAGGAAACACGATGCACATATTATGTGCTAAAAAACTGGTAATTAATGAACCGGTAATTAAAGTAAACACGTTGCCTTTATTTGATTAAGTTCATTATGTGCTAAAAAAACTTCATGAATAAAGATCTTAAGTTAATGATATGAAACTGGTTGCATTTTACACATCAAGCGAACATGACACGATGCTATGACGAAAAACTGGTCCTGAACTAGATCTTTTCATATGATAAACTCTTTAATAAATAATCTCCATGGGCAAACCTTAAATACATGAACTGAGACGTGTATACTTGTCATCATGATGAGATCAAATGTATTGTGATGAAAACATTTGAAAATTGAAAATCTAAAGGTAAAAAGTTTTGTTTGCTGTAGTTATTTTAAATTCGAAGTAAATTAAGAAGCCAAAAAGTCTTACAGAAATTAATTAATAAGGAAATTAACAACATGTTAGATTGATACGAAGATGTTAAAAAAAACATGCATTGTAATATTGTATATGACATGAATATATATGGGTAAATAAACTTGCTTTCATCTAAAGATTGTCTTACACAACAAGATATATACTTGATTTTCTTATATATACGAAACTTGGGCGGTTCTTCGGTTCCGGAACCGATACCCGCGGTTCCGGACCGAACCGAGCCGAGAACCGAAAATTGAAATATTTAAGAACTGAGAACCGAACCGCGGTTCTAAAAGTCGGTTCGGGTTGGGTCGGTTCCGGTTCGGTTCTCGGTTCCAGTTCGGTTCTCGGTCTTTTTGCTCACCCCTATCCCCCGCAGTTTGAGCGACAAAATCGTAAAAGCTCGAATTGGAGTAGTAAACCAGACAAGGAAAAAAAACATTAACATAATAAAATCTGCTATACGTGCAAAAAAGTGTTACCAAAATGAACCATGTAATAAGTGTTACCAAAATCTACTATACGTGCAAAAAAGTTTGCGCGCCTAACAATTTTGTGCTCCTTGTTTTAGATTGTTACACGTGCAATTTAAAAGTCCTTCTAAACTATAAACGTGGCACGGAGCGCATAATATCTTTGCTCTCCCATATTTTTTGCGCTCCCCAATTTCATCTTTGTGTGGACACGTTGCATGGAGAGCGCAAAAATAGCACGCCTTATTTGAATGGACAGAGAGTGACAAGTAGACACGGAAAGCAAAAAATATTGCTTTCCCAAACTGTTTTGCGCTCCCATATGATTTTGCGCTCCCAAATTTTAGATGCATTTTTTTTGGTCTTATATGCAACCTCAAATATGATTTTCAAAGTTAATTTTCTCTATATTTCTCTAAAGTTGGAATAAGGAATCGTCCACTTCATCGTCCCGAAGAGCAGTGGCTCTTTTGTTTTGCATGCCTACGCCTACGAGGAGAGACTCAAAAAGTACCGACGCTCAATCGAAAGAAAGAGAAATCCACTATTGAGTCACACGTTTTATATTTGATCTTTGGAGTCCCCAAACCACTTTCTATGTTGCTCATCATTTTATCAAAGATTAAAGTGCGTTTTTATTGCACTCACACATAAATACAAAAAAACAATATTGATAATGGAATGATCTCCTCCCTACACTCCTGCTACAATTTTTTTAACCTGTTACATTTAATTTTGAAACAAAAAACACGTTTTTTTTATAAATGTGGGAGCGCAAAATTAGTAGGGAAAGCAAGCAATTTGTGCTCTGTATTTTTTTTATTAATATGAGTGGGGTCACAACGAGCGCAAAAATGGACGAAGAGCAAACCAAAATCGCGCTTTTGGTAATTGGATTTAAAAGTGTCGTTTTTGGTTAATGTATTTTGGAAAGTGACATTTAATTACTCCCTCCGTCCTAAATTAATTACCCTCGTTTGACTTTTTAAAGTTTTAATTTCTCAACTTTGATCTTAAATATTTTTATTTATGTTATATAATAATTGATGCAAAATACATTAATGAATTGTCTTTTAAATGTTTTTTCATTGGTATAATTTTCATCATGTATTACATAACACATACAAAAATATTAAGGATCAAAATTGAGAAATTAAGACTTTAAAAAGTCAAATGAGGCCAATTATTTTAGGACGGAGGGAGTAATTGATTTTATTTTATGCTTCTAGTTTAATATTATAATTTTAAACCATTCAAATTGATCAAGATTTTCCCATTAATTTTTTTTTATTACATAGAAAAGAAAGTAAACAATTATTTTTCAAAATCTAAAAAATGAAATATGAACTATAATTTTGAGACGGAAGGTGCAACCGGTTAAGATAGATACATTTGAGTCAGACTAACCCTCCAAGAATATATGTTTTTTTTTGTTTTGAGTAAAGGGTTTCCCCAGTAAATATATTACTTCAAAAAAAAATTCTAAAATTTAACGTTGTATATTTCTAATCATAAATTCATAATATACGTGTAATAAACTCCTCTCACATGTACAAAAAATGGAGACTTTAAGCTTGAAGCGTTATAATCGACTAGCAGGGTATCCGCGCGATGCGACGACAAGTACATTGTGATTAAATTTTTCGCCGAATAAAAAATTAACAACTTTTATATAATGTAGCATGCACTTGAGGTTCAACAATGGGGAAAGGATTGAATTGAGGTCCACTTTACACAATCAACTCCATATATCTCTTGCAATATTTACTTTCACTCATTCTTTAAACAATCTACAAACTCTTAAACCTTCTATCTCTAAATTTCTCCACCATAAATATTAATGTCCACAAACTTTTCAAAATGTACAATGAGTGTTTGGTATAATAAGATATTTAAAAGAATGGCACCTAAAACCCAACTGATCACCTTTATTAAATCCATGTAAAATATTTACTCAATTCATATCTTCTCCTAATATTAGTTTTCAAACTAATTACTATCATACAAAACTGTTTAAATCCCGTTGCAATGCAAGGGCAATAAAAATCTTGTGCTAATCAAATGATATTGTTCTTGGTCTAGATATAAAATAACCACTTAGTGCCTAATACTTATAACAAATTTTGGTCTAATTTTTTTTCTAAGTTTAGAGTTGAATAAACATACCTTAATATCGATCCAGTTGTATCATTTGGAGAGCAAAATAAGCAACTTCAACCTGTTAACTTTAAAATATAGTAAAATATATGCCTTCTAAATAATGGATACATATAAATATAGAACAGAAATATAATAATCATGTCAAACAACAAATGTATCATCTAAAAAACTTGTCATCTTTTTTATCCCTCGTTGATACTTATGTCGTTTCCCTCATCCATTGCAATTTGCAGGTTTTCCACGCCATTATAGCGACAAATGTCACCCCAAGATTGCAGCAAAATAATATAGGACCGTATCTTGATTGAAAATAATTTCTTGCTTAATACTAATAGCATAATAAAATCAGAGAGCTTTAAATGTAGTTTCTAGTATCAATAAACTATAGTTATTTAGTCTATTTGCTAAGTTTATAAGCATAACTATAGTTTGAAAGTCGAGTATCTATCTCTATACAAAGATTCATAACTATAGTTTGAAGGTCGAGTATCTATCTCTATATAAAGAACCAACTCAAGTCCACTACAAACCGACTAATTTTTCACAAACTAAATATCCCATCTGTTATATATTGGTTCAAATAAAAGGAACAAAGGAAGGTCTCTATAACAACAAAACTGGTTGGTTCAAAAGTAGCAGTTTCCATAGGTTCACAAACAAATTCCGCAAAGATCAATACTTTTCATCTAAGTTGCACGGGAACGGAAACGGGGACGGGGACGGGGACGGGTACCGGGAAACGGCAACATCCTAAAATTCAAGAAACGGGTACGGCAAGGAAACGTCTATATGTTTTATAATATTTTATTTATATGACAAATTGTCTTTCAAAAAAAAGTAAACAACATTCAAAAATCCAAACAAATATTACTCATAATTATCAATTAAAAACTTTTAACCATCTAATTGTCTTTCAAAAAAATATTTAAGAAAAAATAGGTGGTATCCTCATAGAATTAGCTTGAATCTCATCTATAACAAGAAGTTAAAATAATAAATAAATTAAACTGCCAATGAAACAAATACTACTCTCTTTTGTCTATCTAAAGTGTTAAAGCAAGTAAATAAGTCACTTATTTGTTTTATTTAATATTAAAAGAAATCTATTTATTGTCTTCGTATTCACGTGGGTGGTGTGATATTTATCAGTATATTTGTACTTTTTATCTTTTTATATTTACCATCTCTCTCTCCATCAATGATCATCTTATTCCTCTAACTTCATCTTCTATCTTCAAATCTGCTTCTTCACTGTTTTTTTTCCTTATTCTATTGCAACACAAACTTATTTCAAGCTAGGAAACGTGACTTTTTAGGCGAGAAACGTTTCTCCAAACGTTTCGAGATAAGGATCTGCGTACCCCAAATGAAGAAACGTTTCTACTTTTCCCGGGGACGTTTCCCCGGCGTTTCCTGACGTTTCCCGGCGTTTCCCGTTTCCGAAACGTTTCGGGTACGTGATACGGCATCCCGGTGGCGTTTCCGTGTATCATAGCTTTTCATTATATTCTTTTAATCTTTGGTTGTGGCTACTTTTGGTTTATGAATAAGCATGACTATAATGCTACATTTACTTCTTTTTTTTGGCACAGTTTCTTGAATCTCACTCGGCCCACACACCTATGACTTATTACCCTTGATATAAAACACTTTGTACTACCCTAAACCTACACAAATTTTGCACGCCTCTTCATTGTCCCTTTCATTTCAAAACTCAGCTACCATTTTAATTTCTTCTCTTCTCTATCAAACTATCAACTCAAACTTAGCCACTCCTCTTTTGTTTCTTCTAACAGATTCGAACGAACCAAAAAGAAGAAAAACATTTAAGGAAGTGCTAACTGTTGGAAGTGTTTATGCGTCCAACCGGTTTGTTTCTTCCAAACCAATTTGAACCAAATAGATTCGAACACTTCCAATCGGTTGCACGCCTCTTCTTTATGCATCTGTCGAATGTTTTGATAGAGAAGAGAATGAACCATTTTAATCTGTTGGAACTGTTTGTTCGAATCTGTTGGAAACAATGAAGATATATTGTTGACTGTAGTTGGAGTTGGATAAAAGGAGGCTAGAGAATAAAAGGAGGCTGAGAATTTGTACATAATTGGGTTTATGATTTATTTAGTGTAAAAAAAAAATTGTGTTTATGATGATTGTACCTGTAGCTTCATATATTGTGTTAATTATATGTATTGCATTAAAATCTTGGTACATTAACATGGAGTAGAGGGAAGTTTTAGATTGTATTTGTACCTTGTGTTTAGGTAGTTGTAACAATTGTTGATGGGGTTTTTTAAATTATATATTAATTGTATGTAAGAAGTATTGTTTGTTGAGTTTGATTTGTGCTTTAAATACTTGTATATTATGTTTAGTTACTTGTATGTGCTTAAAATCTAATTTAGGAAATCTTAAACTCATAAATAGGAGAGAAGGTCATCCCTCCATTATAAGTAGTATAAACATAGATATAATAAGTCAGATTAGTGGTAACATCCTAAAGAGGTAACAAGTTCGATTCTATCTCCCCTTCCTTTAAGTTTATTTTCTCTTTTTCTTTCCTTTTTGCTATTTTTTCTTTCTGAGATGCCAAAGCCTAGGTATAACTTTAAATGCATTTATGAGACGCCAAAGATATAGCTTTGGGTTTTTATGAGCTCTTCATCACTCTCTATTAGAGTTATAACAAGTATTTAGAACATAATTTCAAATCTCGTGAACACTTTGATGATGGAAGTGAACTTTGAAACCCAAATTGTTAAAGACTTTCACTGTCGTATATTGCTCTACTTGCCGTATAACCGAAAGTTAGGTCTTGCATTTGAATTGTAGTTTTTATAATGGAGTACGCTACACCCACAAAAACTTTACACAAAAAAATTCACAAAATGATGTGACATGCCTCTTGGCCACTCAATGCTCTCACTTGACAATTAATGCTCTCACATGAGTGGGCCAAATGCATGCCAAATCATTTTGTGGATGTTTTTGTGCAAAGCTTTTGTGGTTGTAGCAAAATTATTTTATAATTGTTTTCCAAAGAGTGAAAATTTACTACTAATAAACTAAGAGTTTAAAGGCCAATCAAACTCTATACACTAAGATATAAGAACTTAGAAAGGCAAATACGAGGTTCTACGAGTAATTAAAGTCAAATATAACTTTCATCTGTCGTTTGAAGGCCAATCAAAGTCATAAAAACCAAAAAGATGCATATTGGCTATTGCCACAGTGCAAAGATTAACCAGTTTTTGAGCTGAGCCGGAACAAAAAAACCGAAACCAGTTTTTTCCCGGTTTTAGTTATTATTTTGTTGCCTATGATTAGCAGATTTGTAGTTTATATGACTACTGAATAAGTCGTTTATTGCAAAAAAAATGGATTTTGCAATATTAATAAAATGAAACGGGAATCCTAAAATGCTGCAAAATGCAAATGTGAATCGCAAATGCTTAGCGAACATAAAATCTGTATCCCTTAATTTACACTATACAAATAGTAAATTTGCATTAATAAGACAGATGGAAACTCTTCTAAGAATAAAAAAAAATGAAGACAAATTATGAATACAAATACAAAAATGCTCGAACCCAACTCCAGGTATGGCTCCATATACAAACATTTATGGCTACGACGTTGCATCTTTATTGGAACGATTATACTTCATGTGACTCTTCACAAGTTGACCAGCAGAAATAGCGGACATTAAAGATAACTCACCTGCTAAAACAGCACCTGCAACTACCTTAGCCAATTGTCTTGCATTTGACCCTGGTGAATCTTTATTAGCTCCCTTTACACCCAGCAGGTTCAAACAGGCGGACTGTGATGCTAACTGAGTCCCACCACCAACTGTCCCAACCTCAATCGACGGCATAGTCACTGATACATGAAGGTCCCTTCCTCCGTTCACAGTTTCCATCATAGTGATACAATGAGAACTTTCAATGTTTTGGGCAGGATCTTGTCCGGTAGCTATGAACACGGCTGAGACTATGTTACTTGCATGCGCATTAAAACCACCTAGTGCACCAGCCATGGCTGACCCGGTTAAGTTCTTGAGCATGTTTAGTTCAGCCAATGAAGATGCATTTGTCTTCAAAACCTTCTTTAATATCTCCTCGTGTATGATCGCTTCACATACTACAGATTTGCCTCTCCCTTCGATCCAGTTAACAGCTGCGGGTTTCTTGTCTGAGCAATAGTTTCCTGAGATGCCAATCACGTCCATGTCTGGGAAATCGGTCTGAAGATAATCCAAAACGTTTTGAACACCTTTTGAAACCATGTTCATACCCATTGCATCGCCGGTGCTGCAAGTGAACCTTATGTAAAGGTTCTTCCCTGCTATTGCACATCGAATGGTTTGTAACCGTCCAAACCGACTTGACTTGTTAAATTCAGAAGATAAAATACAGAAGTTTAGAGGATCCTCAAGGAAGAATTTTAGTTCAGAAGCTCTTTTAGCAGTGGCAAACCTCACGACCGGGGCCCTTGTCATGCCGTCCTTAAGAAGGATGCTAGTGGCACCGCCAGAGGCATAGATGGCTTTACACCCTCTATTGGTGCTCGCCACCAAACACCCTTCGGTGGTGGCCATGGGGATGGTGAAGTCCATCCCATCTAGTAATAGTGGGCCTGCTATGCCTACTGGTATCTGGACGTAACCAATTGGCATCTCACAACATTGTCCCAAAATTGAATCGTAATCAAACTCATCTAGGGGAAGTCCATGTAGGGACTTTCCGCTAACTCTCTCTAATGCTTTTCTTCTAATAAACGCCGCACGCTTGGAGTCCCCTAACTTTGATTCTAGGGAATAAGATGGAATTTTCCCCTCAACCACCAACCTTATCACCTCCTCGTCCTCCTTCGTGATCAGAGACGAAGCTAGTAAATCTGTACAGGAGGAAAAAGCTACATAGATGATTACCTTATACCAAAAAGGCAAAAACTATGAAATAATATATGGAGCAGTGAGCGAACCTGTTTTCTCTATCGTGACTTTGTCACTGTCTCTTACTTCTGAGTTTTCATAGGCAACTGCCTTCTCGACGTGCATGCTCTTGTGCATGGGTTCATGAGGGACACTGGTTTTGAAATTCTTAGCCATAACGTCTAAATCGATAGTTTGCTCTTCTTCTTCTTCTTGAACTTGTGAAGCCACAAATGGCTGTACGATACCAATTCCAAAGAAGCCAAGAAGATAAATAAAGGACACCACAAAGGAAACAATAGCTGCCATGTCCAAAACCGAAATAACATGGAGGGGATCCGAGGCGATCTTCTCACGCCATCGCATAAGAAGATAATATACAACCGAGAAGAAAAGTGTAAAGAAGACAGCATTAGTAAGGTACATAAGTAAAGGGATGCCATCATTTGCTTTTGTAAAAACAACTGTATCATCATCCGTTACTTTTTCTCTTCGTTTCTCGGTCACGTTGGTGGCATTTGATGATCGTCGTTGGACGTCCATTCTGATCATCCAGATATTTTTTTAGGGTAAATGATTGATGAAAAGAGATATGTAAAGAGATGAGAAATGGAATGCTTATTTATAGGATATTCAGTCAAAAGTATTTCTTTTAATCTTAGTCTTTGACCATTAGCTAATTTAAGTCAAACGTTAGAATTTGGTCTTGAATCAACAAAAAGGCAAAATCAAGAATCTGTGAGTTTAGTGAGACCAGGTTGATTTGTTATTATACCTCAAAATGTCCTATCTAATTTTCTCTTATTTTTGAATAATAAAATAATTATTTTAAATTTTTTTTTAATTTATTTTTCAAATAAACTTTTTTTTAAAATAATAATTATTATTTTTTTTAATTTATTTATAAAATAAACTTGTTTTTTTTAAAATTTATTTTTAAAAAAAATATTTTTTAAAATGTATTTATTTTTATTTTTTTATAAATCTTAAAAAATACTCTCATTTCTCAACTAAAAGTAGTGGAAATGAAAGTTACAAAATTACACTATCAATTCTCCACAAATTCTTCACAATTCTCCACATTTTTATTTCTCTAGCATACTAAACAAAGGAATTTGATTCATTTCCATTTCTCCATTTCCATTTCCCTCTACCAAACATGCCCTTAAGTCTCCAAGAGTGTATAAGTGTATATGCAACCACAAGAGAGAGAGAGTGGAGAGAGACAGATCAACACCAAGAGTTATACTAGTTAGAGATAGGGGGTTAAGGCAATCCGTACGTTCAGTTTCGAATCCGCGACACCTATACTATTCCATTAGTATAATCTTTATGGTGGATTACTAATAGTTACAACTTCACTCCACCGATATGCATTAAGATCGGCACTCACAAAGAAGAACTACCCCGACGGTATTCGGACCTCGGAACCACCCACAAGAATCTCGCGATTCAACTTTCCTCTAGGACCACAAAGAACTTGACCCACGCAAGTATCAAATCCCAACTAGGCCTTCACCCGATCTAGGTTTGGCCACCAAGGAACAAGATTGTACATTTTAACTGTTAGTGACAGTTGGGGAACAATACACTTGCATGCTCAGTCTAGCCTAATAGGTTTTTATTTTCAATATAATGATAGTAAACGAATTAATGTGTCTTTTGAATTTTCTGACGAACCTTTTTCTGATGAATCTTGTCGAAAATTTGAGATTTTCTAGTAACGCTTTAATCTCAAAATGTTCTTTAGTACGGTTACTAAACAAACCGTGCCAAAAAAATAAAACCCACGCTACAACTGTTGCAATTAAGGATTATTGGTACTGTTTTTTTAAAAACCATATCAAATAACGTTTTTCGTCGATTTAGGTACGGTTTTTCTATAACCCGTATCTAAAGAGCGTACCAAAAAATAGTTTGTGTAGTAGTGCGCTTTCCAGCGCAATATCTTATGTTTATATATAGCGACACAATAAATACAGCGAGAAGAAAGAGGTCAAGGATTCAATCCTCACCCCTTGCAAGGTCGGAGATCCTTTTCTATCTTTGATAGAACCGGAAGCAGTCTCTCTACCTTAGGTAGGGGTAAGGCTGTGTACGTCTCAACCTTCTTCATACACCGTGGAACACGGTATTGAGACCCATAACCCGTAGAAGACAGTATTGAGAGTTCCTTTCTTTACTTTTTTACTAATTAAGGAGGTATGGGCAGGCCCACCAGATTATCCTAAAACCCATATCTAAGGCCTTTTTTAATAGTTTCCAAATTGCTAGTCTATATATACAAAGTCCAAAAAAAATAACCGATAAGAATAATAATACTTTCTGCTATTATTAATCTGCTTCATTCGTTCGGCAATTATCATAAGGTAACACTTCACCTTTAATGTCATAATTTACGTACTCATCACATATGTAATTGCTTACTTATGTAGTTCAAGATTGGTATTTTGCATGATTGTTACTTGAACATTATATTGAGCAATATATAGTAGAGTGAATTAGAGATCATGTTTAAAGGACATCTGAGATGTGTCTTTTATCCAATATACACAAGTGTTTTAAATTATTTTTCATATATTTCTTTGCAATCTTTTTAATCCCATTATCAAGTATTAGTTCATAGATTAAGCTAGGATACATGTTTTTAAACCTGGTATAAGGCAAGCTTTTGAATCACATTATAAAGTTATTTTTCATGCTTAATGGTATTGTATGGTATTACCAGATTACAATTAATGCCCCAGTTTTGTTCTTGCTTCGATATGTTAAGAGTTAGTTGTTCAGGATGATTCTGTCTATGTTAAGCTTACACGTTAAGATATGTGTGTAGTTGTCTACTTGGTATGTACTATGCTTAACTAGTGTTTTATCAAATTCTGTCATCTAATTTTTGCTGTATCTTGCTATTGGTTATAATCACTGCACACAGTTCAATAATAATCATAAAGTATTTATTTTGTTTTATGTTAAAACTTGTATAATAGAACACGGTGCACCAGTTCTATGGCGCCCCTAGAACTATTATACTAGATGAATGTTTATGTATGTGTTCGTATAATTGTTTGTAGTATGTTAGATAAAATTGCAACTTCTTCAGAAATTCGTTTCTTTTTTAAAGCAATTATTTAGCATGAGTTTGAATCGGTATTTATGCTAGACAAGCTTATTCAGCTGAAAAGTGATACATTTGATATGAAGTTATTAAAAGATCTATGTAATTTGAAGTTATGCATCTGGTTTGTATTACTTTGTTAAATGATCGCTATACATTATAGTAATTAACTGGTAGTGTCTACACAGGCTATACTTTTGGTTTTTATTTTGTCTTCTAGATGTTGGGATTAATTGTCACTATTGCTTTTTTCAGTCATGGCGGCCGCACCAGAAAAAGAAAATGAAGATAGAATAAGTTCTTTACCGGATTGCTTATTACTCGAAATCATCTCCTGTTTAAAAGTGTCCACTAAAGAGGTAATTAAAACAACATCTACTATCTCCAAACGATGGCAGCATCTTTGGACTCAACTTCCTACTCTCCTTTTCATAGATAAGGATGACGTCACAGAACTAACTTACTATAGTGATCTCACCGATTACTTTTCCTTTATCGACAAAACCCTAACTCAGTGTCCTACCAATGTGAACCTCAACAGATTTAAACTTAGAATTAAAAACAATAGTCTTCCTAATAATCACCCTACGTCTTGGATTCGACATGCTATTACTCGTAACGTTCAAGAGGTTGATTTAAGGATTGGTAGAAGATGGTATGGGGATCCTCGTTTTACCCTTGATGATGAGTTGTTTTTCAACAATTCATGTCTTATGAGTATGAAGCTTGCGTGTTGTACATTTAATCCCTCTAATGCTGTTATTCGTTGGGATAAACTTAAGTTTCTCTTTTTTGAGGATGGGGAACTAGATGACGATTTAATTGGAAAAATATTATCCGGAAGTCCTTGTTTGGAAACTTTGGAGTTGAACGATTGACATGTGATACTGAAACTTACAAATGGTTTACCAATGGGGATGAGTTGGATCGTGACGATTTAGGTTTTATGACTATGAAACTTTCGCGTTGTGTATTGAATCCTCCTAATGGTTGGGATACTCTTAACTTTTTGCGTATTGATGATGGGAAATTAGATGATGATTTAATAGGAAAAATACTATCCAGAAGTCCTTGCTTGGAAACTTTGGAGTTGCACGGCTGTTATGGTGTGGGGCGGATTGATATTGCTTCAAACAGTGTTAAGAACTTGGTGCTCTCTAATTACGACGGCATTGGGAACTTTAGGGACGAGTATATAGATACTATCGAAATTAATGCTCCTTATATATTGTCACTAACAATAGAAGGATCGTTGTGTCTGGAGAAGATTTTGCTGCTAAACGTCTCTTTTTTAGTCAAAGCTGACTTGAGGTTCTGGTTAAGTAAATGGGGTTTTGCGAGAGAAGTTGGACGAGATCATGGTGATATTGAAGACGAATTGCTACAAGGACTCTTATCAAGCCTTGGCCATGTCAACGAGGTTACATTTGGGGATGAATGTTTACAGGTTATATAAAAGAATGTCTTTTTTCTTTTCTTTCCACTAGGGTTTGTTTGTGTGTGTGTGTTTCTCGTTTAGGGGAGTGATTGCTAGTTTTAATATCCGTTTTCCTTGATCATAATTTGTTTATATTCATTGCATTGCTTTAATAATGTTCTCTTTCCATTGGTAGGTTTTATCTCGTCTGAAGAAAAGAGGTTTCCAGTTCCCTAAAAGTTCAGATGTTACTTCACGTGGTAGATATTTTCTGCAGCCACAGATTTTCGTATTGATTATTACTAGTATTTTATTTTTTGTATTTTGGGTAACCATGGTTTTCAACCTTTTGGCCGACTAAATTATGGGGTTTGAACCAGAGTCACATAAATCGCTATATTACCCACGATCTGCGATCTGGATCGTGTGTTCCCAAACGGGTACGATTCGCGTTCCAAACGCTCAATGGATCGCGTTCCAATCGCTAATCGATTCACGTTTTCAATCAAAGTCAACGGCGTTCCATGTGGTTGGTCAACAAGTTCCAGTCAGCTTCAAAACGTTATAAGATACGCTTTTTATAGCGAATTGGCCCATAAAGGCCCATTTAAGAAACGATTGGTTTTTTGCCCTAAAAACAGATGGGCGGCAATAAAGAAAACATGAAACGTTTATGTTCAGAACGCCTCGATTCTACTGATTTTCAACTGTATTCACACTTTTCAAGCAATAATGATGATTAGTTTCACATCCCACATTCTATTAATATGTATCTTTATTTTCAATTTCATATATCATCCATTCCTTCTCTTCTCTGTTTGCCATCATTCTCCTCTGTTTCTTTATTGTTGCAAATGGTGTTTGGCAAAAAGAGAACTCATGAGGAAGATGATAGTGAAACTCAGCCACCCGATCATGTTAGTGAAACTCAATTTCCTCATACAAACACACCATCTGAAACACAACCACAATCAAAACCGTTGCTTGATGAGGTAACATTTATAAATAGCACTGCAAGTTCCAGCAAAAAGGCAGGGGGTGCAAAAGTGTGGGTTTGTAATCACTGCAAGTGCCAGTTTACAAGCTCATATTCTCGAATACATACTCACTTTTTTGGTGATCAGCCGGGAAAAAAAGCAGAGGTTAGAAGGTGTAGCACTTTGCTTGCTGATCGGGAAAAATATACCATGTTGTTGAACAAGGTAAAGAATGCTGAAAAAGTTGGAGTTTCAAAGTCTCAAAAAAATTCTGTATCTAAAAGTCCACTTGAACAATCCTTTGGTGTAATGGAGAGAAACGCAGTTGATCTAAAAGTTATGCGATGTCTATGTGCAAATGGGATTCCGTTCAATGTTCTACGGAATCCTCAATTTCAACAGATGGTTGGTGCAATTCAAAAAGCTCCTCCTGGTTAGAAGGCACCTTCAAGTGAAAAGGCTAGAACCGTGTTGCTTGACGAGTGTGCACGTGATGTTGAAAAAGATATGACTCCCATCAAAGACACATGGTTTACACAAGGTGTTTCAATTGTATCGGATGGTTGGTTGAATGTGAAACATAACCCGCTGATCAACGTAGTTGCTGTCAACAGCCGTGGTGCGGCTTTTATGTATGCTGATGACTTCTCGGGAGTGGAAAAAACTGGTGTTGCAATAGCAAAGTTTTTGCTCGGAGCTATAGAAAATATAGGACCAAGCAACGTCCTACAAGTTGTAACAGACAATGCCGCCAATTGCAAAGCAGCGGGCGGAGAGATTGAGCAGGTATATAAGCACATTTTTTGGTCTCCATGTTGTGTACACACCTTGAATATGATTTTCAAAGACTTTGCTAAAGAATTTCCTTGGTTGATGGATGTTTATAAAAAAGGAAAAACGATTGTGAAATATATTATAAACCACAGCCATGCTTTAGCAATTTTTAGAGCCAATTCAACTCTTGAATTGTTGAAAGTAGCAAAGACCAGATTTGCATCTCATTATATATTGTTAAAAAGGCTAAAGGATTGTAGAGAAGCTTTAGCTACTACAATTGCACTTAATGCATGGAGGGAATGGGTGAAACAAGGGGATGAAAACACAAGAAAAATTGGTCATGAAGTTGTTGAAACCATAAACAGTGAATCCTTTTGGGATGAAATTGATCACATTCTTGCAATAACAAAACCAATATTTCTGTTGATTAAATTTTGTGATGGGGAGGGTACAAGGATGGGTGAGATATATGAGAGAATGGACAACATGCTCGGGGAGATCAAAGATGTTATGAAAGTTAACGTTTATGGAATGTATTACCCCGATGTTGAGTCGATAGTCTTGGCTAGATGGGAGAAAATGACAATCCCATTACATTGCTTGGGTTTTCGCTAACTCCACGGTTCTATGATACTAGTTATCTAGCAAAATTAGCACCCGGTGGAATTGCAAGAAAAGCTCTCTAACTCGACAAAGAAGTGATGAAGGGTGTCATTGATTCTTTTGTAAGAATAGCTGAAAATAAAGAAGAAGAAACAATGTTAAGAGCACAATTTGCAACTTTTGCCATGAAAAGGGGATTGTATGCTTTACCAGCGACTCAAGTAGATGCGGTAACTATGGATGCAATTGACTGGTGGGCAACATATGGTTCCGAAACTCCTGAGTTAGCTGAGATTGCAAAAAAAGTTTTATCACAACCAATTAGTAGTTCTTCTGCAGAAAGGAATTGGAGTACCTACTCATTTATTCATAGCGTGAAGCGAAACCGGTTAAACAACAAAAGGGCCGACAAGTTGGTTTATATACATTCAAATATTCGTCTACAATCACGGTTTTCAGATTCTTACAAGGAAGGGCCACAAAAGAAATGGGATATGACTCCGGAACAGAATTACATAGAAGGACCAAGTTCGAGATTGGAAGACATGGAATGGGAAAATCTGGATGAAGATGAACTATGAAGAGTTGTTGTTTTTCAGTTGTTGTTTTTGTTTACAATCATGTTTACTGTCTTTGTTTAGTGTCTTTGTTTACAATCATGTTTACTGTCTTTGTTTAGTGTCATTGTTTCAAAGTTTCAATGTTTCAAAGATGAACTATCAATCAGTTGTTGTTTTCATTGTTTCAAAGCCATTAATATTAATATTGGAAACTAATACTATTACATATTGGGTACACCGTATCATGTTATATGGTACACCGTACCGGTTTATCCGAAATGAGCCTACCCCCAAGCGTATCGAATTATAGAAAGCCGCGATCTGCGTTCCCGTTCCGCGTTTCCGTACCGGAGCGTATCGCGATCTGTGTGACATTGGTTTGAACCCACTGCCACACACACAAAAACCGGTAAAGCTTAATTGTAGATGAGCATGTCATATCTTGAATTATAACGGTTAAATCAATATGGTTCAGATGCTACAGGTGTAAGATTACTAAAGTTTGCTCTCTTTAGATATTGTGTCGTTTGTGTGGCTGTATTGATCTGGAACATAATGCCCACATGTAAACGGATTCTTTGAATCTGCAGCGTAAAGATTAAATCATGCAACTGCTGTGTAATACGGCTAGCAAACATAACTCTTTATCATGTCATATTTAATGCGTCTATTGTGGTTTTTGTGGGTAGTATGATATGTGTTTTCTCTCTTGTTATTGAATACAGAAAGTTATATATATTATCATTCTAGAAATACCTCACTTTAATACTAATGAAGGCAACAGTTATTTATAAAATTTGGGACAAAAAAGTGTAAGCGGGTCAACCCAACCCGGCGCGAATCTTTTGCGTGTACCTAATACTACCACTTTGAACACGAACTCGTTTGGCCCATTACACAACCCTTCGGACCCACAAATCTAGCAACCTCTACAAAGAAAGTTTGCATCCGTGTCTCACCTTATTTGTTGACATTGTGTGTCTGTTCATTTCATTTATACTTTTTGGTTTTGAACTGGACTTCATTCTCGAGAAAAAACGCTAGTTAATTGATGACATTACAGCTCTTGGGTAAAGCATAACAGGATTGAGCCATTTAAACGTCTGTGATAACAATATAACATGTGTTCGTTTCACTAGTCATCCCTCTTGCTGCTACTTTGGGGCCAAATCCGTTCAATCTCTTCTCCAGGTGATAACTGGGTTCATCCTTGTGCATTTCTGGTGGACCACAAAGATAAAAAATTAGCACCAGATGTTTTTTGGGACATGACATGGGAGAGTATTCATCGGATTCGTTTCCACAATCTCTGAATAAAGCTCTACATGCAATCAGTGACAGCTTTTGAAACTTGTATGTTTCTGTAAATAACTCTTCTAAGAATCAAAAAAATGAAGACAAATTATGAATACAAATACAAAAATGCTCGAACCCAACTCCAGGCATGGCTCCATATACAAACATTTATGGCTTGGACGTTGCATCTTTATTGGAACGATTATACTTCATGTGACTCTTCACAAGTTGACCAGCAGAAATAGCGGACATTAAAGATAACTCACCTGCTAAAACAGCACCTGCAACTACCTTAGCCAATTGTCTTGCATTTGACCCTGGTGAATCTTTATTAGCTCCCTTTACACCCAGCAGGTTCAAACAGGCGGACTGTGATGCTAACTGAGTCCCACCACCAACTGTCCCAACCTCAATCGACGGCATAGTCACTGATACATGAAGGTCTCTTCCTCCGTTCACAGTTTCCATCATAGTGATACAATGAGAACTTTCAATGTTTTGGGCGGGATCTTGTCCGGTAGATATGAACACGGCTGAGACTATGTTACTTGCATGCGCGTTAAAACCACCTAGTGCACCAGCCATGGCTGACCCGGTTAAGTTCTTGAGCATGTTTAGTTCAGCCAATGAAGATGCATTTGTCTTCAAAACCTTCTTTAATATCTCCTCATGTATGATCGCTTCACATACTACAGATTTGCCTCTCCCTTCGATCCAGTTAACAGCTGCGGGTTTCTTGTCTGAGCAATAGTTTCCTGAGATGCCAATCACGTCCATGTCTGGGAAATCGGTCTGAAGATAATCCAAAACGTTTTGAACACCTTTTGAAACCATGTTCATACCCATTGCATCGCCGGTGCTGCAAGTGAACCTTATGTAAAGGTTCTTCCCCGCTATTGCACATTGAATGGTTTGTAACCGTCCAAACCGACTTGACTTGTTAAATTCAGAAGATAAAATACAGAAGTTTAGAGGATCCTCAAGGAAGAATTTTAGTTCAGAAGCTCTTTTAGCAGTGGCAAACCTCACGACCGGGGCCCTTGTCATGCCGTCCTTAAGAAGGATGCTAGTGGCACCGCCAGAGGCATAGATGGCTTTACACCCTCTATTGGTGCTCGCCACCAAACACCCTTCGGTGGTGGCCATGGGGATGGTGAAGTCCATCCCATCTAGTAATAGTGGGCCTGCTATGCCTACTGGTATCTGGACGTAACCAATTGGCATCTCACAACATTGTCCCAAAATTGAATCGTAATCAAACTCATCTAGGGGAAGTCCATGTAGGGACTTTCCGCTAACTCTCTCTAATGCTTTTCTTCTAATAAACACCGCACGCTTGGAGCCCCTTAACTTTGATTCTAGGGAATAAGATGGAATTTTCCCCTCAACCACCAACCTTATCACCTCCTCGTCCTCTTTTGTGATCAGAGACGAAGCTAGTAAATCTGTAGATCGAGGAGGAAAAAGCTACATAGATGATTAACTTATACCAAAAAGGCAAAAACTATGAAATAATATATGGAGCAGTGAGCGAACCTGTTTTCTCTATCGTGACTTTGTCACTGTCTCTTACTTCTGAGTTTTCATAGGCAACTGCCTTCTCGACGTGCATGCTCTTGTGCATGGGTTCATGAGGGACACTGGTTTTGAAATTCTTAGCCATAACGTCTAAATCGATAGTTTGCTCTTCTTCTTCTTCTTGAACTTGTGAAGCCACAAATGGCTGTACGATACCAATTCCAAAGAAGCCAACAAGATAAATAAAGGACACCACAAAGGAAACAATAGCTGCCATGTCCAAAACCGAAATAACATGGAGGGGATCCGAGAGGCGTATCTTCTCACGCCATCGTACAAGAAGATAATATACAACCGAGAAGAAAAGTGTAAAGAAGACAGCATTAGTAAGGTACATAAGTAAAGGGATGCCATCATTTGCTTTTGTAAAAACAACTGTATCATCATCCGTTACTTTTTCTCTTCGTTTCTCGGTCACGTTGGTGGCATTTGATGATCGTCGTTGGACGTCCATTCTGATCATCCAGATATTGTTTTAGGGTAAATGATTGATGAAAAGAGATATGTAAAGAGATGAGAAATGGAATGCTTATTTATAGGATATTCAGTCAAAAGTATTTCTTTTAATCTTAATCTTTGACCATCTGGCTGATTCTATATGGGCCTTTGATTTGTCTAATTACCATTAGCTAATTTAAGTCAAACGTTAGGATTTGGTCTTGTATCAACAAAAAGGCAAAATCAAGAATCTGTGAGTTTATTGAAACCAGCTGGTTGATTTGTTATTAATTATTATACCTCAAAATGTCCTATCTTATTTTTTAAGAGTTAATTGCATTTTTGGTCCCTTTGGTTTGGCCAAATTGCATGTTTGGTCTCTAAAACTTTGAAAGTGCAGCGATAGTCCCCATTTTGAAGTTTGGATTGCATTTTTTGGTCAATGGATAAAGTTAAATGACTAAAATGCCCTTTGTCTTCTTCAGAAAAAGACAAGGGTAATTTGGTCATTTCACACCGATAAGGACCAAAAATGCAACCCAAACTTCAAATGGGACTATCGTTGCACTTTCAAAGTGAACCAAACCTGCATGCTTTAAACCACAAGAACCAAAAATGCAATTAACTCATTTTTTAATAATAAAATATTGTTTTTCCAATTGTTTTATTCTTATATTTGTCGTTGATACTTATTACTGTGTTTTATAGAATACAAAAATCATATATTATGATGCTAAACGATTTTAGAAAGTCTCCTGTAATTCGATTATAGAGAACAAAACAAGACTAAAATGAAAAAAGAAACACATGTACATGAGTTTTTATATACAGAAAATTAGGATAAACTCTAAACAAGTAGACAAGCTAAATGGGTTTAAGCAATCAGCTTGTTGCTGACATTTTGTTTTGTTGCTGATGGTCATGGTATTTTGTTTTCCACAAAAAAAAAAAATGCTTGCTTTTCAAAAAAAAAAAAAAAGGGCTTAAGCATAACGAGCTTTTATTAAAATAGCAATTCAAACTCACAATGATTAAGCGTTAAAACAATGAAAGTTTGCCAAACAAAAAACGGAAAATGTGAGCTATGGTGTGGATATGTAAATATATTTGCTATAAGTAACAGGGTTGTCTTGTAGTTTTTGATGGCCATGTGCCACAAGTAAAGATGAGGCCCCCTTTAATATGAAAATCTTAAATATATGTAAAATCAATGAACACAAAAATAGGCGACAATTTCATAAACAAGCTTACCCAAAAACCAGCAAACATTGTAAGTTAGATGTGCCGTTAAGTATGATACTACGTATAAAGCTTTAAGTAACATAGTTAAAGCATTAAATCAAAATTAGGAATAAAATAAAATAAAATAAAATCCCTACAACAAATACATCAAATTTATTCTGATGGTCACTTGTAAGCCTAAATCTTTAACCATATGTCTCTCAACTAAACACAATCTTTATCAAATTATTGGTCTTATATATTAGTAATATAATGGATCACCTTTATAGAACCGTAGAGGGGATGCATACGGTCTTTTCGACATAATTGAAGTTTATAAACTTTAAGTCTCCAAGAGTGTATAAGTGTATATGCACAATACAACCAGAACAACCAATATCTATAGAGAGAGAGAGTGGAGAGAGACAGATCAACACCAAGATTCATACTAGTTAGAGATAGGGGGTTAAGGCAATCCGTACGTTCAGTTTCGAATCCGCGACACCTATACTATTCCACTAGTATAATTTTTATGGTGGATTACTAATAGTTACAACTTCACTCCACCGATATGCATTAAGATCGGCACTCACAAAGAAGAACTACCCCGACGTTATTCGGGCCTCGGAACCACCCACAAGAATCTTGCGATTCAACTTTCCTCTAGGACCACAAAGAACTTGACCCACGCAAGTATCAAATCCCAACTAGGCCTTCACCCTATCTAGGCTTGAACACCAAGGAACAAGATTGTACATTTTAACTGTTAGTGACAGTTGGGGAACAGTACACTTGCATGCTCAGTCTAGCCTAATAGGTTTTTATTTTCAATATAGTGATAGTAAACGAATTAATGTGTCTTTTGAATTTTCTAACGAACCTTTTTCAGATGAATCTTGTCGAAAATTTGAGATTTTCTAGTAACGCTTTAATCTCATAATGTTCTTTAGTACGGTTACTAAACAAACCGTACCAAAAAAAATAAAACCCACGCTACAACCGTTGCAATTAAGGATTATTGGTACGGTTTTTTTAAAAACCGTATCAAATAACGTTTTTCGTCGATTTAGGTACGGTTTTTTTATAAACCGTATCTAAAGAGCGTACCAAAAAATAGTTTGTGTAGTAAAGCGCTTTCCAGCACAATATCTTATGTTTATGTATAGCTACACATAATAAATACAGCGAGAAGACAGAGGTCAAGGATTCGATCCTCACCACTTGCAAGGCCGGTGGTCCTTTTCTATCTTTGGTAGAACCGGAAGCAGTCTCTCTACCTTAGGTAGGGGTAAGGTTGTCTACGTTTCAACCTCCGTCATACACCATGAAAAACGCTATTGAGACCTATAACCCGTGAAAAACGGTATTTGAGAGTTACTTTCTTTACTTTTTTACTAATTAAGGAGGTATGGGCAGGCCCACCAGATTATCCTAAAACCCATATCTAAGGCCTTTTTTAATAGTTTCCAAATTACCAGATTGCTAGTCTATATATACAAAATCCAAAAAATAAAATAACCGATAAGAATAATAATACTTTCTGCTATTGATCGATTGATGTGCTTCATTCGTTCGGCAATTATCATAAGGTAACACTTCACCTTTAATGTCATAATTTACGTACTCATCACATATGTAGTTCAAGATTGGTATTTTGCATGATTGTTACTTGAACATTGAGCAATATATAGTAGAGTCAATTAGAGATCATGTTTAAAGGCGGAACCAGAACTAAAAATGACCAGGTGCATCTACGAAAAACTAAGTAAGACTATAAACACATTTTTTTGGAACCAGGTGTATTTTCGTGAAATTGAGATTTTTTGCACGAATTAGCACTATACAGCAAAAATTCATGGGTGTCATGGGACCCACCCTGGTTCCGTCACTGTTTAAAGGACATCTGAGATGTGTCTTTTATCCAATAAACACAAGTGTTTTAAATTATTTTTCATATATTTCTTTGCAATCTTTTTAATCCCATTATCAAGTATTAGTTCATAGATTAAGAATACACGTTTTCAAACCTCGTATAAGGCAAGCTTTTGAATCCCATTATAAAGTTATTTTTCATGCTTAATGGTATTGTATGGTATTACCAGATTACAATGGCCCATTTTGTTCTTGCTTCGTATGTTTTAAACTGCAAGTTTTAATCTCGGATCTTATGTTTCCCACTTTTGTTCTTTGTTCTTTGCACATTTGATAAAATAGAAAAACAATGCATCTCGATAGACACATATTTATATCTCAAAGTTTTTAAACGAATCTTTCAGAAATTTTAACATATCCATGTATATGTGACAGACACGTAAGGTGACCAAGAAAGTGATGGATCGACTTGGGGAGGATGAAATCTTCTGCATATATGAACGAATTACCAACCAAGTGGACAAAGAATCATTTTCTAAAGTTTGCAAGAAATTCTTAAAAGTTGCAGGTTTCAACTTTAGGTTGTTACAAACTAAGTCTCCTGATCTGCTATACCATATGCTAACTTCATCCCCGAAAATGTCTTGGTTTGAATGCCATGTATCACTCTCGAACAACCACATGAAACTCATAGCCGAGTCATGCCCCAATGTCAAGCACCTAGATCTTTCTTTAAGTAAATACCCTGATCATCAGGTGGCTGAGTTGGAGTTTGATGATGTTGGCTTGTGTGCAATCGCGGGTGCTTGTATTCATATGGATCACGTAAATCTATATGGGAGGTTACACATTAAAGAAATAGGAATTGGTGCCCTTGTAAGATCATGCAAAAATTTAGAATTATTAAATCTACAAAATTGTGCAAATGTCACCGACAAATCATTGAATATGATTGGAGAAGCAACTCGTTTAAAAGTGTTATGTTTGTCACGTTGTTATTCGATTAGTGACTTGGGCTTGGAGTATTTGGCCAATGGGGATTTGAGGTATTGTTTGGAGGCACTCGAGCTAGATAAATGTGATAGGATTACAGATAATGGTATTGTCCATTTGAAGAAATTGGTAAGTCTAAGAAGCCTGAGTTTGTGTAGGTGTGGGGCTAATATCACTGACCATGGCGTTGTGGCTCTATGTGAGCTCCCAAATCTTGAGGTGTTATATTTGGATTCCTTGACAAGTATGACGGATATTTCATTGCTTGAAATTGGCCGCAAGTGTTTGAAAATGTCGGAGCTAAGTTTGTGGGGCTGTAAGAGAATTACTAAAGTTGGTTTACGTGGTCTTTTTGATCACCAATGCTTATCTCATCTTTATATGTACTCATGTTATAGATTTTCATGGGAAGTTGTTAAGTCACTTGCTATGAGCTGCCCAAATTTGAGTTATCTTGGTCTATGTAGGCGAGCAGGAAAGAAGCTAATGCCAAAGGCATATTATGAAAATATTTATATTAATAACCGTTGCTTTTCTATAAAGTGGGTATGACCTTTCATATGTTGCTGCTAAACTCATAAGCGCTTACATCAGGTTGGTTAACTTGGTCCCTGATTTTGCTTGTTTGACATCGTTTGTCTTTAATCTATGCAGATCTTAAACTTGTGTTTATTTTAATATGGAATGAAATTCAAGCATTGTCACCCTCATTTTGTTTCAGATTAGAGAAGAATGGATGAAGAAAAGCCGTATGAACTATGAGTTAGCATTTTACAGAAAAAGCTTATGATTTACTTATGAGAATTAATGAGCAAAAACTATGTTATGACTTGTATATTTGGTAGATGGTAATTTAAAGTTGTATCAGATTATTTTTTACTGCAAAAAGTGGTTTGTTACTTTGATTGTTTCCCTTTATGTGACTGAGATTATTTGACTGTCGATACTGATGTATGAGCTCTTTTCTGGCTATGTCCCTTTAAATTCGTTGTTTGTACACGTAACAGGGGAGGTAGCAACCAAAAGTAGAGAGTGATGGATCGGAACGACTTAGAGAGGATGAGATCTTCTCCATTTTTGAACGAATTACCAACCGAGTGGACAAAAAATTATTTTCTACAGTTTTACATATAATAATTCAGATTAGTGGTTAATATCCTAAAGAGGTAACAAGTTCGATTCTGGCTCCCCTTCCTTTAAGTTTATGTTTTCTTTTTCTTCCCCTGCTGCTATTTTTTCTTTCTGAGATGCCAAAGCCCGGGTATAAAGGGTTTAGGGTTTAGGGTCATCACTCTCTATTAGAGTTTTAACAAATATTTAGAACATAATTTCATCTCTCGTTAACACTTTGATGATGGAAGTGAATTTTGAGACCCAAATTGTAAAAGACTTTATATTTTGAGGCCCTTAAGACTTTGAGATAATGAGCGGTTGGACATTTTGCACACTCTTGTATATTGCTCTACTTACCGTGTAACCAAAAGCTAAGTCTTGTATTTAATTTTAGTTTTTTTTATTGTTTACCATAAAGTGAAAATTTAATAAACTAGTTTTTTTTTTGAACATATTTAATAAACTAGTTCAAAGGCCAATCAAAAAGACAACTTTCTATCTCTTTGTTGGAAAACCCTACACAAAGCCCATAAAAAGTATGTTTTTTATCATCATAATTCATAAACACATGGTCATCTTCATGAAGAAAAAATAATAAATTGAAGTCCATATTTGAATCCATTAAATATTTAATTAAAGGGGGTGATACTCGCATCAAATTTTTTGATACGTACATCACAATTTGTGCATTACAGTATTGTACGGTACAAATTGTACAAAAAAATGTGTTGTGAGTATCAATTCCCTTTAATTAATAGTCCTACAAAAATGTTGGAAAATTCAACTGTGATACATATAAGATACTTTTACATGGAGTATTTTTTTTACACTTTAAAGGTGTATTTTAACATGTTACAAAAACAAATGTAAACAAACACGTATCACTAATGTTGCAGAATTTAATATTAGGTCAACAAGCATTAACATTTGTCACGTGGATATACACAATGTTAAAGAAGCATATACCCATTGAATTCAACCAAAACATTAAAATGCTTACGAGTCACGAAACACCATTTCCAAAATTCTTTTCTTCAGCGTTACGTAATTTATATTCCAACAACCAAAATAAACAAATTTCTTACAATCAATCAAATCTTAATCACGTCAATGAATCTAACTAGCTAGCTAGATCCGTATAAAATGTGAATTAACAGAAACACCATGACTTTGAATGACTTTTGATATCAGCCATTATCTGCTAGACTGCTATATAAGCTGGATAATTAACATCTTGTAGAACCATTATGAATATAATCAAGAATCGCAATCACACCAACCACAAAAGCTTGATCAATCCCTGGTTTAACCACAACATGAAATAGATCCTTGTTCTCTATCACTTCCTTTACCTCCTTACTAACCCCGAGTTGAGCTACGACGTCGCCTTTCGAGTCCACGATGCTGCATTCCCTGTCCGGGAAGTAGCCATTTATCTGAAAGTTATTGCAATAGATGTTTCTGTCCTTGTTTTCGATCGAAACCTTTACGGGTCTATTATTTGCGAAACATGCTTTAGGGTCTTTTAATGTGAACACCAGCTTTTGAGACCCAACATAATCTGGAATGTAACCTCCCCATTGTTTGTCAAGGCTTAAAGCTTCAACTATTCCTCCCTATACAAAAACAAATATAATAATATGCATAGAAATTATTAGTATACAGTTATCAAATGGTTGTGAGTTTAAGTCCTAACAGACAACAGAACGGATTAAAAATATAATAATATGCATGGATATTATTAGCATACAGTTATCAAATGGTTGTGAGTTTAAGTCCTAACAGACAACTGAACGGATTAATTGATCAATACCTTTCGACGAATGAGAAGAAGAGGTGTGTGGTAAGCGTCCGTGAGAGTCATTTGGTCTTTTTTGCCGAGAACACCACAACCATCGACCCGAAATACGACTTCACGATTTCGCATGTCCGTGACTATAAAGCCGCCTCCACCAACAACACGAGGTCGTGTTCGAACCCCTAGAACCACTTGACTCGATGAACAAAACATTTTGCTTACTATTGCCATTTCCTTGACTCTTGTACCCATTTTGAAAGGTTTTGATTTATAACAAAAGATGTACAAATTGAGAGATGTATATATAGTGAAAGATCAAATGTTTGGCAAACAATAATATATATGTTAAATGCATGTGACTTTTGATCTTGAGTGTAGAATGAAAAGTAGTATACTAGTTTTAATTTTCAAACAAGTTGAATATACGAAAGATTAAGGAAAGTAGTATTAAGATAGAACCCTGAAATTGGGCAGCTTAATGCAATTGGATCATACCGGTGACTACTTACTTGTCTATATATGTGTTCAGACTAAACTAAAATGGGTGAGGTTGGGTTCAAGTTATTCGGAAATAGCGGGTTTTGACTCAGATGTACACGCTTTAACCAATTATATGTGTATGCGTATCCGACCTTTTAGTCATCACAAATGTACTGTGTATTGGTGTATAATCGTATATACTACTCCCTCCGTCTTAAAATAATTGTCAGGAGATAAAAATCACATAGTTTAATAAAATAAGAGACCGTTTTAATTTTCAACCACTCAAATAGAATATTACTTCATAAAATTCTCTAGTTTTTACTTAAAAATGAGTGGGTAAATCTCATGGCTTGGTATAGGTACAATCAATTTTTTGCATAGGGAATTGATTTGCACATTTTAATGATTGATTAGGACACTTAACCTATGCATTAAATACTTGTATAATATTAAATATTCTGCTCCAACTACTTGTACATTAAATGTGCAAACAAAATTTTATAGTGTGCAAATCATTAGCCTTTTGCATACGTACTCACGATCAGATCAACAACATCACATGATTGGATAAGTTGGGTAAACTTTCAATTAGTTTGACAATCAGGTTAATCCATAATTGTTTGAAGCGTCATATCGATAATTATGACATTTATTAACGTTAGTTGTACATTTCTAATCATGGTATACGTGTAATAAACTCCTCTCACATGTACAAAAATAGGAGACTTTAATCCCCTTACGTGTAGTAAGTACGAGGCTCATGCATTTACTAGAACTAGATTAATTATGGACGTTTAGTCATACGAGAATTAAGGACGGAACCAGAATCAAAATATCAAATATAACAAATTTTTTAAAAGCGTAATATAAAAACATATTTCAATTAACCAGAAGCATTTAAGATGCCTTTAAAAAATATTGATGGTTTTTTCAAAAACCAACATTACATCGAAAAATTTCATAAAAGTTTCGGACACTCGCGAAAATCCGTTAGTTCTGTCCCTGTCGAGAACGAGACATGTTTGACACATGTTTAGTTAAGTAGATAACTTTGTAACAAATTAATTAATGGTCCCACGTGATTATGAGAAATTTGACCACCCATATAAATTATAATCATAAGCTCTAAGCTAATAGATATCCAAAGTTGAACCATGAGATTAGCTTGACGTGGAAATTTGACTTTGATAAAAACTTAAACTCTTGCTTTTTGCACGTTATTTAAACTTTATGATCACCATAATTCGCAACAAAACAAGAGCAAGTTTAGTTAACTTATGGAACTAACTCTTCTCGTGCATGAAGAGAGTTTTATAACTAAAACGTAGTTGAGTCTTCCTAAATATTATATCGTTAGACAAATCTTGTTATACGCAAAAACAGTGGTATATATAGCTTTTGTCACAGGCAGGGACGGAACCAGCGGTTTTCGCGGGTGCCCTGGACTCATATGGATTTTTTCGATGTAAAGTTAATTTTAAATAAAACACAATTTTTCCTAAATGCATCTTAGATGCACCCTGTTCATCGAAATGTGTTTCTATATTACGGTTTATAAAAATTTGTGCACCGTTCATATTTGGTCCTGGTTCCGTTCCTGATCACAGGTTGACCCATGACTGTAAATTTTCAGGTGCACATGTTACTTTTGACGAGAAACTAAAAGTTACAGTTTCATTAAAACTAAAGAAGACATGTATTTCTTTTGACATATTAGTTGACTAACTGAAAAAGATATGTATTAGTGTGACAAAATTTGAGAAGAGATTCATTTCAGAAAAATCAAGATTTTTAAATTTACATCAGACGACAAACATCCATCAGATTCTCGTAAACTTTCAAAAACCCCTTAAGTCATGTATTATTCGATGACATTGTTGGTTATAGCTAACATGTAGGAGTAGGTGAAACTTTATATTCGATAGCAACTTAACGTTACATATTATTCGATAGAAAAAAGAAGTAATTGAGATTCTTCAAATGAGTTGAACTAAAATTATTCCTTTTGAAAGTAAAGGCAAAATAGTCCCAAAAACAAAAAGAGTAGCCATGAAGTTTTCCAAAATTAATAAACACAAGTAAGATCATAAATTCCTAAACTCATCAAACGCAATATCACTAGATATATGAACCGACCACGACCTTAACACGTAAAACGTAATACGACAGAAGCTCAAAAGGTAAAAACGATTGACTAAGAAAAAATCTCAAACTGTACGAACACCACCAACATATAAAAACCACGACACTATTGTTATGTCCCAAGTATTATGCGCCACTTTCTCCATTATAAGCATTTGGAACCATGGCTATCGCATTTACATGAAAAGATTAACATTTACAATTAGGTTGAGACTTTTTGTTACTTTTAATGTTTTTCTACCACGAATTAATGACAGTTTTAAAACCTGAATTTGAGATTGAATATCCAAAATTGCATTTGTTTGGTCCTTAAAAGGCAAGACCATAATATGTTTGGATGAAATCAAACCATACTATTTCCTTATCTGATCCTAACCTGGATCCGATTAAGCTTATTCGAGTCGGGTTATTCATGTTAGAAAATTTTATTCGGATCCATCTGAGTAACTCGGATACTAAATTGAGTCGGATATCGGGCTTAAAATATTTTACTAACTTAGGTTTGGGTCGACCAGTTTGGACCGAATAAAAGTTTTCTAATATTTAATATATTTTTTTATAAATTATGTATATAAATTAAAGAGTAAATTACAAAGATGGTCCCTGTGATTTGCGTTGACTTTCACTCTTGATTTTTTAACTTTTTTTTTTTTGCACAGATAGTCTCTAACTCTGAAACACTTAACACTTACGATCCTTTGACCAAACGGTGTCAGATTTGACCGTCCTTTACTCATATTCTTTTTTACCCGAACCTAAAAAGACCAAATCAGACTAACCCGAGTTCAAATAAGATGGGTTAGAGTATGTTATTTTTAGTCTCGACTCAACTTTGACCCGACCCGACCCGAATTGACTCAAACCCAACCAAACAACCCGATTATGACACCTATTTATAAGTTTCAGAAAATAGCAATTAACAGGCCCACTTTGTCAAAGCTACTAAAAACGTGTAAACTTATTAAACCATTAATTGGAAACACTCATATAATTATGATTATGATTATGGAAACCTAAGATTAGTCGACATGCATCAATTATTAAAAAAATATATATATATAGCTTGGCAGGGATACCTTAACTCTATGTATCTTTTGGTACCCATCAACCCTACCCAATAAAAGTTTAATGCTTGTGAAATACCTGATCGTAATACCCAGACCATGCATGTGAAATGCCTGTGAAAGGTTTGTGCATCAATTATTAATTCAAACCTGAGAACTGGTGATACGTTACACTATTGATGTGTCTTGTCCTTGGATCGTGTTGCATGTGAAACCCCAACAAGTGTTGAGAATCGGCGACATTTTTTAAGGCCCTGTACGAATATAATTAGGTCTTTCGTTAAGCAATATTATATATAAACTGTCACTCGTTTATAAGATATAATGCAATTAGTTATTTAAACGTTATAACATATAACTCATTTAAAATATTTTTTCATCTTCATCATGAAAAATATGTTTCACATGCATATAATTATTAACAGGATAAATTTTAAGACCTTAAAAATTCTGAAACCCTAAACGGTCGCTTATCTTACACACCGTGCTAAATAGGATCCCAAGTCTCAATATAGTAGGCAGTCTAATTACTCTCTTTTTTTTCCTTTTACTTTTGGTTGTGAATTTTATCTATCCTAGTCTCTCAAAAATTATGATCCCATTTTGACTTTTTGGTCTTTCTTTTTTTTAACTTTTGGCCTTAAATATTTTGTTTGATTTACAATAGTTGATGAAAAATATACTAATGAAAAATACATTTAAAACACAATCCACTCATATAATTTGCATCAAGTATTATATAACACAAACAAAAATATTTAAGGTCAAAGTTGTAAAAGAAAGACCAAAAAGTCAATAGGAACTATAATTTTGGGACGGAGGAGAGGATTTTTAACATGTGCCCCGCAGTGCAATGTGTATATAAGAATGCGGCGGGACCACGAAAAGGATGTCCGGACCCACAAATTTTATTTGAAAAATGTATTTTTGGGTCCGACGTCCCACTGTCAGTCTAAATCTTTGATAAGCTGACTTAACATTCTTGCGCACATGTTAAAACCCATTTAACTTCAGGGAAGTGTAAACTGTAAAGTGAAGAAATAAAAGGGCATAGCAGAGAGTTAGTAAAGGAAAAGACAAGTGAGATAAAAAAAGAAAATACTGCAAGTTTGTGAATTATGGTAAATAAAAAGGACAGCCAACATATACATGTGACATTTGACAGTTGCCTATATATATCCTTTTTTTATTTTTATTAAATCATTTGATACATAATGACGTCTTTGTCAGAAAATATATCATCTATTCATTTCCTTCTCATGCTAAAAAGCAAGTAAAAAACATAGAAGATTATGAAGCATCTTTAATCATTTTTACTTTGAAAAACAGTTTTAGAGATTATAAATAGATGAAGCATTAAAGCAAAAGTAAAGTAAAATAACTCCCAATACCGTTTTTCACGAGTTATGGATATCCAATATCATTTTCGGTGTTTAAGGGTTAAGACAGTAGGCAATTTACATCTACCTACCCTAGGTAGATCGCTTCTAGCCTCTACCAAAGGTAGAAAGAACCTCCGGCCTTTTGTAATCATTTATGATATTCAATCAAGTTTAATATCAATAATTCTATTGTTCTTCTCTTCTATTTCTTAATGAAGAACTTGAAGTGGTCTTTATTCGATACAACTGGCCTCTAACTGGGTCAGTCGAGAGTCCCTGAGTCCTTTTGCTTAACTTGTGTCCCGCCACTATGGCACAATTTAGAAAAACTCTTTATAAAATTAACTTGAGTCATTTTCTTCCCACAATTTGCTATTCGATGAGATGATGTTAAATTGGTCGGTCCCACCGGGGTGGAAATTGGTTGGGCACCAGAGTGTAAGCAGCCGAACGGCCATTCGTTCCGCTGGGAAAATCGGGATCGTAAAAAGCTCGAACGAGCCGAAGTTAAACGCAGCTCGAGCCAGAGAGCCTAATTTTGGGCTCATTTAATAATCGAGCTCGAGCCCGAGCTCTGTACAGATAAACGAGTAGGCTCGTGAGCACAAACGGCACTAGAATTATATATGTGTATATATCGCTATACGATAAACGAGCTTAAAAGTAGTTAACGAGCTCGAGCTTTATGTAATTAACGAGCGGAGCTCAAAACATCATAAAATTAGTCAAAAGCGGCTCGAGCTGTGTGAAAAATTTTCACGCCGAGCTTTCGAGCTCAAAGTATAAGGCTCCGAACGAGCTCGGCCCGACTCGAGCTTTATATATAAACGAGCCGAAGCTCGAGCTTTCGGCGCCGCAACGAGAGCTCGGCTCGCTGTTTCCACCCCTAGGCACCACCTTTGACCGATATTTAAATCGGTTGTGGTGGTTGTGACTATTCGGTCGAGTCCAAAGTCGGTCACTTTTTCAACCGATTTTACACGCCCGCCAATTTTTGATTTGTACACCGACCCAGTGGTAACTTAGTAAATCATCGAATCGGAGAAAGTTGACCTGTAAACTAGGTCATTAACTCGGTCATTCCGACAATTAGACTCATTATGAAATTGAAAGAAAAGGATTGTTGAATTATTTAGTCAGGAGAAAATTAAGTTGAGGTGACACTTCGTTGGATAAGTAACGAAAGAAAGTAAAGCATACTAGTAGATAGTACTACTATCACATCACCACTTCGTACGTTTTAAATTCTTACTGTATTTCTTTCTTTTATTCACCGTATTTCTATATCTACATTTCAAACAAAACTAGTAATACATTTATATCTTTTTAAGTGACCTGTGATATAAAATATAAAAAGCTGAAGTAACGGTAAAGTGACGAAACAACTTGAGCCATCACACCTGACGCTCTAAGGCAAACATTCCTTCAACTAAGGCAGCGGGAAGTACTGTGGCAAACCCATTTTCCAATTTGCAGCTCGGAACACCATTTTTACCCGACCTTGCCACAAAAATCGACCTCCTTATCAGGGCTAAAGGTTGAGCGACCTAGCATATGGTTGGGTCGCTCAACCGACTTGATATGTCGATTTTTCGTCGAGTTCGAGTTTGAAAAGTAGAAATAATTGATCTCGAATAGCTCAAAATCTATAACTCGACCGAGGTCTACTCGAGTTCAAGCTTGTTAGCACTCACCTCAACCCAACTCATTTATACCAAAGGTTATAAATAGCGTGAGGCGTGGCGTGACGGCATGACCAAGCCTCACGCTTTTGCGGCTAAGACGAAGTTTTAATTTATAGCGCTATGAATAAAGCGACACAAAGATAAAATATTTATATATTTATATCATAATTCATATATATCGAAGTTTACAAAACATTATAAAACATAAAGAACATGTGGCGATGGTATGTAGCGATCGGCCTCATGGCGCTGCGAGTCTTTTAGAACCGTGTTTATACCCCTAAGTAAGTTCCCCGTGTATGCATTTTTTTCATATATATTAACTAAATAAAAAAAAAAGTGACATCATTTCATTTGGAACAAACTATATTTCCATCCCAAAAATCATACCAACAAGTTTTCTTTATAAAATAAGTGTTCATGGGGGGAATAAATAAATAAATGGCAGTATTTAAGTAAAAGAGTCTCAGTAATAAATACAGTAAATAACTAGTATAGTATTAGTACTAGTACTTACGTAGTAGTAGTAGTTGCAGCAGCTGTCTGAATCATCCTACAAGAAGCCACTCACGTGCGGCTACCAGTCACTCACTCACATCTTTACCTTTACCATTCCATTTTTATCTTCATCTTCTAAACCCTCTTGCACCTGCACTTTGTTTCTTTTCTTTTATTTACTACTACTAGCACTACATTTTTTTTTATTTGAAAAAAGGTTTAAGTATAGTAAATGTAGAGTGACATTATTGTATGCATGACTAGTACTAGTACTCCATATATATCTCTGCACCAATTATCCCCCACTCCCTCAGTAGTCTTCTGTCATAAATCCAACTACTACTCCATTATTACTATTACCACCACCTTACCTTACCTTACCTTCTTCTTCACCATCATATATATACCCACTACTGGTTTCTGACCTTTTGGCTGACTAATTTGAACACACCTATGGGTTCTAGTGGATGTTCACCAAGGCCAAAGTCACCACCTGAGCTGTATGGCAAAAGGAGAGAATTGGCTAAAGTTGTCATGTTGGAAAGAGAGATTGGTTTTCTTAAGGTATTCTTGAATTTTGTGTTGTTTTGTTGTTTTATGTTTGATTCTCTTTGTTTCCTGCATTTATTTGTTTTTACATTTTCATTGCTATATTTGGGTGCTTTGTTCATTACACTCCTACCAATAACTCTCACCCACTTTAAAGATTTTGCTTATTTTCACTTTAAAAATTCAAAAAAGAAAAAAGAAAAATGTTTTCATTTTCTTTGGTCTTTGATTTGTTGTTCATATTTTGAAAGCACAATTAAGGTTATAGTGTTTGACCTGTTTTGTAAGGCTTGTATGAACTTGGGTCATGCTTGTGCTTCTGTTGGCTTGATCTAAAGTTGTCAACTTGCAATTAGATTAAGTTTAGAAGAAAAAAAAATAAGCTTAAAATATCACATCAAGTGGCTTTGCTGAAGCTGAGCAATGTTGTAGTTAGTTAAGTCAACTAAGCATTTTGACAAGGTGGTCATTTTGCCTTGATAAGTTTTGGTAAGTTAAGGACTTAGGTGAGACACTAGTGAAGTATACAGTGCATAGTTTGACCTTTTGACAAACTTGCATAATAACCTTGGATCCCACTGAAGTGTTGCAGATCATGTGACAAACCCACAAAATGCATGGTCCCATTGGGGGCCAAGCTGCCAGCCTCTCCATACATTTGAATTTTAAGATGCTCCTTTTAGTCCTTTTTATTTTTACCCCATCATGATTGTAAGTCCCTCAAACAATGAACTTTGGGCCTAGCTGTTAGGTTCAAACAGTGGATTATGGGCTTATTAACTTGATTTCATTGCTGATGTAAGTCCATAAGCTCAAGTTGATACTTGATAAGCTATTAATCTCTTAAAAATTAGCTTATCAGCTTTTGGAACTTTTAATAATCCCTTACACAGAAAAATAAGCTAAAATAAACAACCCTTGTTCATAAATTTGAACTTTTGACCGAACCTGTCGAAAGCAACAACCTTCTATGTTAATGACTCATTCTATGCTTAGAAAAAGGTTTTGTGAATATGTTACTTTTTTCTCAATAGTGCGTGTGATCTATCGTCTGATAAACCTTACCCCACGCTCTTTTGTCCTATGTCACTTTGCCTAATTACTTGCTGATAAACCGACTTGGGATCTGATGTATGTTCCTATAATATATAAGATGGAAATGATACTAGAAGCAATACTAGAATTTGTGAGTTTGCCCCCGTGTTATATAGTTTAGCAAGTACGTTAGGTTCAAGTGCGTTGAGATAAGAGTCATTAGAGGAAGGTGCTTGTCTCTGTGTTTATGTGCGTTCCTTTATACCGATTAAAATGTCACTGTGTCTAGTTTATTAGCAAGTACGTTAGGTTGATTTTTCTTGTTTAACTTGGGATTTTGCAGGAAGAGTTGAAATCGATAGAAAAATTACAACCTGCTTCCTTTTGCATTAAAGAGTAAGTGTATCACTTTTTTATCATATATCACTAGTGTTTTTTACTACCCAACCAACTTAAAGGCGCTTGATTGACAGGGTTGCTGATTATGTGGGCACAAATCCGGAACCATTGATCACTCTGTAAGACCCCATCAACCATATCAACTTTTCTTTTATGTAATCATCAACCCCGTCGTAATTTATATTTTTTACATTCCAAAACCAGGAGGAAGAAGACTCGCAAAACTTGTGGTTTCTGGAAGTGGCTATGGTATTATACGTTTCATCGTCATATATTTTTATGCGTTTTACTTGTTGAGTCAACAACGGACATATAAATTTAATTTTGATATTTGCTCTTTGTAGTGGAAATAGTTGCTTCAACATGTCATGGATATGCTGTTGCTGCTGCTGCAGTGGCTGTTCTCTTAAAACGGCTGGCTGCTGTGGTTCCTGCTCCACGCCCGACTGTTGTTCCTGCTCCATGCCCGAATGTTGTTCGTGCTCGCTACCAAAGTGTGGTTGTAATTGCAAGCCACGATCCCCTCCGTGCTTAAAAGAATGCTTAAAAGAATGTCTGTGTTGCTGCCCCAAATGCGATTGTAGTTGCTACCCAAAATGCTCGGGTTGCAGTTGCAGTAGCAGCTGCAAATGTTGTTTCTCATGTTGGCCGACCAAGTGCTCATGTCCTAAACTTCCAAAATGTTCCAGTTGTTGTTGTAGCTTAAACTGCTTTTATTCTTGTTGTCAATGTTGCTAATGTATCTAGGAAATAAACATAATGAATGACGACGGGTTTTTTTTTTTTTGAAGCAAAACTCTTTAATTGCATTTCTTACTTGGGCATCATAAAAAAAAACACCTACTTCTATTACATTAGTTTTTTAAGCACAAGAAACAGAGGCCATATTCGGTTTTGAGGTTTCTATGTGCAGATCATCATATAAGCCGTGACCACCCAAAAGCAACAGGGCTCTAACTTGATTTTCGCGGTTCTTCCAAGTGATAGACCCAAAGGCGTCACCACTACCACCCTTCTCGGAGACAAATGTAACTGTGTACCTCATCTTATCTCCCACATTCTTGAAAACAATCTGTTTTGGTTTCACGCTAATTTGAACTCCTTTTGGTGCTTCTGCAGTAACGTCGTAAACAGACCCAGCAGGGCCAACATTCGTTAGCTGTCGGGTGTATCTCACTACCCTTGACTTCCCAAAAATAACCGAGAATGACGGGGGTAGTTCAGCCCTGGATCACCTAATCGTTTGGAGCAAGTCACATTTGCTGTTGACGACTGCTTGTACTTTTGATATCATAACCTAAGGAGCAGGCAGATGCAATGTACTCTTCTGCATATACACAGTCCTGGAGAGATAGCTTTGTGTGGGTCGACATGACCAGCTCCATGAGCCCAAGGGGTTGAAAGTTGACCTCCGGCTGCATCACGTAGTGGTGCTTTGGTGTTGTCAAGTGTGTAAGCAGTGGTCATGAGAGCAGATTTGATGGCGCTGGGGCTCCATGTTGGATGTGCGGCCTTTAGTAGTGCAGCTAATCCACTGATATGTGGGCACGACATAGATGTACCTAAACAACATAAACCCATAACAAATTAAACAAGATAAACACCTTCAAAGAAGCTGAAATTATTCTAGACACGGCACTAACAAGACAAAACCATCTAACCCTATGCTCGCACTTGATTCAGTAGATCAACGCGCCTTCATACCACTAACTCAAGCTCACTTCAAAGACAACTCGAGAACTTGAATAGCTCTAAAGTATTAAAGAGAAACCATGCTCTAGTTAGCAGAGTTCATAATAGTTTATTCGACTGTAAATAACTAGCCTAGTTGGCACACTAACTGCAGCCCTCAATAACTTGTTTATGAAAATGGGTCAAGACGTTAAATGCTTAGTGTAACATGCTTTTACCAGATTTTTGCACAAGATTAAACTAAAGCTCCATTCATACTAGCTTAATTCTAGAAAAGTAAGAATTGCTTATGACCTTATTAAAGTATGCCAGCTAAATAGGCACGAGTGAGCCACTCAAAGTGTGACAATTGAATATAATGTACGAGGCATCTTCGTCCCTTTTACACTCCACTGCATCATATCATGTGCTTAAGATCCAATGCCTTGACCCGAATACATTATTTTATCACTTGCATCAAATTTTATGCCTAAATGCTCATGACTAATCATAAACTACAATATCATTAGTACTAAATTATACCTTAGTGATGAAGTCATTAGTCATTGCAACAATAATTTAAAAATATAACCGTTGGAAATTGAATTGATACCTGACATAATGTTGAACTGAGTTCTCCTAGTATCAGTCTCCAACCCTGTGGGCCCCACCCCCTCTGACCATCCAGCCAAAATGTTGACTCCGGGCCCAATGACATCCGGTTTCAGTATCTGCGGCGTCACCATATTGGGCCCTCTTGAACTAAAAGCCGCCACCACTGGCGACGGCTTTACATTCAAAACAGTCCCTCCAAAGGTGAGGGCCGCCATCGGATTCTTATCGGTTTTCAAATACTCCCTTATCTCGTCACCAATTTTCCTCCCAACGGCCACGGCGGGGAGCAAATGACTGTCTGCAACCAACTCCTCGCCACTCTCGGCCGTGTTCCCTAGTATCATCCCGACCCACCCCATCCTTAACCACTTGTCCCTTCTCGACACGTGGATTCACACCCCTGTCACAAAACACAACCTTACCTTTTACTAGGCCCGGTTCAAGCGGCATACCAAGTTACTAGAGCTACTATTACTACCTTTACCACTAAAGTAAACCAACTCAACCATTTTCTCACCCATACCTTTCCCACTATACAATGACACCCCATTAACTTTTTTACCGTTACCCAAAACCGCAAAAGCGGGAAAATCACGGTCGAGGGTCCCAGCACCAACGGTCATAATCCAAGGCGCCACGTTAGCAAGTGACGCCTGGTGGGCCCTATTCCCAGCAGAACACGACACAAAAACACCCATTTCCATAGCCTTAAACGCCCCAATAGCAATAGTATCTCTATAATAAGGCCCGGACCCACCCCCCAAACTCATGGACAACACATCCACCCCATCCAAAATAGCCCGGTCCATACCCGCTAATATATCCGACCCAAAACACCCGGTTTTCCAACACACTTTATAAGTAGCCACCCGCGCGTGGACAGACATTCCACGCGCGCGGTCCCACTGCAAATCCAAACAAACTAGCGTTCCCCACCTGACCACCCGCGGCCGTGGTGGACGTATGAGTCCCGTGGCCGTCCTGATCACGCGGGGACTCTTTTTCCTTCCCTATCACCCCAGCAGCCAGCCTAAACCCTTTCGAAAACTTCCTAGCTCCAATAAGCTTCTTATTACAATCTGTCACCTTAAAATCCCCCCCTCCTCCCACCCCCTTCCACTTAGCAGGAACAGCAGGCATATCTGTATCATCAAAGCTCCTACTCTCAGGCCACACCCCAGTGTCAAGCACACCAATGATGACGTCATGACTTGCAGCATTCATCTCCTGTGGAGTATGTCCAGACCACAGTCCAAACTCATTCTCAATACCCAAAAACTCAGGTGTTCTTGTAGTATGAAGATGGTACACTTCATCCTCATAGACACCTAGTACAGTATCTAGTTTCTTAACCTCTTCCACTTGGGTGGCATCTAGTGAAGCTGAGAAGCCATTGTAAGCATAAGTGTAGGAATAAAGAATAGGGTCTTTTTCTTGAACTTGTTGTTCAGATGATGATAAAGAAGGTGAGATGGACTGGAGGGTGTTGGAGTACCAGTCATGGTGAGTTAAAAAGGAGTCTGGCTTGGCATGATGGTTCATTTGAACTATGTAGGTTTTCTTGGTAGCAAATACAAAAGATGAAGTTGCTAAGAAGCAAAGCCACCATAGAAAAGTGGCCATTGGAAAGGAATGGAGTTTTTTTTTGACAGAGAGAGAATGGAAGAGATGAAGGACTAGTGTGGTCTTTATAAGCCAACTATTCTTGTTGTTAGGATTATTTAATTGTGTCTTTTATTTTGTTTTTCTAAATAATGGAACATAAATAAGCTAAAAAAGGTAAATATTTGCCTGTGTTTTTATATGTTTTGGTAAGTAGATTATTTATAATAAAGTTTTTTTTTTATAAAACCTTAAAGTGTGTTTGTTTTAAACATGTTCATGGTTCGATTTAGTATTATTTATAAATAAAATACCGTTTTTAAATTACGAAATTATGTATAAACAAACTCACCATTTTAATAATGTAAGTCATAACTGCCTTTATGTTAAATGTAAATGTACTGTCCTTTTAATAATTGGCATTGTACACATGTTTAAATTAACATGAGGGTAAAATCGTCATTCCATTATTTTAGTTTATCATCCTTCATCAACATGGCTTCATCTACTTTTGTAAACATTCCTTGTAAACCAAATCCGTGACCGAATATCATTTGTAAGTTTTGAACAAATAGTTGATAACTTGATAATGCTTGCCTAGTTGAATTTGTTTATGTCTTGATTGTGTATTTTAGGGACCAACGGTGTATCACCATACTAAAATAGTATTGCCTAGTTGATATCTATCTTTTCCATATTCATCCTTCCTTATACATAGCAATATAGCATGACTAGACAAATCGATTTTTAAAATATTGCTAAAAATGGTTTCTTCTACAACAACAACAACAATACTCAATCTCGCCAGAGCGAGATATGAGGGAGGTAAAATGTAGACAGATCCTACATTTATCATAGAATAAACCTGAGACTAAAGAAATTGTTTTTTAGAGAGACCTCCGACATTAAATGGCTTGCCTAGTTTTTCTTAATTCTATTGTATCTTTTATTTGGTTTCACTAAGTAATTATCCACCACTAAGAAAGAAGTTTATAAAAAAAGGAAAAGATTGCGCGTGTATATAATGTTATGGAAATTAAATAATGCACACATATACATTTCTTGGTTGCTAAAGTTCTAAAAATGGCCACTCGAAATTCTAGATAACAATTTACGCTTGACTTTAATTATGTTTGATGACGAACAAAACCTTTAGTCAAAATATTTCGTAACAATATATTGATTTTTTACTTATTTAACTTTATGATGACAAACCAAATCCTTGGTCAAATAAATAGGTAAAAACGTATTGGCAATATTCCTACTTAAGTTTGGAACAAAATAATATGTTTAAAAGTGATTATTTATCGTTAGAGCGCATAAGTGGTTACAAGTAAAAAGAAAATGATTAGAAGACGTAATTGACATGACTAATTTTTTATCTAAACAATTTAATGTTTATCAATGATCGTCAAAAGATATTTGGTATAAACAAACTTAGAGAGAAGAGTGTGGCTTTACTCGGGGTTAATGTTAGTGGTGATGACCTTAAACTCTGCAGATTAGTCGGGAAAAAACTTTGTTCATAGTTTCAAGAAAATAAATTGATACTTAATTGATGATCAATCTCGATAAAAATAACATAGAATCAGAAACATAGTTAATCCTCATGAAAAATGAATTTGTAGATACAAATCTTTAGTTGTCAAATTAAACTCGTTAGAGAATCATCTCTAATAACCCTTATATCTTTAATGAGAAAAGTCTAAGTAATATTTGAAATGCACAATTAAATATGACTAGGAAACAATTTATAATTCTAAAAAACCGTCAATTTCATATTTACTTAACTTTAATACCATAATGTCATATTTACCCAAAACATGCTTAAACTACATTATACATCATGCATTAAAAACTTGTAACTTCGATATATATATGACATTTTAATGTTTAGATTGAGTATATATATGAAATTATCCTATGAAAAAAAAACATTTAACCCTCTCAACGATTCCGAGTGAACACAATTGATATATTAGTCTGTTTTCATCAATAACGTGAATTTTTCCGAGCAAATACCAAAATAAAAGTTGGCACATCTCTTATGCTAATGACATCAAACGACTTTATTATTCTAAATTTACGTAGTTTGTTTACACACGCATTCTTTTCCTCCGTTGATCCGAAAAAGTTTCAATAACTCTTCGATCTTGTCCTCGTCAATATTTATTCTCATGACAATTACTCTCGCTTTGACATTATGATGATTTGTAACACTTTTTAGAAGATGTAATAAGTATATGATAATGATAAGCACATGCCATTTTTGACTATGTTGTGTAGTTTTGTGATGTTAAAAACTTTTGGACGTGTATCATACAATGACCAAATATTTGAGAATCGACATGATCGAACTATAGCATGTAGAATGATAGCTTATTGTATAATTAGGACAAATGTAAAAACTGCCGAGCTTTCTTTATGTTATCCATTCAATTTCATATCAGCATCACATTATTTTTCTCGAACTCACTCAATAACATAAACCTCTTTAACCATCACTCTTAATTCATCATGTTTACCTATACGTCACTAAACACACACATAAAATACACACCCCTTTGAAAACAAATTGAACACTTCACGCATGAGCGAGGAACAAACAAGAAACCTCACGCGTAACAACATTATTGATTATTTATGGTCAGGGACGGACTTACATTAGTGTCGGGTGTTGCACGGACTTACATTTGTGTCGGGTGTTCTTTTTTTATATGTGCAACCCCCGATAATTTTTTTTGCTACTTTCGATTTCTTTAGTATAACTTTAGTTAGACCAACAATTATTTTGTGCAATACTCTCTCGAAAATCCTAAGTATGTCCTTGCTTATGGTCTAAAGCAATAGCTCCTTTCATATAATAACCAAACCCACCCATTTAGGGCAGGGGTATGGGGAGGTAGAATGTGAACAGATCCTACCCTACCCCCAGGATATACCGGGAGTAGGCAGATGATTTCGAAACCTTCGGCTGAATGCGGTGTGTGCGCTGGTGAGAGAAAAGCAGAGAGTATAAAGGCGAAGATAACATGCAACAAGCGTGCAGGGCAAGCCTGTGAAGAGAACAAAGCAAACAAACCTAAAGGAGCAACACAGAAAGCAAGGATAAAGCATCGCGAGAAGGCCACAAAAGGCTGAAGCAGCAAAACCAAAACGCATAAAGGCAAGAAAAAGCAGGCAAACCTAATGGAGAAACACACGGGGCCTAAAACAAAGGCAAATAAGGAAAAGTGGAGTTACGCGGCTACCAGCAAATGGCAAATCACTGCTTCCACTAAGCACCCAAAGCAATAGCTCCTGTCATTGCAAGTAATGTAGCTACATATCCCCACTAGGCTAGGAGAGTTGCCAAATCTATTCTTTGTGGGTGAGCGAATGGTTGTCTTGCCAAAGCCGGGATCAAGGAAGGTGTGCCACGCTAATCTACACTTTTTTTTTTTGAAATGTAGCTACTACATACGTATCTTTTTTATTAGTGTTTATTAAATGAAAATGAAACAAATTGATGGAATGAAATTTTTGGCAATTGGTTGGGGAAAAGGCTGAAGAAAGTCACAAGAAATTTGTTTCTATCTTTAAAAACAATACCAAAATATCATACTTTTTTGTATCCATTTGCACTATCACATGCTTGTAAACGTGTTTTCTTTAAATCGTGATATTTGCAAGCATATGTTCCAACAAAACATCTTACAAATTATTCAGGGTTTTAATAAAAATAAAAGAAGAAACAGAAAAAGAATTATTGGGTTGATTTTTTGTTATATGGGAAAGCATGGTGAAATGGCGGCATTTTTGGAAGGGATTGTCTAACCAGTTGCTCAAGACCTTCAGTTAGAAGCTGAGGATTCACAAAAGGTACTGAAAAATATTTTTATTGAAAAAGTGTAGGTCCTTGGGTTTTAATTATTTTTCGCTTTGTGGGTCTCAGCCCAGCTACCTCCTTATGCCAGTCTTAAAAGTAAGACCGAAAAATATTTTAATGAAAAAATAGTGATTCCTTAGGTTTTAAATTATTTTTTGATGTTTTTATGACATAGTCCTCAGCCTTCTTATAAATCCGTTTTGGAAAAAGCTTCCTCACACATTTCCATAACTTGTCTGCTTCTCAAAAAGCTCGAAAAATCAAAACCCAACCTTTCTTCCTAGGGAAAAATTACCCCACTTTTTTATGTTTCTAATTCACATTTAAAATGTTACTTTACGAGTTTAAAATTATTTTCATCAGATAAAAAATAAAATTAGAAAATAATTTATTTATTTTAAATTTGATTTTCGTAAAAGTCACTAATAACAATGTTAGCTTTGATAATTATTTAATGTTTTTACATAATTTTGTAGAAAAAATAGTTAAATATACTAAACTTAAATAATTCGGGACATTTAATTTAAAAGAAAAAAAAAATTATGACAGTAATAGTAATAAAAAAGCATATATTAGAAAGCTTTCTCACGCCTCAATGACTTATGCAGCATATAATGATTCAAAGTTTTAGAGTTTAGTTATTACATTTTCCGTCTCATATTAAGTGACTATAATACTCTGTATTATTTTGAGTTATCTTATACTACCTCCGTCCCATATTTATAGTCCATCTTTTCTTTTTCGGTCGTCCCAAAATAATTGTCCAATTAGTAAATAGATAGGGAATATAGATCAAGTTTACTATATTACCCTTAGTTGAGGTTATTATTAAAAACTTTAAAGAAGTTAGAAATTAATTAGTTAAAGGTAAAATTTTCTTTGTGCAAAAAGTAAGAAAGAGAAAGTTGTAATGATTATGTTTTTCTTAAACTATGTGTTTTTTGTCTGTGGACAATAATTTTGAGACGGAGGTAGTAATAAGTATCTACTTTATATTCCAATAAATGAAAATAAATCTTAATAGGTAGATTTGAAATTTAAGTACTCTGAAATGTAGTTAGTAAGATTTGTTAAAAATTTGTAGATTATCAAAGAGTACAATTAGTTTGAGAAGGAAAAACTAGTTAATTGTAATAATAAGTGTAGTCTAATGGTATATTTGGCACCGAGCAATGAGCATTTTAATTTTTTTAAGAATGTTCATTTTTTCAATGTTTCTTTAAGAAGTGAGCGTTTAAAGCGGTGGTGCGAAATTTCTACTACTTATAATTTACTCTTTTGCTCACAGCCCTTTAATGCCTATTTAGCTTATTCTGACTACTTTTATAAAACGCCACCTTATTAAAAGAAGAAAACGAAAAAAATAAAAAGGGTAAAAAGAGTGGGGCAATGGTGACGGTGAGGATAGTGTAACGGCTCTATTTTATTTATCAATTCAAGGCACCTTCAAAGTGTACCCCATCCTTGTAGACTTTCTTGTTTCATCTTTGATTATTTTTAGCAAAAAACTACAAATACTTCTTACATTGATCCAAACAACTTCTATAAAGAAATATGTTTGTACAAAAGTATTTAATGGCGTAGTGAAGTGAATGTTCTTCTTTCATGCATTCACTGACTTCTTATATGAAGCATTGGAAAAAATAAGCTTTCTTAAAATAAAAGCAAAGCTCATTCATTTAAGCCAAACGAACACTAAAATAAAAAGCTCACCGCTATTTCACCGCTCATCACTCAAAAGCTCTAAAAGCTCTACACAAACATAGCTCTTGTAAAGTTCAAAAGTGTAATATACGTTACAATTGAATGTAACAACTAACAATTATATGAACATCATAACCTACTTTAGAATGACATTAGCCAACTCTACACTTTTGATGCATTTTTTTTATCTGTTTTAGAACGTGAAATCACATGATATGATTCATGTTACATAAATGAGAATTTTTTTATTAGAAAAAATTACACATTTGGTCCCTGTGGTTTACCCTAAATAACAGGTTTAGTCCCTAAGTCGTTTTAATTATACCACACATACCTATTTTTAAAACATGTTGCCCATTTAGTCCCTATTTTAAAAAATAGGGATCATTTGTGTAATTATTTACAGTTTTTTTTATTACACGGATAGTCTCTATTTTCTATAATAGGGACTAAATGGGCAACATGTTTCAAAAATAGGTATGTGTGATGTAATTAAAATGACTTAGGGACTAAATCTGTTAGTTAAGGTAAATCATAGGGACCAAACATGTAATTTTTTCTTTTTATTATCACACATCAATATATACACTAGACAATTATACTTTAAGTATAATTTGTTTAAACTGATTATACATTGGAATGTCTCAATAAAAATATAAAGTGTTCAAATCACTTTCATACGTAATAATTAATACTGCTAGGATAAATGCATATTTATGGACCGACTTTAGTGGAGACCGGGGAAGGCCTTTGAGGTTTTTATTTATGTTTGCTTAAAGAAAATACAACTTTGACTATTTAATTACATTTTTGGTCCCTGTGGTTTGGCCAAATTGCAGGTTTGGTCTCTAAAACTTTGAAAGTCAAGAACGATAGTCCTATTTTGAAGTTTGGATTGCATTTTTTATCTTTGGATAAAGTTAAATGACTAAAATACCCTTTGTCTTTTTCAGAAAAAAAACAAGGGTAATTTGATCATTTCACACAAAAAATGCAACCCAAACTTCATAATAAGAACTATCGCTGCACTTTCAAAGTTTTGATGAACAAACCTGCAATTTGACCAAACTACAAATACCAAAAATGCAATTAACTCTTTAAATTAACTGGGCTAGCTCAGTTGGCCACCAAAGGTAACCTTGGGGAGGTTTTCTTGGAGATGTCTCAGGTTCGAGTCTCACCATGCACCTTCAGGGGCCCGAAATAAATAGAAGTGGTTTATCCCCTAAGGAAAAAAGGTTCGAGGAAAACTGCATACTGCCCAATTGGATGTCATTGTGGGCTCGAATCACTAACTACTCTTCGCCGTTCAAAAAAAAATTAACTGATATAGCACTCGACCCTCTAAAAAAAATCATCCAAAGTCTGTCTATGCACATGTTGGTAAGTACTAGATTAAACTTCACTGTTATAGCTCGTTTAATTATCATCTTAATTATGATCCGTTACTTGTCAATAGTCGAACCCCATTTCAACAATTCTAGACGTGTTTGTTACCAATGATTTATGGGACAGTGGTGGTGACTTTGAGTGTTTGCACATGTATCATATCATATCATAATATGTCTTTTAGTGTGAGGTAGGCCTAGTTTATACCCGCAAATAATGGAGCCATTTCGGCATTTGTTTGGTTTAACTCCGCGTGATTACTTGCTTAACTTCTAACTTTCTCTTCAAAGTCACGATCTAGCACAATGCCAAAATTGCCAACTAATAGTCTAGCACAATACATGACTTCCTAAGTTAGAAAATAAGAGTAGCGTTTCACAAGGAAAACTATCAAGGGTTTTGACTACTCACTTCTGAAAAACACATAGGTTCATTAGAGAGATTTTGTGGATAAAAGATCAAGGGTTCGAGTCTCATCTCCTATCTACTCCAAAAGACACCCGGTGTCAGAGTGTTCCCACAAATTCACACATTTCTTTGCGGATCAAGTGACTTACTTGCACACAAGTCAAAAATTTAAGCACCAAGATCTACTCGAAAGCGATGTTTATTATGTGCTTTTGTTTCCGCTTAGACGTGATTATGACAAGAGTCCGAACCCATGATAGAAGTTAGCAACAAATTGAAGACCGTCTCTTACAAGTCAATTACGTAGAAAAATTAATTAGGATACTTAAGACAACAAGGATTATGTTTTGATGGGGAAAAGACTCTTTATCATGGTCTAATACTTTTGTCCCAACTTAGTTGAGCAAATAAAGCATGTTCATAATCATGTCCTTCACTCTATTTCTACATATTAATATGCAAGGCCGTCTCGTGAATTTTAGTGGTTAAGTGCATTATCACAAATAGGCCATTAAATACACACATAATATACATATGTATAAGTAGTGCATGAATTAATTGAGCTCGAGTCTCATATTATGTACATATATATAGTAGAAGTGTATGAAATTTGGTGACCCTATGCAATCGCATTTCTTGCACTCCTCTTAAGCCGGCCCTGTTAATATGAACACTTTTTAGTAGTGGTCAATCACCTAAAGTTGATTCCATCATGTACCTTGTCTCACTTTTACCACCAATTATTATGGCTATTAATTGGATCCATAATGTGTTGACCCAATTTGTTGATCATGCCATTAAAGTTATATATTAATACTGTAATATAATACTTTCATATCCTACCAACAATAGCATAGTTTAGGTGCAAAATCGCCTGATGTATGATAAAGAAACTAAGAGAAGGTAATGGAGGATACTGATAATTGATAGCAAAATGTTGTACATGGGACAATAAAAAGATCACCCCTTGTAAGGTCGGAGGTCCTTTTCTACCTTTAGTAGAACCGGAAACAGCCTCTCTACCTTAGGTAGGGGTATGGCTGTCTACGTCTTAACCTCCCCATACCGTGGAAGCGGTATATAACCGTGAAGACGGTATTAGGAGTTACTTTTTTTGTACATGGGACAATATACAAAAACGTTAGCGACACTATGAGAAAATCTAAAAAAAACCACTTAACTATGAAAGATGAAAGTATCTAAAAAAAGGAGAATGTATTAACATGTATTAGCTTGTTCGGACAAACCTTTAACAAACTCATACATGATAAAACATAACACTTTCAAGAAAACTACGGTTTTTGCACATTAAATACTCAAGTTCTTTTATATTGAGTAACAATGTGGGACAAAAATTTAGGTACATGTCACAACCATTACCAGTTTTCCTTTGCTTTGTGTTTCTTCGAATGGAATTGGTTTGTGTTGGCAAAAATATCAGGGCTATAGGTTTGTTCGTGCCAAAAACCTCGCTATATGCAAGTTTAATTAAATCGTGAGCCATAATTCTCTTCAAAATTTAGTATTTTAATTGTGGTAATTGATAGCAAATTGTTTTACATGAGGCAATGTACAGAAAAGTTAGCAACACTTTAAAAAACTCTAAAAAAACATCACTTAACTATGAAAGCATGTCAAAATGTTTTTGTAAAATTTATGTTCGAAATGTCATGATGTATGATGAAGAAACTAAGAGAAAACACCCGGGTATATATGGTAACTGATAGCAAAATGTTCTAACACTCAGGTATATATGGTAACTGATAGCAAAATGTTCTACATGAAGCAATATGCAGAAAAGTTAGGAACACTTTTAAAAAAATTACTTAACTCCGAAATGTCATGATGTATGATGAAGAAACTAAGAGAAAACACTCGGGTATATATGGTAACTGATAGCAAAATGTTCTACATGAAGCAATATGAAAAAGTTAGGAACACTTTTAAAAAATTACTTAACTCAAAATGTCATGATGTATGATGAAGAAACTAAAAAACTATATATATGATAGCAAAATGTTCTACATGAAGCAATATGCAGAAAAGTTAGCAACATTTTTAAAAAAATTACTTAACTCCGAAATGTCATGATGTATGATGAAGAAACTAAGAGAAAACACTCGGATATACTATGAAAGCAAAATGTTCTACATGATGTATGATGAAGAAACTAAGAGAAAACACTCGGGTACATATGGTAACTGATAGCAAAATGTTCCACATGAAGCAATATGCAGAAAAGTTAGCAACACTTTTAAAAAATTACTTAACTAGAAATGTCAAGATGATGAAGAAAGAAAACACTTGGATATATATGTAGTGATAGCAAAATGTTCTACATGAAGCAATATGTAGAAAAGTTAGCAACACTTTAAAAAAATTACTTAACTATGAAAGCAAAAGGGATGCGTTTTGGCATTATGTATGAGTTACACATACATCACTCATAAATAATACCATAACACAAAAAAATTATAGATTTTGCACCTTAAATACTCAAGTTCTTTCATATCGAGTAGCAATGTGGGACGAATATGTAAGTACATATCACAACCACTAGGAGTTTTCATTTGCTTTGTGTTTCTTCGTATGAAATTGTTTTTGTTGGCAAAAGTTTCTTCGTATAAAGTTGAAACGATTGGTGTGCTACGATGTATTGGTTTGTTCTTACAAACCTATAACAAACTCATACATTATATCACAACAATCATACAAACCAGCTTCATATTCTGTACCTAAATACTCGAGTTCTTTCATATTCATGAGCAATGTGGGAAAAAAATTTAAGCACATACCACAATCATTGCCAGTTCTTTGCTTTGTTAATAAAGTTTCGTTAAATCGCCAGTGATGTAGTTGTGAGTTAGGATGTTTAGGACAACAAAGCTTACGTTTTGAGGAGTAAAAAGACTATTTATTATGGTCTAATACTTTTGTTCTAACTTAGTTGAGCCATAAAGCATGTTCATAATCATGGACTAATCTCACTTTTGCCACAAATTATCATGCCTATTAATCGGATCCATAATGTTGTTGATCCGATTTGTTGATCATGCTGAGTAATTTTGAAAAAAAAAGTTCAAGTAATACATTCACAATGTTTTAAAAAAAAGTTTACACAAACATGTGGCATGTCATCTCTCTTTTTCTTTACCAACTTTTTAATTTGTTACATGTCATTGTGTGAAAATCTTTTTATAAATTTTATGTCTGAAATGTAATGACGTATGATGAAGAAACTATTAGAAAACAATGAGGGATATATCGTAATTGATAGCAAAATATTCTACACGGAGCAATATACAGAAAAGTTAGCAACACTTGAAAAAAAGTGTTGTATTGCGTTATTAGGTAATTTGTTTCTTTGTATGTGTTTAAACTGTAAACGGCATACACAGAAATATATTACATAATAACACAACTACCCACTGTGAAAACAACAGAATTTGCACCTTAAATACGCAAGTTCTTTCCTATTGAGTAGCAATGTGGGACAAATATGTATACCAGTTTTCATTTACTTTGTGTTTCTTCGTATGTAATTGTTTTTGTTGGCGACTCCCAAAAGCTACTCGATTTGGTAAAATTAGTGAATACAGATGTTATGTATTTTTGTGCTACGAGGTTAAGTACGCATATGAAGTAAGAAGATATTTCGAACACTCATATCGAAAGTTATACATACATCAATGAATAAAACAATACCTTCAATCTTACATTCTTACCTATATACAGAAAAAGGAAAAGCACAATTTAGGTCCCAAATATAATGATAATGACAGTGAGAGAAGCCATTAGGGGATAGATATTATTCGATAGCAAGTGTTGTACAGCTCCAATACCCCACCATTAAGCAAACACCATGGCCAAACTCAACAACAACGAAGCACTAAAAACAGCACTAGTGCTTTTCCTGCATACATCAATATGCTTGATTTGCCGACGCGTACATTGCAATACGCTTGGATGATTTGACCAAACAATAAATCATAGTACGTGGTGTGTCGAGCTACTACACCATGATATCGACACCATAGTCAAAATAGTAATGATACAAGAGGCGTATGCCATCGGATCATGTATTTAGCACTGATATGATTTGGATGTCATTATCTCATAATTAACAGGAATAAATAAAGTGAAGCAGAAAACTATACACATGCCTACTTTAATATAAGATGATTCCTTTTTAAGGGATGTGAAAAGCAACCTAATCATACAATGCACATGCCACATTGTCTTTAGAGTCAATACTGCAATTCTCATCTGGTAAGGCTAACGGCTCAAACGTTTTCGGGACGTAATATCAAGATCTGTAGAGATCAATAAAGACATTAATCTACTTTCTGTTTGTACTAAAACACATGTTAGCTGAGCACATGGAGGAAGGTGCCTATAATATTCAGCCATAAACCATTAATCAATGAACCTACACTTTGTAATGAGGTCCTGCGTCTAATTATTTAGCATCTAATAACAAGACGCGGTTGAGACAAACACAGGCTATCTAGTTCTCTGCTATGGATATAGGGAACAGCAAGACACAAGTCACAATATGAGACATAAGACATTAAAATTTTAATAGATAGCTAGATCTACGCCAGCTATGGAGTTTGAGCAACCATGTGTTAGGAAGCTAATCTCTCTAGTTTAAGCATTAATCTGCCTTAAAATATTGTTACCATTATTTCCCACATGCTGAGTGCCAGGTTGTGTTCGCATAGATATTTCTACGGTAAATCTACGCAGATGAGTAGAGACAAAATAGTTCATAGACAGATGCTGATATTCGGATAACAGTATATATCATAGAAATACTTGAAAGATTAAAAAGGTCACCGTAACTAGAATCTACAAGTCATTAATATCTTAATTCCAAGAGATTACATGCCTTTAGTTGCATGAACAGAAAAGTAACTAGCGATGAAGTAGAAGTAATTGGATAATGAAGTTGTCTAATCGTTATGCAAACATCGCAAAGGGAAAGAGATATCTGGTCCAACGATTCAAATGCATATAAAGCTTTAGTGACCGTACTTCTGGAATTCCCATTCACTGTTATCTGCGAGAACGAAGCATAAAAGCGTGTGAACATAATATAGAGTAAGATAAGATTATGTAAAAGTGGGAAATTTGCATACCCAATGGACAGACTTGACGAGTCTTGAGCCATCTGCTGATACAGTGAAAGTGAAACGCATGATTGCAGACCCCTACAAAACATGGGAAGAAATAGTATCGAATTAGATTAAAGACGGAAAAGTAGGAAACCGTCATGATTAGAAAAATAAAGGAGGGAGCATAAACTCAAATGTAATGAGAATAAGACCATCATTAGTAGAGATAAAGTTGGTTTGAACACGGGGATTGGGATAAGGTAGGGTTTATAATCAATATACCACTTCTTAAAAATAACTTTACAACTGCATTTTTTTATAATCTATAGACCACTTTTAAAAAATACCTAAGTTTATATAATAGGAGGATAACCAAAAAAACACATTAATAAACATTGGCTAGAGTTGACAATGGTGGTCCATGGCTCGAACAGCCAAATCTACTATAACTGAAATACAGATTGCACGTAGTAATATTTGAGATCTTTTGATCTCATATAAGACAGAAATTAGGTCAGTGAAACTATATGTAGATCCCAAACCTTGGCAAATCAATATAACTTTGGGACTTAAGATAGGAATATGCATCATGATGTATAAGTCATACAGAATCTGTTGCAAACCCAAGTCCCATAGGTACATTATAAATACTGTAGAACCCCCAAGCCCAAGGTAGTAGGTTAAACCGTTAAACCCAATAACGGATGAATCTCAACTTAAAAAGCATACTGAATGACACTAGTAGGTTAAACATGTGAGATGGGTTGTAACAGACGAATTGAAATTTGGGCCCAAAACATAATTAAAAAAAAGTTGGTAAAGTCATAAAATGGAGCCCTTCCAAGTCTAGGTCATACGATCCTACCATAGCCCAAAAAAAAGCCCATATGGATGATACCTTTCACAATCTCCTATATAAACAGCCAGTAATCAAAAATCTTACAAGCAGTCAAGCACAAGTCAATGACATAACCACAAGCTTATTTACTACAGTACATACAAACTCAGGCATTGTTTGGCAGTACTTAAGCTTTATTTTCCTCTTAACATGCAGAACTAGATTTTCGTTTTGTACTTACATCGTGTTAACACAACTGAGCTTCCCACTTGAAACTGAATTGCATGTGTTAGCAGCATATTGGTGATAACAGAAACATAAAGCCTTTAGATACTCTTTTAACCTATAGTTGTATACTGAACTTTCTTTTAGGTAAGTACGAGTGTAAAACATACAGAAAGATGTTAGCTATCACAACTATAATAATCCAAAATAATCACTTAGGTAGCTGAATTATGCAAAAGAACAAACAATCGCTACAAATCTTATATACCGCAAACTCATTGCAAGAATAACATGCCGGCTATACCTAATTGCAATCTTATTATACCATCACTCAAAATGTAGAAACTTCTACAGCACAGTTCTAATTCCAAATTAAAAATCCATCTCTGTTCAGATAATTAGATCGTCAGATCTAACATAAAATCCCAAATTAAAAACAATGCTCAGTGGAACTAATTTTGTTGGTTATGTGAAAATACCTAGATGTAGCACAATGGCTAGCATAGTCAGATACATCCCGTCCTCCATCACCCTGGCCTAGATAGGCTATGTAAGCGGGCTTACATGAAAAAAAAATTAATCCTAAGCTATCTATTCCTTAAGCAATCTAAAAATACTAGTCACCAACTTATTTCATCAGTGATGTTGATGTTTCAGTCTCCATGAGGCGAGAATGTGAGATCAAAATCTATAGCTGGAGGCATGTGGTTGATAGGGACGGGTCAAAAGAGGTCAGAACCCAATATGTTCAGTTCGATGGAAGTTACGGGTAGAAAAAAGAGTACATGCTTTGATTGGTGAAGATTGATTTAACTGTCAAAACAAAGGTAAGAAAGGTTGGCAATCCAATGTATGTCCTGAATGTCATTCGTGTTGAATATGCAATAGAATATGTAAGCAACAACAAGGAAGAACCGAAGAACCAAACTTGAGCAAATGCAGAAAGGTTTTAGGGCGATGAGTTTATCAAAATAGTTCCGCACATATTAAATAGCCTTGGCTACTGAGCTAAGAGAATCAAACATCAGAAGAATTTCATCGATTCACTCAAGACGTGCACAAGATGATAGGTAATCAAAATCCTTGCTACCACAGATTTCTTACAATGTTGGTTCAAATATTTTACTAACCTAACGTTCATAGGCTAGAAGAAGATAAAGAAGTCAAGCTAATAAGAACTAGACATTTAACGAAACACCTAAGCTCATAACATGATATGTCAATATGTCGATAACAAATATCCCATTCACCTAAAGCAATCCGACAACAAAAAAGAGGCCGTATTGCATATAAGCATAATACATACAATTCGCGCAGCAAACAGAGCTTGACAAACAGAAACTACTAGAGCTTTGTTGTCCTTATATGTTATTACTATTAAGTATGTATAATAAAGTCCCAATAATGTATCTCATGCATAAAGCTAGTAAATAACATTTAACAACAAGAGAATGATATACATACCCCACGCAACGGTGCATTCCTCACTAGTAGCACTGGCTTGGTTCGCCTGACATTCAATGCCTATAACATATTAAAACAATGAATATTAATGGCGTACAAGAGATATAAACACAAAAACACCTTAAACAAACGACACTTAAACAAAGACTAAAATCTCCTATGCTTGCGCGTCAAAACACGTTAACACTCCCGACAATGTACTCGAATCACAAGATTAGCGTTTAAGCGGTAGCAAGAAGCACTACAGCGTTTAAGCCTAGCGGAAAGTATAAGTTGTTTGTTTTGATAAAGTGTTTGGTAACATAGTTGTATAGTCATAATAAGTAAGTGGCTCGTAAATGCTAGTAGAAGTAGCGTTTTGATTTGGAGCATTTAGAAAAAATAGGAATGCTAGTTTTAGTTGCTTCAAAACGCTTGCTACCAAACACACCCTATATGTATTCATTAAAAAGCCCGTAACTTATTATAAGCCCTAATTTAGTCTCTAGTTTAAACCACGTAATGTTGTTACCACTACTTATAAAAGGCAATGCAATTTATTAAATATTTAAATGATTAATCAGTATATAAACCAGTATCTTTCTTCACCTTAAAGGGGTGTTTGTTTAAGCTTATATATGGGCTTATGAGCTTATTTGATTTCGGCTTATATTTTATAAGCTCCAATTTTTCGGCTTATATAAGGCGAAAAACAAATAAGCTAATAAGCCACATACAAGCTTACACAGGCCATGTTTGGCTAGGCTTATTTATCATAAGCCGATTTGGGCTTATTTTTAATAAGCTCCGATTTTGTGGCTTATTTTGAGACTTGTAGGCTTATTTAAGTTTCTTATGATATGATAAACTTATAAAAGGCAACAAGTCTCAAAATAAGCCGTAAAATCGGCTTATTTTTTATAAGCCCCAATTTTACGGCTTACTTTGAGAAGTATATGATAAACTTATAAAAGCCGACAAGTCTCAAAATAAGCCACAAAATTGGAGCTTATAAAAAATAAGCCCAAATCGGCTTATGATAAATAAGCTTAGCCAAACAGGGCCACAAACACCATATATAGACATACGTCGTTGCTATGCGCGGGTAATCGTCTAGTAATTAAATAAATATATAAAGGAATTTAAAAAAAAAAAAGAAAAAAAAAAAGACTAACAGAGATCCATGATGTGGTTCCTGCAAATAGCACAATTATCCACCACAATATCTGCATCAATTCAAATAGCACAATTAGAGTGACGTCATCAATTAAAATTAAATTAAAAAAAAAATAGGTCAAAAAAAAAAAAAACTAACCCCAAGCCCAAAGAGAAACAGCGTTCCACTTCTTGATCTCGAAACGCTTTCCTCCCTTTTTAGCAACTGTTCCGCTTGAGCTCGAAGGCTCCTCCTTCACTGTGACCATGGGTACATCTGTATCCATTGCAGAAGCCATTATTCGATTGAACTATAAAAAATTAGGTTTATTTGGGGGCGAATAAGGGTTTTTATATAATAAAAACGATCGTAAGTAACAAATTGGTTTGTTTGTTTGTTTTGTTTGTTTGGGTTTATATAATGTCGACATGATGGTGCCAATGCGATAAATACTAAAAACTTTGGGCCTGGCCCATGCGATTGGGCTATTGGGTAACATGTTAGCAACTGTTTTCAAACCTGGGCCGGTTCAACTAGTCGGACCGATGTCCGGCCACAAAAACGGGTAAAAAAACATGGGTTTCGACCGCGTTAACCGGTTAGCCCGCTGGGTTTTCAATTACCTGGGTCTTGAAACCCGGACGGGTTCTTTTACAAAACCGGTTGACCCGCGGTCGAACCGGTTGACCCGGTCGAAAAAAAATTTAATGGAAAACCGGGTTGACCCGACATTCGAACCGGTGCTCGATGACTCGATCGGGTCGATTAAAACCGAGTTTTAAAACATTAACTGCAAGAGGTTGTGATTAGGGGCGGAAACGAGCTAAGTTGCTCATGAAAAGCTTGAATCGGATTGGTAAAAACCTCGAATGAACAGAGCCTAAACGAGAACGAGCTCGAGCTCGAGTTTGAACTTAAAATTAGGCTTGTATGATAATCGAGCTTGAGCCGAGCTTTATATATAAAGCTCGATTAGGCTCGCGAGCCTAAACGAGCCTTAAAAATGTATTGGTATATATATTTTCTATACATATAACCATGTATAAACGAGCTTAAAAAAATAAACGAGCTCGAGCCTATTGCAAGCTTTCGAGCTTTATTTCATTCAACCCGTTAGATATGAGCCCGAGCCGAGCTCGAGCGTTGGAAAATTTTTTACGAGCCGAGTTCGAGCTCAAAATATGAGGCTCGAAACAAGATCGAGCCCGAGTTCGAGCTTTTTATATATAAACGAGTCGAGCTCGAGCTTTGGCAGGCTCGGGCTCAGCTCGGCTCATTTCCACCCCTAGTTGTGATATGTTAATCTACATTTTTGTCCCACATTACTACTTGATATAAAAGGACTTGAGTATTTAAGGTGCAAAGTCTTTAGCTTTTATGTAGGTGTGTTGTAGTATCATGTATAAAGAGTATACATGATACCATGGCACATCTATTTTTAGGCGTTCTCATTGTTGAGTAATTTTTCAAATTGTTGCTAACTTTTCTGTATAATGTATGACAATATGACCTTTTTGTGATGATATCTGAGTAAATTTTTTCCATCTTTTTAAAGTGGTGATAACTTTTCTATATATTGCCCTATGGAAAATATTTTGCTATCAATTACCATATATTTCCGTTGTCTTCTTTTAGTTTCTGTCATCACATTTACGGTGGTAAATGACTAAATGTGATGAGAGAGTATGTCATGTGACACGACGGTTATGCGTGATGACCACCACTGTTGGAGGTGTGGGTGAAAGTATGTAGCGATGGTCTTGTGTGCAGGGATGGAACCGCAACATACGCTTTTGATATATATCTTGCCTCATGGAGAATATTTTGCTACTTGATATAAAAGGACTTGAGTATCTAAGGTGCAAAATCTTTACTTTTAATGTAGGTGTGTTGTAGTATCATGTATAGTGAATATACATGGTACCACAACAAGCCCTTTTTTGAGACGCTTTCATAGTCGAGTACATCTTTTTAAACCGTTGATAACTTTTTTATATATTGCCCCATGGAGAATATTTTGTTGTCAATTACCATATATATCCTCGTTGTCATCTCTTAGTTTATGCATCACATTTTTGTCCCACATTGTTACTTCTCTCCAATCTTACTGTAGTATGACACTTGATACGAGAACATGGTAATTAAACGAGTGCATATGGCTCTGTTAGTTCGTTTAAAGGTCATAAGCAATCAGAGTGGTGTCATCATATCTTATCTGATACCCCTCCATCGATTTCAAAAGTTGCTTAGAACTAGTGACATATATAGGTAAAAATGAAACATGATATATAGTGAACGTAGTGTTAATATCAAGGACGAATACTTTGGCGCATCTATAGTAAAAATATCACAATAACACGTTATCTGTGTTTGTTAACTTAATAACTCCTACTGAAACACGTTATCTTCCTACATATTTACTAATACTATCTGAAAGATACTTGCTTGATAAGTAGTCCATACAAGTTATGTAGCCGTAATAATATCATAAAAGATACTAACAACAGTAGAACCTAATAACTTAAAAGGTGGTTCTATTGATTCTTATTAAATGAATCATTAACAAGCATAACACATACATGTACTATATTAGTCAAACACAAAGCTTACTAATCCACAATTCCAAACAAAATATACTCTATATACAGGATCATAACTATCAGTAACATAACTCCCTCACAAGTTTCGTTTACAAACTACTACTGATAAAACCATAAGTTGAAAGAGTTTCACAATAACAAAGCTAATGTGCAAAAATAAATACGTCACTATGGCAATACATATAACAAGTCACAAGACGATGTAGTAAATGAACCAACCATAGGACACAAAGATATTTAGAAACCACCTATTCATTGCCTTCTTGAAGATGAGGAGATATAAGGCTCGGCATGACAGTAGTAGGGATGAATGTATAGCTGGGGTCTCTAGATTCAATCCTAAGTGTCCAATAACCCCCTGTATTTTCCCAATAGTGTTTTACATTGTATTTCTGCATCTCCCATAGCTTATGACCACGATATTCATTTCTAATGCATACACGTTCTTTCTTAATCGCCCAAAAACTACATTTACGTATCACTTCATCAGGTTGGTTAATTTCTGTAAATACCTCTTTGGATAAATCAAAAGAAATAATTAATCCTCCGGTACGTTGATATCCATACATAACCTGTAATGCTCCATTGCATAAAGCACCAATCTGTACAAAAAATGCAGATATAGTTTACGTGTCCAATATGTTTCAAAACATTTGATTTTAAATACAACATATAAAAAGTTGTTTTCTTCAAACTTTCCACCGCCCCGAATAAAACTTTATAATCGTTTGTCAATGCATCATACCCAAAAACCCCAACACGATCTCCTTGGGGAGCAGACTCGCGGCTTTTGTAGCACTCTTTCTTCTCTAATCCAGGGATTGGCTACTATAATTTCATCACCATCAAAACTATTGATACATGCCAGGCCATTCGAAGAACCAACCATATAGTATTCTAGACCATATTTGAACAAGTGATTTGGAATAATAGCCATGCGATATGGAATAAGGTTAACTTGTCTTTTATGATAAGCTTTAACAAAACGAGGGTGGGATATCAAAGATTTCCATGACTTACTGTTGAAATAATAAGCTGAGGGCTTATTGTGTCAACTTTGGAAGTTGTTTTTCTCTTTGTTTTATGTGCAGGATGTAAATAGCTGGAGTCTTAAAGTTCAATGACTAGAAGTGTAGCCAGATAAGAAGCTGGAAGAGCTAATGTGACAACAGAGGAAACTTCTAAAGACTCAGCTATAAAAGCTACTTATCTCTTCATTATGTATATTATTGATTAGGGTTTACTGTGTGATAATTTCATCGAGTCGTTTAGTTGTTAGTTTTCCATAATCAAACTATTTTCTATTATTTGTATTGTAAAACTCATAATGTATCAACAATAAGGGGTGGTTGGTTGGGTTGATACTTAATAAATATGTTTTGTTATATATGGGTAATTGTTTCTTGATTGATTGATCATACTTTGTATAAATTTAACATGGTATCAGAGACAGGGTGGCTTTGTTTGCTAATACACAAAAACGGGTAACATGTTAGCAACTGCAAGAGGTTGTGATATGTTTATCTACATTTTTGTCCCACATTGCTACTCGATATAAAAGGACTTGAGTATTTAAGGTGCAAAATCTGTAGTTTTTATGTAGGTGTGTTGCAGTATCATGTATACTTATACATGGTGCTACAACAAGCCCTTTTTTAGACGCTCTCATAGTCGAGTACTATTTTTTACAATCTTTTTAAAGTGTTGATAACTTCTCTCATAGTTTGAGTACTATTTTTTACATCTAAGTGTTGATAACTTTCCTATATATTGCCCCATGGAGAATATTTTGTTGTCAATTATCATATATCCCCGTTGTCTTTTCTTAGTTTCTGGAACTAGAGAATTGGAATGGAGTTTGTACATATCACGTACTCCTGCACTTAATCAAACTAACTTAACCAAACAAGTGAAGCAAGTGGATACAAACTTGTGTATATTTTTCCTTAGTTTAGATGTATTTTGTGATCTCCTTGCACTATACATAGGTACAATGGGGTCAATCACAAAGACACCAATTCTTCTCAACAGTCTCATAAAACCGAAACCGAACTAAATCTGAAAGGGGTGTTCATTGGGTAGTATCTAAAGGAACCGAAAACAAAAACCGAACAGAACATAATTTATAACCGAACTAAATGTGTAAAATCAAAGCGAGAATTCAAATTCAGTTTTCGATTCGATTACGTACAATTTGAATCCGTTAAATTCGGTTAACCGTTAAAAAAAAATCAAACTATTTACAAACCTCACTTATTATAGACCTAAACCATCAAAGAGCTTGCGCTTAGTTGGTACCCACCTCCGAAACTATTAGAGCATGTCCATTCTTAACGCCTCAACGGCGTTGAAGTGAAAATTAACGGCATAAATAAATATAACTAATACAATGAATTTAATATTTTTAGAGTTAAAATTAATAAGTTTTTGAATTTGCATATATAATAATATGTCATATTAATTCTTCAAAATCTCACAACATAAACACACAATTTCTAGAAACATCTTTTATAGAAAATCGTTAAATAATATTCGGCTAAAAAACGTAAAATCATAAAATCGTTAAACAACATTCGCCTCCGAACCGATGCTTTGCGCGGGTACCATGCTAGTTTTTCATAAAGTGTGCGTTTTTTGTCGACGAATTGTTTTGGGACGGGAGAATAATTTATTTAGATAATAATGAAATAAGATTATCTTGTTTATTTTACTTTTTTTAACTAGGTTAAAATTTTATTCCTAATCACTCGTCAAGTACAAGATCACCCAAGAAACAAAAACACTTACCAAAGATAGACCAAGCCAAGATTTTTAATAACATGCCCGATGTGATTCTTCCTTGTGTTATCTACGTAGGAAACCGAGCTTTGTGTGAGGATCAAGGAAAATCTATTCGTGAGAGCATTTTCTTTGACCCACGAGCTTATTGTTAGCAGAGACGGATTTAGAGAGTGGCGCAAACTTTTGTTTATGATTATAAGTAATAAAGTTGCACCATAAGGAATTTATTAGCTCAAATGAAGGATTGCACATACTAAAAAGCACATATTTTAAAACAATTTACACTTCTTGACCTCAAATAAGGTGTGGCGCCGGCTTCAAAATCGGACCGTCCTTTTTTTTTCTTCTATTTTTGAACGGCGATATTTTATTAACTAGCAAGGAGCTACAACAAAGCAAAAAGCAAAATTACATAGGAGACTTACCTCTACAATTGACCTAACTGAAAGACATAATAACAAAGTTATCAAAAACAAGTTTTGACGAGGTCTCGTCGATCCGAAAAATGCAAGCATTACGAAACGCCCAGACGTGCCACCATAGAGAGAAAAAGGTTGCTTGAAGATAATCTTTTTGCTGGCTATATCCACTGTTCAAATGTCGGTATTTCAGGAATTTGAATCTCCCACCCAATGTCGATTTTAACAAATGTACAGGAAAAGAAGAGGTGATCTCTCGATTCCAAATGATCTTCACAAACCGGGCAATGAAGAGTAGGAATATTAATGCCGCGAGACGAAAGGTTTAAACGAGTTGGAAGCCTATCTAGCGAGAGCTAGCTTCCACACCATTATATTAACCTTTGATGGGAACAAGTTTACACCACATAGTAGAATCACCACCCGAGCTCAATAATAATTTATCTATCATGATTCGAGTAGAGGGCTACAGGTCCTTGTTCTTTAACTGAGCTTACAATTCCTACTTTTCTCCAATCTTACCATGACACTTGATACGAGAACATGGTAATTAAACAAGCTCATATATATGGCTCTATCAGTCCCTTTAAAGGTTGGTGTTATCATATCTTATCTGATACTCCCTCGATTTCAAAAGTTGCTTAGAACTAGTGACAACTATAGATAAAAATGAAACATGATATATAGTGAACGTAGTGTTAATATGAAGAACGAATACTTTGGCGCATCTATAGTACAAAATATCGCGATAACAAGTTATATGTGTTTGTCACTCCTACTGTAACACGTTATCTTCCTACATATTTACAGATAGTATCCGAAAGATACTAGCTTGATAAGTAGTCCATACAAGTTTTGTAGCCGTAAAAATTTCATAAAAGATACTAACAACACTAGAACATAATAACTTAAATGAATCATTAACAAGCATAACACATACATGTACTATATTAGTCAAACACAAAGCTTACTAATCCACAATTCCAAACAAAATATACTCCATATACAAATATTATAATTATCAGTAACATAACTCCGTCAAAAGTTTCTTTTAGAAACTACTACTAATGATAAAACCATAAGTTGCAAAAGTTTCTTGTAGATGAGGAGATATAAGGCTCGGCATGACAGTAGTAGGGATGAATGTATAGCTCGGGTCTCTAGATCGAATCATGAGCGTCCAATAATGCCCCATATCTTCCCAATATTGTTTTACATTGTAATTCTTCATTTCCCATATTATTTTACCACGATGTTCATTAAAAATGCCTACAGATTTTTCCTTAATCGCCAAAAATCTACATTTACGTATCGCATCACCAGGTCGGTTAATTTCTGTAAATACCTCTTTGGATAAATCAAAAGAAATCAACAATCTTTCGGTAAGTTCATTTCCAAAAAACATAACCCAATGTAATGCCCCATTGCATAAAGTACCAATCTCTACAACACTAAACAATGTATAGTTCACATGTCCAACATGTTTCCAAACATTTGATTTTAAAGATAACACGTAAAAAGTTGTTTTCTTCAAACCTTCCACCGCTCCGAATACAACTTTATAATCGTCTGATAATGCATCGTACCCAAAACCCCAACACGATCTGCGTGGGGAGCAGACTCGCGGCTTTTGCAACATTCTCTCTTCTCTAGTCCACGGATTAGCTACTATAATTTCATCATTGTTAAAACTAGTGATACATGCAAGGCCATTTGAAGAACCAACCATACAGTATTCTAGACCATATTTGAACAAGTAATCGGGAATAATACCGATGCGATATGGAATAAGGTTAACTTGTCTTGTATGATGAGCTTTAACAAAACGAGGGCGGGATATCAACGATTTCCATGACTTACACACGCTCTTGTATCTAATGAGATCCTCCACGTCTAATCTTACGAGTATTTGCTCACATATATCATCATGCATAAACTCTCCCATTGAAACCAATTACTAGCTAGTAAGATGCCTGAAAGTACATATATGTTTCAGAAAAGTAACTACTTTCAACAATTAAAACTTTACATATGCAAATTTATAGGATATTTGGCCAAACTTATTGAAAAAAAAGAAAAGAAGCTTTTTTCACACTTTTTTAAGAAGCCTATAAAAAGCTTATAAGCTAATATTAATATGAAAAAGTAACAAATATTACCTCCAAAAATCTTTGCACAATCGTAATGAAAAAAGAGCTAGGGCTACTGTTGTTTTTTATAATGTCGAAATGTTTTTATAAACATAGGGTTTTAGTGAGCTTGGATAATGGGGCCTTTCGGACTATTGCTGGTAAGAAAATATTTACAAAAGATAAGTATCACAAATAAATCACGTATTAAATTAGATAATTCTATCTACTTATTTTTTTAACTAAAATTAAAAGATTCGATTACATCTTCTTTTCTTTTATAAAAGTTAATTATTTACTAAATCGTTGACTGTAAATAAAACTAATTATACTGTCATGTCGAGTATATTTAATTAAAGTGGTATATTTATATACTTTCGACAAACTTTATTTTTGATTTTTTTACTTTGAATGTCGAAATTTACACCCTGAAAAATAACATATATGATTTGTAATTTAAGAAATCATATTAGATTTTGTGAAATCACATGTGATTTGTGACTTGAACTTTAAAACTCACATAAAAAATCACATGAGCTTGAAGGTTCTTCTTTGATTGGAACCATTGTTACATGAGTATCCATTGAAGAAGCCATCCAATTAAATTAAAATTAGGTTGGTGTTAAATTGGGGGCGAAGAAGGTTTATAAAACGATCGTAACGATTGGTTTGTGTTTGGGTTTATATAATGAGAAGAGGGCTATTGATGATTTTATAATGTTGACATGGTACCGTGATAATTAATGAACGAGGAAGATAGCACCCGTGCGTTGCGGCGGGGCTTTTTGTGTGTATTAGTAAATATAGTTTTATTTTTTTAGGTTTTTGTATAGGTATTTTTTGTTAGTCATTTTCGTATGACTTATGCATGATGAACATGAATTGGTGAAGTCCCCATTAAGTTTATGGTAGTTTTGAACTTTTGTACAACTAATCTTATACACCTATTTAATGATCAAGTGTTAATTTGTTATCATGCTAAGACGTTTGTTACCAGTTTGACAAAGATTTTTAAGGCTCAAAGTTTATAACCAAAGAAAACAATATATTCCTGACATCTCTAATGACATTAGTGAAGCAGCCCAAGCAATGCAAAGTTAAAGCAATGGGTGGTAAAGGTGTGTGAGATTGTTATTAGAAAAGTGAAGAACACTTAATTTTGGAAAGTGAGGTGTTAAATGATGAAGTTTAGTAAGTGAACGATATCGACAAAACAGCTTACCAATTTATGTGACCTTAATTTTTCATGGCAGATATATACACTACTACACAACAGGTCTTTAGCGACGGCCGTTTCCGTCAGAAATCCATGGTATAAGTGGTTTCTGACGGTTTTGTGACGAAAATAGTTTGTCGCAGAATCCTAGTTATAGATCGTTTTAAAGATCGAAATTGTAAGATCGGATTGATATCGGAAGACAATGTCTTATATGTTTAGTAATTTGTATTTAAAGCTGATTGTATAGCACATTTATGAAGAAAGAAGAATTCTCAAAATTATAATAATAATCAAAGTTATAATATTGTGAAAATGCAATGAGTAATAATTTAAAAGACTAAAATATATATAATCGGTTCTAAGAAACAATACAAACACCTCCTTCATTTAATGGACCAAATTTGCAAAAAGAAATGTGTGTTAAATGACGTGGTCATGTACATGTAATATCATTATTTACTTATATCAGATTATTGTAAGAATTTATTAATTCCATGCATGCAATTATAAATGGTCCTTTGTAAGTCAATCTTTGACTTATTAACGACTTACTCCGTACAATAGAATGATCTCAGAAAAAACATAGCTAACTTTTTCTTCAAAGATATATAAATGTATAGAGAAATGATACATAGACCAAATTTAGGTAAATTTGCACCTAAAATCACTTGTCATTATCGATTGGTTGTAAATAAGTAGGTCTCAATCTGCAGTCATTGTGATATTGACACTGATTTTATATAAAGTTGGCCTAAGTTTAGGTCCATTATCATTTCTCAAATGTATAAACATGTAAATAAATCAAAACAATTAAAGAAATATGTAAGCGTTATAATTGGAGACATTATGAGACTATTATAAGGTGTTATGTAAAAGTATCGAGGGATTTTTTTATTTTTATTTTTTATTTTTTATTGAAAATATCATATTTACTCAAATCATAACCACATAATTCATAATATAAAATGCATTTAAAACATGTTTTGGATAGATATGAAATTTTTAATTTTTTGCGAGGATATACGAAATCGCCCATAGTAGTAATAAAAAGAATGAAACAATATACTCTCGTGTTATGTTGTAACAGTTATAAGTTTCTAACATATATGCAAATAATCTCACGCAAAACTCGAGATTTTGTGATGGGATAATAGAAGATAAATAAATTACCGGAAAAAGGAAATATATAGGCACAAAAATGGAATCAGATTTTTTTTTTTAAAATGTAACAATATATCTTAGCCTAACCCAAAGTGAATCATGCACGTAAAATAAAAGATTGCATGCAATTTATTCCATGCATAAATCATCATCTCCATCTATATCTATATAATGACATCCCCTTCGACACCATCTTGTCACACAAACAACTAAAAACAATTAACCGTCTTTTGTTTTGCAAATGATTTCGAAGCCAGCTACTGTTTTGCTGTTCCCATGGTTAGGCCATGGACACATCTCACCTTTCCTTGAACTAGCCAAAGAACTCAATAACTCGGAACATTTCAGAGTATACATTTGTTCGACTCCTGCTAACCTTGTTTCCGTCAAGAAAACCTTGAGAAACGAGGGTCTTTCACTGTCAATCCATGTCATAGAACTTCTCCTTCCTGAGTTACCCAGCCTTCCATCTGATCTTCACTCCACGAATGGCCTCCCTGTCCATCTTATGCCTATTCTCAAACAAGCGTTTGATATGTCAAGCCCTAAGTTCATGGAACTTTTGAAAAATTTAACTCCCGATTTGCTCATATATGACATACTTCAACCGTGGGCTCCTGCGGCTGCTGCTAGCCTTGGAATCCCTTCTGTGGTGTTCATCACTACCAGTGCTGCTGCCTCCATGTATCACTTTCACTTGAACGCCCCCAAAGATGGTGTTGTGTTTCCATACGGTGACACGATTTACTATCATAAACATGAGAATGTGAAGGTCGCAAGTAACGCCAAAGAAAAAGAAGAAGATCGTGTCACACAATGTGTTGCTAGCTCATCAAGTATCGTTCTTATCAAATCTTTTAAGGAGATCGAAGGTAAGTATGCTGATCACCTTTCTCTTTTGACTGATAAGAAGATTGTGCCGGTTGGTCCACTTGTTGCGGACCCTTATTGTCCCGATACGGAACAAAATACTATGATCATCAAGTGGCTTGACACAAAAGCCATTGGATCTACTGTTTTTGTTTCTTTTGGGAGCGAGTATTTTCTTTCTAGTGCTGATTTGGAAGAAATAGCATACGGGCTCGAGATGAGCAATGTGAATTTTATTTGGGTGCTAAGGTTTCCAAAAGGTGATAGAGAAATAGATCTTTCAGAAGCTTTGCCATTAGGATTTCTTGAAAGGGTCAAAAATAGGGGTTTAGTGGTTAAAGGTTGGGCTCCACAATCTAAGATACTAAGACACAAAAATATAGGGGGATTTGTGAGTCATTGTGGTTGGAGTTCAGTATTAGAAGCTATGAAATTTGGAGTGCCAATAGTAGCCATGCCTATGCATCTTGATCAGCCAATTAACCTTTCGGTTGGTGGCGGAGGTTGGGGTTGCCTTGGAGGTGGTGAGAGAGGAAGGGCGTCTCATACGGAAGAATGTTGCTCAAGTTATTCAGCAAGTGGTGGTGTGCGAGCCAGGGGTAGCTGTGAAGGCGAAAGCAAAGACTGTGAAAGACATTATAGAGAAAAACCGGAATAAGGAGATTGGTGTGGCGGTGGGCGAGCTGCATCAACTATGCATAAGTGCTGCTGTCCATAGGAGGACTAAAAGTGATGGATATACTTATGGTACGTATTTAGCTTTTAATTATGATTTCAACCTCTAATTTGTTTTCTTTTTGTACAAGACATGCAGTATATTGTCCCGTGTTACTTATTTAGTTGTTAGTTTTTAAGCGCAAAACCTTACATTTTCAAGTGGTGGTTTTTGTATATTCAGCGCATTCGGATTACTTATATGTTGATCAAGGAGATTTAAAGATAGAGGCTAATAAGTTTACTGAAAAGATATATCAAGAGGTGAAAAAGCCAGCTGCAGCTTATCAAGAGGTGAAAAAGCCGCCAGCATCTCATTTGCCTCCCAAGAGGACGCGGAAGACTAAGTTTTAGTATGGGTTACATTGTTGCTATTATTAGTTTTACAAACTATCTTGGTTTGTTTTTGAAAACATTTTTAACATGATTTTCAAAAAACAAATTAACCCAATTATTAGTTTTTTTTTTTTATATGTTTTTGGTCGAACTTAACTACTGATGTTGAAAGATGTCCTTGAGGAAAAGGCTACCCTCTTTTTTGTGTAGCCTAATCATCATCAAATATTTTACATACAATATGGATATTATTATCATTTTTTTAGCAGTAATTTTCATACTTTGCTTGTATGTTGATCTTTTATGTAGTCTTAATTTTCTAAAGTGTATGTTTGTAGTAGTTTCAAATGGTTACTGTTAACGGGTATATGTTTACATTATATGCGTTTCCTTTTCTATAAAATGTCATGTAATACCGGTTTGGTAATCACGGTGATTGCCAAACATCATTTTACATTCTGAATGAGTGTAATCAGAGAAGAGAATTGAATGATATGCTTCTGAATTTGATTTCGTAAAGTTTGGCACATTTTACAGATATTAGAGTTGTGACCATCAGGTATAAAGTTTGGGTTATACATCACACTTTACCTGTTTTAAGTATATCCGAAGGTAATTCTAGAACTTCATCCTGCACTTCGAGTCTTGACTGGAACTTGACCAGTTCTACCCATTTAAACCGTTTAGCTTATTGAACTTTGACCCATTTGATACATGTCCAACATCGCACATGCATTATTCTTTGTAAGTAATATATCCTGATTACGATGACAGTTAATTTTTTCATGTGGCTCTGGCAATGTTTAAAGGTGTGATTTCAAGCACTCTCATTATCGCATCAGTCCTAATTTAACTATAGGGTCCCCATTGCACCATTTGGAACCTTAAAACCAAGTACTATAACAAAAGACAATCCATGGTCTAAAACTGTTCTTATTTCTTTTGGGGCAATGACATGGTTTAGGCAAAAAGGAAGAAGTTTGTTACATATGCACACGTTTTGTTACCCCATTATGTTGGCGGTTTTCGTTCAGTTCTTGTGATGTTCAAGACTAAATAGATCATAAGTGAACGATCCTTTAACATGGCTAAAAAGCCCTTTGTATTCAACATTAACCAGATGAGATAAACAAACAAGAGACTGCATCATAATATTTTTGTTGAATGAGTTTAGGTTAAGGTTTCCATAACGTATTCTCGAATAACTCAAACTTCTAAGAAATAGATAAATACTGTTAACATTGGACTAAAACTTGACATGTCATTACGCAGATTAAAATGTACAAACAAAATTATCGTCTAAAAAGTGAAGCTTTCAGGCATGAATGGTGGTGCTATCTAATAGTCGCAACGCATCATTGAAGCCTTTAAAGCGTGAAGAGATGGCTTAATACGGCCATTATGTGTTTCGGAACACTTTGGAGCAAATAACGTAACATTTAAAATACAGAGTTTGTCGAGAAGCGTGTAGGGAAGCACAAAGCAAAATCACACATACAAAAGAAACACGAGTCTGTGGCAATAAATAAAAGAAGTCACAAGACAATGTGATAAAAGAACCAAGAATGAGACACGAACATAATTTGAAACCACCTATTCATTGTCTTCTTGAAGATGAGGAGATATAAGGCTCGGCATAACGTGTGTAGGGATGAATTTATAGGGCTCTTTAGATTCAATCCTGAGTGTCCAATAACGCCCCATATTTTTCCAATACTGTTTTACATTGTATTTCTTCAATACCCCTTCCATGTTTACATTATACACCCATTTTTCCTTAATCGTCAAAGAACTAGTACATTCACGTATCGCATCATCATGTTGGTTAATTTCTGTAAATACCTCTTTGGATAAATCAAAAGAAATCATCAACCCTTTGATTATTTCATATCTACGAAACATAACCCAATGTAACGCCCCATTGCATAAAGTACCAATATGTACAACACCCGAAAATGAATAGTTCACGTGTCCAACATGTTTCCAAACATTTGATTTTAAAGACAACACGTAAAAAGTTGTTTTATTCCTTCTTTCCACCGCCCCGAATACAACTTTATAATCGTCTGTTAATGCATCATACCCAAAACCCCAACACGATTTGCTTGGGAGGCAAACTCGCGGCTTTTGCAGCATTCTCTCTTCTGTAGTCCAGGGATTGACTACTATAATTTCATCGCCATCATAACTATTGATACATGCCAGGCCATTCAAAGAACCAACCATATAGTACTCTTGACCATATTTATAATTGAACAAGTAATATGGAACAATACCCATGCGATGTGGATTAAGTTTTAGGGGTAATTTAATTCAAATCTCCGATTCGGCCCTCCCAAAATAAATTCGCCCCCCCTACAAAAAAAAATGTTCAAGTTTCGTCTATGTCTATGATAGTAATGGTGTGAGACATGAAGGTGATTCAGTTCCTCAACAGTTCTTGAAGCATTTTGAAACTTTCCTTGGGACTAGTTATCATATGGAAGACCTGGATACAAGTGGGAATTTGTTCTGTAACAGATTAAGTGCAAGGGGTGCAAAGCTTATGGTAAAAGATGTAACAGATGCTGAGATCAAAAGTGCAATTAATGTTTGATATTGATGATTCAAAAGCTCCTGGACCAGATGGATTTACATCAGCTTTTTTCAAAAAAGCTTGGGGAGCTCTTGGTAATGAGGTATGTTGTGCTATTACATGTAGCTTCTGTTGAAGTGATTAAGAATGCTTTGGAAGAATTCAGTAGTTATTCTGGATTGCTTCCTAATCTATCCAAGAGCACTGTGTTTTTTGGCAGTGTTGGGGATGAGGTTAAGGAATCTATTCTGCAAGTTTTGCCTTTTGTGCCTGGTAGTCTACATGTGAGATACCTTGGTGTCCCATTGATTGCAAAGAAATTTGGGGTAAATGATTGTAGTTGTTTATTGGATAGAATAAAGAAGAGAGTGACTGATTGAAAGATTAAAAGTCTGTCTTATGCTGGAAGACTTCAGCTAATTGCAACTATTTTAGAGTCTATTCATGTCTACTGGGCCTCTTTGTCCTATTGCCCGTATTATCAACAAGCTTCTCAAAAACTTCTTGTGGAATCAGGGTGACTCTGCCACAGGTAAGGCTAAAGTGGCATGGAAGAAAGTCTGTAAACTAAAAGATCATGGTGTTCTGGGTCTAAAAGATCTCAAAAAGTGGAATGAAGCTTTAAAGACATTTAGACTATAGCTATTAATAAGGATATAAGGATATGAGGAGAAAGATAGTTGAGGATGGAGGAATTTGCTACTAGTTAGAGACAAGATTAGAAACAGTGTGGTATTCAAGATTGGGAATGATAGGTCTACATCAATGTGGAATGATAATTGGAGTCCTATTGGCCCTTTAATTCACTGTATATCTCACTGGAACATTTATGATGCAAGATTAAAATCTGACATGAGTGTTGCTTATATGATGAAGGATGGGAAATGGGAGTGGCCAACTAACTAGTGTGACCAATTTCCTATTATTACTAGTATTGAGGAACCATGCTTGGATCCCTTGAGACATGAACAAGGTAGTATGGAAAGATGTTGTTGGTAAGGAAACTAGTTTCAGCATGCAAAGATATGAGTAATGCAGGGATAAAAGTTCAATGGTGGAAATTGGTGTGGTATTCTCAGTGTATTCCCAAACATTCTTTTATATGTTGGCTTGCCATTCAAAATAAGCTCGGTACACAAGATAAGTTCTAGAAGTGGGGAAATTATGCAAGCAACAAATGCTCTTTGTGCCTTAATGAGTCAGAGGATCTGGAGCACTTATTCTTTAAATGCACTGCATCTGGGAGTGTGTGGAAAATATGGTTTAGACCAGGAATGCACATAGTCTGCATTATAGAGTATAAGTATTGTAAGTCCACTTCAATAGATGGCCTTGTGTAACTTGGAATCTTGGATGCTATGTATTTTGAATATCTTAGTATTCTTTCAGTAGGCCTTGATTAAGGTAACTGAATTGGATTCTTGAATAGGCAATGTGATAGCAAACAAGTGACCATAAAGTAGGTATCCTATTGAGAATGGTAAGTGGACTTGGAGGGTATTGCATGTTGCTAAGACCTACTTGGTCTTAGTTATACAATACCATATGAGGATAGGTTGGGAAATCACACAGACGTGATCTATCCACTAGATGAGGCCTGTTTTCTTTCTAATATTCTAATATACCTGGTGTTGGGTGGCATGGTGACTGTTAGAAAGTAGTACAGGAAATGTAGTCTAGTGGCAGTGTCTATTTTGTGTTGATGTCTAGGATGGCTATAACCTTCATGATGATGCCATGCTTAGTCATAGAAATGTAGTCATGAGGTTATGGTCTTGGTAAATTTAAAGTGAATGGAAGCTGATTGAAGTCTGTATCAGCCTGCAAGAGTATTACTTGCTCTGTATTGTTTCCGAATTGTATCGCAGTCCTTTGTATTGGAAGGATACGGGCATGTCCATACTCCTTTACATATTTGTTGTAACATTTGTGCTTAATATATAAAATTCACCTTTTCAAAAAAAAATAATAATAATAATAATAATAAAATAAAAATTGATGACAACATGATGGTTATGTTTGGTGCGGAGCTTTTTTGAGCTTTCTGTGGTAATGAGTGTAGTAACTAAGAATGGCTTTTGATCTTTAGTGTTAGTTTAGCGAAAGAGCGTTGAGTTTCTTTATTTTTCATGAAAGTTTATTTTGATGTGAGTGGTTAAATTTCTTTCTTTGCTACTGCCACATCTAATCTTCAAGTTACTTTTAACAAACACACCCGATATGTTTTAACAAGACGGTTTAGAGTATTTTTTAGACAATATACGTAAAACTATTAATGAAAATTACATACGCTGTAATGTCAACCAATTGACCAATGAAATAGCCAAGCTTACAATCATTAAAGTCCAACCTAATACAAGTATATATTATTTTTCGTTTTTTCAAAAGGAAGAAAGGAACACCTTTTCTTTTCTTCTTTTCTTTTTTTAAATTCTATCGTGGGGGCCAAGCTAGCTTGCTTTTTGATTTTGTCTAACTAGTCTAGATAGATAGAGGAAACTTATGTAAATGGATAATAGAGACCAAAGAAACAATCAAATGTCAAGGACCTTATGTACATGAATGCCATGTCTAAATACACATTGTGGACTCGTAGAAATAGATGTATATTCACGCTATTCTTTAATTAAAAGAATGGTTAAACATAGTCGTGACAACCATTTGGAAGATTGAAGCCGAACCATATGAGTAATGAGTCCCTCAAGTGAGCGATGATACACGAGTTACAAGCACGACATGCTTACGAGTATTTGTTAACTGCTGGTCGTAACAAAATGAAGCATAATGGATCATGATACTCATGCGCAGGAACAGGGCCGTCCTGTAGTTTTCGATAACCCTAGGTAATAACAGCAAACAGGCTCTATTACGTTTGTAAACTAAAGAGAAATTGCATGTGAACTTGAATTATACGCCTCGTATATGAATAATATCTAACATTTTTATACATAAGATTAAGAAAAATGTGGCCCATTTTAAGTGAAGCCCGGTGCGACCCATTTAAGTTGAGGCCCGATGCAGCAACACCACTTTTACACCACTTGAGCCCCTCTGTGCATGAATACAACACAAAAAAGAAATATATTACTCCTACTCAAGAATAGCTAGAGTAATGGAGTTTGTTATAATTTAATTTCAGTGAAATCTTACATCCCATATACAATTCTTGTGAGAATATTGAAAAAACAAAGATACAAAAAAACGAATTCAAGACAGCTCTAATTAATTTGCACATCGAATAAGTACTCCTAGTTTTCGTGATCCTGCCATTGGTGTATCCCGGCATAGTTCTTCAACAATATCAAAAATGTAATTTTCGGTCACCTATCCTCTCTTAAATCTATGTTGCATTGGAGAATTTGGACCAGACCCGAGAGAACTCCGATGTATGTTTGGATCTGAACGGACTACATGTATATGTGGAGACAAGGGCGATTTTGTCCTGTGTACGTGATGTGATCCATACGAGTGCGTTTTACTTTCCTTTTGCTCTTGTTTTGGAGCTGTGTACACAAAGGTTCCAACCTGAACATCATTGAATTCTTGTAGTGGCTCGAGAGTTTTAACAATTGTACCCATACTTGGTCTTGCTTTAGGCCTATGGCTAAGACATTGGTAAGCCAATTCGGCTGCCTTTTGTACACCGACTTCTGAATACAACCCTTCAAGTCTCGGGTCCATTATTCTACTGAGTTTCCTAGGACACTTAAGTTGAGGCCTAGCCCAATCGGCTAGATTTTGCTCACGGTTTGGACGGCTCTTGTCCATGGATTTCCTGCCTGTTAGAAGCTCCAATAGTACGACTCCAAAGCTATATACATCACTAGCTGCTGTTAAATGGCCTGCAAAAAAAAGAAATCGTCACATTTCCAAATTTAGTAAAGTCCTTATGAAAACGTTAGCGCTATAACATAAAGTTATGTGCATATATATTACCTGTCATAAGGTATTCTGGAGCAGCGTAGCCATGTGTGCCCATAACTCGAGTGGAAACATGTGTGTCATCTCCTTCAGGACCATCCTTGGCAAGTCCAAAGTCCGATACCTTAGCTGTATAGTCCTACAGATTGAATAAACAAGCAACGAGTTTAGTACTATATTACAAATTACACCATAATGATAGACGATTCCTATAATTTCTAAATACAAATTGCTTACGGAATCTAGTAAAATGTTCGATGCTTTGAAATCACGATAGATAACCGGCTTCTTTGCTTCGTGAAGAAAGGCTAGACCTTTTGCAGCACCGATAGCGATTTTCATTCTTATTGACCAAGGAAGTGAAACGGAAAATCCTGAAAATTCATACCAAATTAAAGATGCATGTTAGATGTCTTGTTTCATGATGGTAAAATTATAAGCTGCTAATCATAGCATGCATGTAAACCTTTTTTTTTTTTTTTTTTTTTTAATGTTGACTTTAGGGTTTTGACATGCAAGTAAGTCATGAAACTGGTAAACTGTTCCAAAGTATATTACAAAAAGTCAAAAGTTTCGAGGATAATTATGAAAAAGTCCATATTACCCTAAAATACTAGTCAGCCATCTAGAGAAAAAATTGTCATTATTCTTATAAAATAAAATTATTTACATGACTTCTTCTTGTTTCTATTCTTTCTGTCCATCCCCCACACTATGTATATTTTATACCTAATTGCCTATATCATTTTGCTTGCTTTGTTAACATGCTATTATTTTATTAAATCCACTCACAACTAAGATCACACAATAATAATATATCTTACATAATATAAAAGAAAAAGATGATATATGCACGAATTTTTCAACATCTAGTAGTGAAGCAACGTGACTGTTGTCTTAAAAAATGAAGATCATATTTGATTGAAAAAGAAAAAAAATTACTCTAAACCATAAAAATCTGAAAAATAATGAACTTACGTCGAAATAGTTGATTTTCTAAGCTGCCTCGTGGCATGTACTCGTAAACGAGAAGCCTATGTTCGTCTTCACAGCAGTATCCGATCAGCTTCACCAAATGCGGGTGTCTTAGTTCTCCAAGAAATATAACCTCCGTCTGTTAAAAACAAGCAAAGTATTACTAGCATTTATCGCGATTCTTTCCTAATATGCCTAAAAATATAAACTGTGCGGGTTCAAGTCCTGCTAAATAAGGACTTGAACCCACAAATCAGATAGTTAAAATAAGGACATGTCCTGCTAAATAATGACATGTCAGATAGTTAAAATTGTCGTTCTAAAAATATATATATATATATATATGTCTGATATGGTACGTGCATGATCATATGTACGTACCAGCCATTCCCTATGTCCTTGTAAACCTTCCAAGTCAAGGAGCTTAACAGCCACAGGTTGAGCCTTCAAACCAGGTCTAAGTTTATCATCTATAAACCCTTTATGAACCGGTCCAAACCCACCTTCACCCAAGAAATTCGACGAAGAAAACGATTGTGTAATGAGCTTAAGCTCAGCTAAGGTGAACACATGCAGGTTAGAACCAGCTAGCGAATTCGATATGTCCTCAGATAGCGTCGAGCTGCTTAAATCCGTAAACGAGATCCTAGGAAACGAGTTTTGAGACACAATGGCTGATTTCTTTTTTGGTTTTTTAGATGGACGTATTGGTTCTTGTATCTTGAAACAATTTGGTAAGAACGATTTCGCCGTTGTCTTGACCGTCATGGTTGCTTGTCGCGCAAGGAACGAGTTATAAAAATGGTTGTTTAAGAATCAAGAAATTGTATAAGTTGTATGAGAAGAGAGAAAAGATGGATGAAATGAAAAAGAATGGTGAAGGTGTGGTGGTTTTATATCAAAGTTGATGTAGAGAATAATTCCAAAAGGAAAATTCAAATAAGAAAACCACTCGTTTTATCACTTTTCATTTTTAAGCACACAAAAATGACGGCGGAACTCACAAAAAAGGACGTCTGGACTCACAAAAAATACACTTTTCAAGTAAATATGTGAGTTCGGACGTCCTTTTTCGTCCCTTTTTGTGTGTTTAACATGTGTCCCCGATGCACATGTTAGAAAAATCTTTTTATTATTATAACTTTTTTAATTTTTAAAATAGTGTTTTTTATTGTTGTCTTGCATACCAACAATGAGATAGAGGCTTGCAACACCTTTATGTATGTAGTAGCTAGCTAGATTATCCTATTAAATTTTACTTCTTATTTTTCCACAACAAATGTATACCATCATTTACTTTTTAATGTATTACTAATGACTTTTTGTGTTCACAATATTGACTTAAAATATTAACATGCTACTACTTAACATCTAATCATATACAAACAATGTTTTAAAAACTTATTTTTTAATTGACTTAATAAAATCATCGGGTTACGGTCTAAACAGCGGTTTAACTTGGGTTTTCCTTAAAAACGGCTTCCGGTCACCTGATCGGTTCACAGTTTAATCGGTCGGATCAACATGGGTTTTAAAACACAGTTTACAAACCTATAAATAAAGACGATATTAGAAGTCGATAATTTTACAAACCTATAAATAAAGACGAAAAACACACGGTAAATTTTAGAAAGTATACACAAGCGTGATATAACGCGCAAATGAACGAAAAATATCAATGTTTAAGTTATCTGAAGAAGAAAGACGAGTCTTTGATTCAGATGTACAGAAGAATACGTACGGTATGAAAGTAGTAAAATAGTATTTCGGTAGTAGGTTGGTAGAAAGTGATATGAGAATACGTAGAAGTCTACGGAGTTTGGGTGAAGAATTTGAAAAAGGACTTGTTTAGTTGGCAAACCCATAATTTGACTTTGTTTATATTATTATTATTTTTTAAAACATATATATGTGTATGTAAAGATAATTAGAGGGACACTTGGTAGGCAAGTGGGTTAAAACATGCCGCGTATGAGAGTCTCGTAATTTGAATTGACCTCATCGATCGATATATAGACCTCGTCATTTTCGTTTCTATATTGAACCGTGTATATATTCGTGTATGCAGGGCCGGCTTTATCGGAGTGTAAGAGGTCGCGATTGTCATTGCGACGGGCCACCGTATTTCTTGATGAGCCACCAAATTTCATGTACTTTCTACTATATATATGAACACAATATGACTCGAAACTTAATTAATTCATACACTACTTATACATATGTATATTATGTGTGTGTTTGAAGGTCTCTTTGTGGTAATGGCACGGGACCACTGAAATGCACGAGACGGCCGTGCCTGTATACAGAAATAAAACACATTAATCGTTTTTATATTCTTTTGAAATTTCAGTAGAAAAGTATATATACACGCATCTAATATAAACTCTTGAGAAAAATGTCATGTTTACTTTATTTCACGTATGAGGCTGCCCCAGTAATGGTATGCGATCGACTGGGGCGATCGATTACAACTCGGTCCTTCTTCTGCCACAAAACGATCATGGCTCAAGATTCTCACTAGTTGGTCGTTTGACCGATCGAGTGAAACACACATTTAATTATTCCAAATGCCTCATTTAATTACTACACATTTACTGAAGCATCCAATCGCCTGAAGGTCGCTGGAGAGAGAAAGCTGACGTGATAATGAAAATGAGAGAGATTGAGTTGTCTTACTAGAGGCAGCCTGATAGATAAGTAAATTTATAACTCTGAAGTATACTAAGGGATCCCATTATTAATACTCGGTGTAGTGATAATAGTAATTAGCTGAACTTGTCAACCTATATATTTAATAAAACATGTGATATCACTAAATTACTTTAACAATTAAGTTAGGTGTTGGTTGCTTAATCCACAAGAAGAAAATCAAGGCATTTTTTTTTTCTTCCTTTCATTTTCTTCTACAAGCTTTAGATCGTATTGAAAGGTAAGTCTTTAAACCAGAATCAGTGTATCAATAACATATGCGACTTATATGTATGAACCTAAAATGTGATAGGTACAATGGTACATTATTTCTAGGTTCATTGCTTCTACCGGTTTTTCTAACTATGTTTATGGTCACCGGGAGCTAGACAAATTTTTATGAGGAGGCAAACGGAATAATCTGCATGTTGTAGCTCCGCCATTGTTTATGGTAAACCGATTATAAAGTTTATTATCTTACGTGTTCTATGTAAACGTTAAGTTTTGTGACCTTGACGTTTGCCCCAAAGTACGTTGTATATCTTAATAAAAAAAAAAGGGTGTTGTTAGGGGGTATCCCCTCTAGAGGTGCAAAGATACCGCTTAAAACCGGTTTTCGGGTTCTAAAAAGTCGGTTAGAGAAAAACCTGTTTTTTAAATAATCGGTTTTCGGTTTGACCGGTTTTTCTAACCGGTTATTTGAAAAAACCGGTTTTAACCGGTTATTTGAAAAAACCGGTTTTAACCGGTAAAAAACCGGTCTCCTCCTAACCCGAAACCAGTCTAATCGGTTCGGTTAAAAAAACCGGTCCGGTTAATATATAACCGGTTTTTTTCCAAAACCGGTTTGGTTATTTGACGGTTTTAAAAAAAAACCGGTTTAGTTGTTGCATATCTAATCCCCTCCTCTATTAGTGGCACCCATCTAAACTACTTTTACCAATTTTGTAGACAGGAAGAAACAAATTTTTACCATTTTCTGTTATGTATTTTCTATATGTTAATAGTTTTGACTTATCAAACTTTATATTTTGTATTTCGTACTTTCAGTTTTGTACTTTTATAATAAAACAAAATTATTAAAAAATGGGGAATATATATTCTCTAACATCGAAACAAAACTAGGGGGAATTTTTTATCTTAGTAAGCTAGCCACTTATTGATGTTGGCTAATATAAAACAAACTTAATTGGTTTCTTGCATTACAACCGGCTAAACATCATTAAACACAAATAAACTATGCTTGTGTGGTGTCATGTCAGCTAGCTAATTACTATTATTAAGTGATATAATGTTGGTGGTTACATCCCCAAATCTTCATTTTCGTATTTAACTAAAGTTTACTTGCAACAAATATATCTTGCATGCCAATTCATTGAGGGGAAAAGATCTAGTGAGATGTGAAATTGAAATAATAAAAATGAGAAAAAATTTGAGCCACATATTTTAAATGAGTAAAAGAAATTTAGGGGGAGATGCATCTATTTTTTTAGGTGCATCTGAAATGTGCGGCTGTGGTTTCTTCTCATCCTTCTCATTTTTATTTTACTTATCATTTGATCCTTACTCATTCACTGAATTCCAAAGATCTTATGATAACGGCCTGATTATTGTCATGTTTATTAAATAAAAAAAATTATTAGTATGATAGTTCGAATAATCTCACGTTTCTATAGCTTATCGGTAAAATGGCATGTATATTGACTTATGATAGGTACTCGCTTTCGCAAAATCTATTAGCACACTGGAGAGATTTTGTGAAATAAATGATCGGGAGTCGAGTATTGGCTCGTCTCACTCCGAGGTAGTGCTCCTCGGCCCGTAGAGTTCTTGGAACTATTCCTTATAGAATGACAATGACTGGACCATTGCAAAAACCCAAAGTCAAAATGTTTTCGCCAATCTACACCTTTTGTAAAATTGACTTCTGATATCAGGTCATGGCTAGCATGAACGAATTATTATCCATTAACATAATTTAATCTTTCGCAGCTACTTTAGAAAAGATACCAAAAAATATCACAAGAATATATAAGTTGGCCTACCAAAAAGCATTGTGTATATGTGTGTAACCGTTATATGAAAACTTGAAAATTGAAGGTCGACATTAATTAGCATGAGAGACAAACAACAAGTTTCACATATATAGTTGCTTTAGAAAATGAAACTTCAATCATATGGTCAACACCTAAAAGAAAAGTCTATCATCATGATGAAACAAATTAGAAACTTCTAATACAATAATTCACCGTTCTCTAGTTACTTACTTCTACCACGTTGCCAACTTTGCAAAATTTAACCTATGAACTATATGAACTATGGTTAATAACAACAATCAATGGAGTGATCTAACGGTAAGGGATTAGCTTCTTAAGACGAAAGTGCTTAAAGATTTTAGGTTCGAACTTGTGGGAGAAATTTAATACCCTATTAGTCACAGAGGTTCACATGCGCCAATTCCAGGCTATCAAAAAGGTTAGTCTCGGATAAGGGTGAGCATCGGTCCGAGACCGGACCGGACCGGACCGACAAGACCGAAGACCGAATTAAGGTAAAAAGGAACCGGACATCGGAGCCGATGTGGATATGCTTGACGAATATAGCGATAGCAATAAGTAGTAGTGATAGGTAATAGCATGAAGAGTATATTTGGTAATAAGCATTTAAAAACGCTTTTGAAAGCTAACAACCAACGGTTAGCGTTATGTACAAACAACAAGTTCACATACATAGTTGCTTCAGAAAAAGAAACTTCAATCATATGCTCAACACCAAAAAGAAAAGTCTATCATCATGATCAAACAAATTAGAAACTTCTAATACAATAATTCACCATTCTCTAGTTACTTACTTCTACCACGTTGCCAACTTTGCACAATTTAACCTATGAATTATATGAACTATGGTTGATAACAACAATCAATGGAGTGATCTAACGGTAAGGCTTAGCTTCTAAGGACGAAAGTGCTTAGAGATTTTAGGTTCGAACTTGTGGGAGAAATTTAATACCCTATTAGTCACGGAGGTTCACATGCGCCAATTCCAGGCTATCAAAAAGGTTAATCTGGGATTAGTCGGCTCACAATGTCGAGTCAAAACCCAGGTAAAAAAAACGATACGATGGATATGCTTGACGGATATAGCGATAGCAATAAGTAGTAGTGATAGGTAATAGCATGAAGAGTATATTTGGTAACAAGCATTTAAAAGCGTTTTGAAAGTAGCTAACAACTAACGGTTAGCGTTATGTACAAACAATAAGTTCACATACATAGTTGCTTCAGAAAATGAAACTTCAATCATATGATCAACACCAAAAAGAAAAGTCTATCATCATGATCAAACAAATTAGAAACTTCTAATACAATAATTCACTATTCTCTAGTTACTTACTTCTACCACGTTGCCAACTTTGCACAATTTAACCTATGAACTATATGAACTATGGTTAATAACAACAATCAATGGAGTAATCTAATGGTAAGGGCTTAGCTTCTTAAGACGAAAGTGATTAGAGATTTTAGGTTCGAACTTGTGGGAGAAATTTAATACCCTATTTGTCACGGAGGTTCAAATTCGCCAATTTCAGGCTATCAAAAAGGTTAGTCTGGGATTAGTCAGCTCACAATGTCGAGTCAAAACCTTAAAAAGATACGATGGATATGCTTGACGAATATAGCGATAGCAATAAGTAGTAGTGATAGGTAATACTTCCTCCGTCCCAAATTATATGTCCATTTTGACTTTTTCAAAGTCATTTTATACCAACTTTGACTTTCATTATTTCTTTTAGCGTTATATAATACTTGTTGTAAAATATATAAATTGATACGTGATTTAAATGCATTTTCATATGTATACTTTTCATCAAGTATTATATAATATGAAAAAAAATAATTAAGGTCAAAGTCGAAAGAAAAAGACTTTGAAAAGTAAAAAATGGACTTATAATTTGGGACGAAGGGAGTAGCATGAAGAGTATATTTGGTAACAAGCATTTAAAAGCGTTTTGAAAGCAGCTAACAACTAACGGTTAGCGTTATGTACAAACAACAAGTTCACATACATAGTTGCTTCAGAAAATGAAACTTCAATCATATGGTAAACACCAAAAAGAAAAGTCTATCATCATGATCAAACAAATTAGAAACTTCTAATACAATAATTCACCATTCTCTAGTTACTTACTTCTACCACGTTGCCAACTTTGCACAATTTAACCTATGAACTATATGAACTATGGTTAATAACAACAATCAATGGAGTGATCTAACGGTAAGGGCTTAGCTTCTTAAGACGAAAGTGCTTAGAGATTTTAGGTTCGAACTTGTGGAAGAAATTTATTACCCTATTAGTCACGGAGGTTCACATGCGCCAATTCCAGGCAATCAAAAAGGTTAGTCTGGGATTAGTCGGCTCACAATGTGGAGTCAAAACCCAGGTAAAAAAAGATACGATGGATATGCTTGACGAATATAGCGATAGCAATAAGTAGTAGTGATAGGTAATACCGAGTAGCATGAAGAGTATATTTGGTAACAATCATTTAAAAGCGTTTTGAAAGCAGCTACCAACTAACGGTTTGCGTTATGTACAAACAACAAGTTCACATACATAGTTACTTCAGAAAATGAAACTTCAATCATATGGTAAACACCAAAAAGAAAAGTCTATCATCATGATCAAACAAATTAGAAACTTCTAATACAATAATTCACCATTCTCTAGTTACTTACTTCTACCACGTTGCCAACTTTGCACAATTTAACCTATGAATTATATGAACTATGGTTGATAACAACAATCAATGGAGTGATCTAACGGTAAGGGCTTAGCTTCTTAAGACGAAAGTGCTTAGAGATTTTAGGTTCGAACTTGTGGGAGAAATTTAATACCCTATTAGTCACGGAGGTTCACATGCGCCAATTCCAGGCTATCAAAAGGTTAGTCAGGATTAGTCGGCCACAATGTCGAGTCAAAACCGGGTAAAAAAAAAGATACGATGGATATGCTTGACGAATATAGCGATAGCAATAAGTAGTAGTGATAGGTAATAGCATGAAGAGTATATTGGGTAACAAGCATTTAAAAGCGTTTTGAAAGCAGCTAACAACTAACGGTTAGCGTTATGTACAAACAACAAGTTCACATACATAGTTGCTTCAGAAAATGAAACTTCAATCATATGATCAACACCAAAAAGAAAAGTCTATCATCATGATTAAACAAATTAGAAACTTCTAATACAATAATTCACCATTCTCTAGTTACTTACTTCTACCACGTTGCCAACTTTGCACAATTTAACCAATGAACTATGGTTAATAACAACAATAATATCGACTCTTGTCATAATGAGATACGAAGGGTTTGTTTGGCGAATATAATGGTAGCAAGAAGTAGTAGTGATAAGCAGTAGCATGAAGAGTATGTTTGGTAGTAAGCGTTTAATAGTGTTTTGAAGTAGCTAGCAACTAGCGGTTAGTGTCATGTACATAAAGCTTGTTTAGAAACAAGCAACTAACATTTTTAGTCCTTCTAAACGCTCCAAATCATACCGCTACTTCTAATAGCATTTACGAGCAACTAGTGTTTCAACTTACTAATTATAACTTTTTTTTAGAACGGCATCACAATTGAAATCCGACCATCGAGTTAAACCATCTAAATGGGTAAGCCCCGTGACCCGAACCACTAAGAGAAACCCGCGAAAGGAAACCCCTAGAACTCACGGCTTCGCACTAAGAGGGAAACCAGAATTTTTTGTCTTTTCTTGAGACTTGAACCCTAGGTAAAACCTCCATAAAGCTCCAAAAAGAGCTCAAACAACCAACTTATTAATTAGAGGCATTTACATACATCCTCATATCTCACCCAATATTTACATATTTCTCAAACCTTGCATTAAGCGCATTGTACATCATGTACTAAAAATTTGTGTTTGGGGATATATGTAAATATTTCTTCAAAAGATGAAGATCGGTGGGATCACCCTAGTCCCATGCATCTTATGGATGCCAACCGGACCCTCCCCCAAGGACTCGGCCTCAAGCAATGAGCACTTGTCTCAGTGACTGTACTTATCAGGAGGTGGGCTTTGAACCCTGGGAATTTTCTCCAAAAGCCCCTCGATGACCAGTCAATCTGAGCATTTGCGATGATGAATGGTACCAAATAATCTTTAGTGCCATGGAAGAGGTTCGAACCCAGGTCTATTGACCCAAGCCCAAGAGCTCTTACCAATTGACTAAAGCATCATTGGTTGAGATATGAAGATGTATGTAAATATCCCTATTAATTATGTAAGATATGAAGATGTATGTAAATAGAGTGTACAATTTAAAGAGTCAACAAATGTATACTATGGTCTAGAAGCGTTTACGAAGCCTTGATCCGTGAGAACAGGTCCGCATAACATGGATCATGCATTTCGTGCTCATTATTTATAAATACTTCTTTTTATAAAAATATACTGCAAGATAAAATAAGTTTACTTTATAAAAAGAAAAAAGAGAAAGGTTTATATATTAACTTTTAGTTATGTTAACATCAAGTGATCTTCAATTTCAACACCCTGTTGTCATAAATAATGTACATGAATAAATATGTACCTAATTAATGAGAAAATTACTATCTGAAAGTTCGATATTTAGCAAGCCATGGGTCGCTATAAAACATATTGTTGAGTGCATTACAATATTACATATTTAATCAGAGATAGAGACATTTATGTTAGGTGCAAACAATAGTTACGTCAGTCTTTTGAAAAGCGAAATGTTTACTCGGTTTGAGTCCGTATAAACATATAGTGATGGGTTCAAACTTTGATGATTAGCCGATCAAAATGTTAAAAATCACATGAAAATATATATGTACAGGGGACGGATTTATGTAGTAATTAGGGGGCGGTGCAGGTGTGCCTCATATCTAGGCTCAATTGAAAAAGTTAAAATTTTAATGTAACTTTATTTTATTTTTATTTATTTATTTATTTTTTAATTTGACCTTTTTTCGAAAGTGCCCTCAAAATCTTTATAAATCCTTCATCTTTCATCTTTAAGTAAAATTATTTTGACTTATAAATCCTTCATCTTTAAGTAAAAATACTCGATTTATCATTACGATCTTAGTTTTTTCTTTCACATTTTGTTGCTATGTCCAAAAAAAAAACTTTTTTGCCCCCCACATTTTATTTTCCTGGTTCCGTCACTCTGGACATGTTCATTTATGATGTCATAAGACATAACAAATATATCTTGGAATTTATTTTTCAATTTCCAATTCTCTTTATATCTTGTTATGAATTGACTATTTATATATGTTGGTGCGCTTAGAAAGAAAAAAAAAACAAGCTTATCTTGCTCAACTGCTAAAGCATGTATAAAGTTATAAATAATAAAACACATTTTGGCTTCTTTTTCTAAACTTTCAGTTACCAAAATAATAGAACCTAGTGAGGTTGCACATATGAATAATACAATGGTACAAAATCAAAAATATTAAAATAGAACTTAGCGAAGAATATGTCAACTTAAAATTTTCTCACTGAAGTTTACTATCGATAAAAACACAGTATACAGAAACTTAGACCATCTCTAATGGACGGTCGGTTCTTCGGTCGGTCCAGCATGATTTGACGGTCCTCTTATTACATTGGGGTCGGTCAGGTGTTGGTCGTGTTTAAGGTCGTATAGTCGGCTGAGTCTTTTTTGTTTGTTTGTGTATGAGTGTGTGTTTTTAAATTGTTTTTATGAGGTATTTTTGTAATTAAATGAAATATTGTTTTATGGTGACATTGTTGTCTTATTACACGAACTTGGTCATGAATTAGGTTGTAGTGAGTTGGTGCTAATGTGGCAGGCTTTCAAAAATGACGAATATGAAGACCGGAAGGCTGCAGGTACTATGGATCCTTAGACTCTCAATCGGGTTGCCTTTTTAGCCTCAAGTGGAAATCCGCTCTCAGGTCGTCGCTGCTTTGCGTCTTACGTCTCTCCTCTAGCCTTTGGAAGGCAGAGAGTGTGACAACGTACACACTTCCCTTTACTCCATACTACAAGGCCTTTTCATCAGTTGCAGGGTTTGGTGGCTCGAAGTTGACTTGTCTTCGCCAAAAGGCCTCATCTCGCCCAATCTTATGTAGTAGAATTTTCAAATATCATTAATATAAATCATGCATTAATCCAACCTTTAAAACTAAGCATCAAGTACTTTGGTAGAATTATAGTAAGTAGAAAAAAAGTAAATCAAAATTTCAATAAGTAATTAACCAGTGGGTGAAACTGTCGTAAAGTAACATTGTTTGATCAAAGGTGAATATTTCAAAAGGTAAATTTGGAATAAAAGGTAAAAAAAACAACTTTATATCATTTCTAGTTGTATATGTTAGAATTTTGATTCTTCTTTCTTTAATCCACGAAACTCCACGTATTCGTCTAAAATATGAAATTAAAGTACATGTAAAGCAAAACACAATTTTCAAATAAGAGGCTTAATTATTAATCACACATTCATACTTGATCATTGCTAGTTAGTGATAATCTACTATTAAGCAACTTGGCTACTTGCTAGGAAACAAGTAATTAGATAACACCAAATAGTCTATCAGTCTATGTCAACTCTAGCAAACAAAACCTTTTGACTAATAAAATTATTTGTAAGAAAATATATAACCTGATCATCAAACTTTATACCTTTTTTCATTAAGCTTTAACAAGATTATCATGATATTCAATTCTATGATTACATGATCTTTTTCTTTTTTAGTGGTTCACGAGTTTTGAAGTACTTGAAAATCCATGATAAAGCTTTCAAACTAACTAGTTAAGCGTGCAACATTTGACACGTTAAAAATATTTTCTCGCAAATTGTTATTTTGTTTTCATGAAAAATATGTCTACATGTGTATGTAACCATTAACGGGTCAAAATTTCAGGCCTTTAAGATTTTTGAGACCCTAGATGGTCACCCATCTCACTCATCTTCAAGGACGACTCTGCTTTATTTATTATTATTTTTTTTGTCTGACGGAGTAATTTTAGTTTATATCGGCATGGAGTAGTAGTTTGTGTAAGATCATGTAACATGAGATTATATGAAACTTGAAAGTAGTCAAATAATCCAACTAGTTACATTGTCAAACATGGGACTAACTTTTTACATTCCATAAAAATTACCATATTGACTTCAAAATTGTGGGAGTTTAACTTTTGATCCTTTGATTACTAAAAAGGTATCATGATTAAGATTTTGAACAACACATATAAAGTAAAAAAAAAATACATTTGTTTTTCTCTAAAAGTGGTCATTTGGTTCATTTATCAACCATATAGACTAAATTGTATAAAACTATAATTGAGCCAAGAGGGTCAAAAATCTTGTTCTATAAGATTTACTATTTGAGCCAAGGGAGTCAAAAATCTTGTTTGATAAGATTTACAATTTGGTGAAAATAGTAATTAAATGCTATCAGAGAGACGGAGCCAGGATAAAAAATAACCTGATGTATTTACAAAACACTAAACATAATTATACAAATATTTTTTTATATGCTATGTGCATATCAGATAAGTTATGGTTACTTGCAAGAATTTACACTACGTTGCAAAAATTCATGCATGGTGTCTTAAAATAACCCTGACCAGTAACTGATACGCATACGCGAAAGAGAGCCGACGACTCTTATCAACACAACTATTTCAAACACTTGTTGACATTTACCTGAAAAATAAGTAAAACTACTCTCTAACATCTCTCGTCTTATTTCTATTTGTGTATGTTTTACTAGTATATTTGCATGCATTTAGTGCCTCTCTAATTCACTTGTTTAGATTTGTATAACTATAATAATCTATTAATCTTGTCTATTGGGTTTAACTACACATGATAGTCTATCATGTAGTTATATATATTTAGAAGGTGATTAAGTGGTTAAGAGAAGTGATTTTGAGAAAATTCATGTTTAAGTGTGTGTGACAATAATTCATTTATTGTACTAGTTAGTTTCACTTTTTCACAACTCAATAAGCAAAGGCTGATAGTAATAAGACCACACCAAGACTAAACTCAACACTGCTATATCAGCGTCACATCAACTTGCTTTCTCCTAGACCAAATCAAGACCAAACACTCGTAGTAAGGGGATCGCACTCACAACAAAAAACATACCCCACATACTTAAATATAAAACAATGCAAATAACTGGGGAGGACGCGTGCCTTTTGGTTTGTGTTGTAAGGGAGACCAAACAAAACGGATAGACCAACCGAATGGTTTGGTCCCTATTACATTTTGTATAATGACGTATAAGTTAGACACAAAATTAATCATGAGTTTTAGGTTTCAATCTTTTTACAGTGGTTAATATTCAGATACAATTCATGCATGTACTACAGGTTTATCAAATTTCATTATTACTTCCATGCATAATAAGAAAAAGAATTATATTAGGGTAAAAATATTAACGAGGTTAAGGGTGTGTTTGACACAGAGCGTTTTGGAGCATTTATGAGCGGTAAGCGTTGTAATTTTTAATGCTCATTTGACAAGCAACAAGTAGCTTTATCTTTTTCTTCGGAATGCTCATTTTTAACGCTCCATAAAGTAACATTTGAGAGCGTTGAGCATTTATGAATTGTTTTATACATTATGATTACTCTTATAATTACATATATGTTTTTATAGAAAAACAACTACTCCCGTTCTCATATACCGCTTACAATCATGAATTAAACGTTTTTATAAAAAAAAATAGCTACTACCATTTACGGATGTTACTTAGAGCACACGGTATGAAGCACATTTAACGTGGCAAATGCATGCGTTAAAATTGGTAAGCGTTTGACGATAATGCTGCGTCATTCAGCGATTCTTTTTTTTTTTTTTTTTGAGTAAGTGGGTAATTTTGGTATAATGTTTGGTGGAACCCAATAATATGATAGTGGAGTATTACGAGAGAGAGCGTGTTTTAGTTATTGGTGTGTTATTGAGAAATGTATGATGTGACGCTAAAATGACATATCAATAACGTATTATTGATAGCTCGGATATCTTGTGCTCTTATACAATTGCTGCTACTTTTGTCATACACATGCACACCCTAATTTTCAAGATGCATGTCATCTGAGTACCATGAGGATGACGCAATCAACATAAATATAATAGTGTAAAAATCAAAGTATAAAACTCAAAATTAAAAGGTTGATGAACAAATATTGAATCAAAGCCCAACAACCGAGTGGGTATTTACCAAACCCCATGAAAAATTATATATGTATTCAATTCAAAAGTCTTAATTCTAAAAGTACTTATTATTACTTTGCCATGATTATATTAGATTTTGCATCCTATGTTTCATTTCAATATTATTGACTTGTATACAAATTTTGAATAATAAGTAATTTCATACCCTTTGCTTCAACAAATTACTACTCCTTTCCAATTTTTTTAAAGGACAATATATGAATTTACATGCAATTACAGCTGCTTTAATCTTTATGTTTGAACACATATAACGACATTAGAAAAGTTTTCTTATTGCTACAAACTTGATTGGGATCTACTTCATATCTTTAATAATATCAAACATATGTGTGTCTTGAACACGCCTCTTACATAAACCAATAATTTATTATACATCATTAGTCCACAATTATCATATTTCCTATCATTTTCCCAAACAATAAACAACATTTTGTTTGAAGGCGTTGATCGGTTGATGCATCCTTCTTACAACAAGGAAACTCTTTTAGCTTTTCGTGTTGATTAAACTAGTAGCAACTCGCGAAAAGACCATTTTTAAATTATGTTTTGCCTCGCACTCATGGGGTTCGTATTTGAAATATCAGCAATACACAAAAACAGTCTGATGAGCATACAAGTAAATGAATATCCTAAGTAAAGCTACAAAATCATCCAGTGTGGTTTATCTCGTTTTATACTATCGTCACATTCTTAAGGTTTTCGACATATACATCCCTCATCCATTAACAAAAGTTAACCATCATACATCATTCGTTAAAATAAGGACTAACGATGTCAATTATTTCTCAGTTATCTCTTAACGAGATAGAATGTACTTACACATTAGTCCTTTAGACTAACGGTATTTGCACCGTTAGTCATCTTTTTTGAATTTATATGTGTTTTCCGTTTTTAACTCTTTTTTGTCTGTTTTTATATGTTTTATCTGTTTTTGGACGTTTTATTCGTTTTTGTCCGTTTTTAACCCCCTTTTGTCTGTTTTTGTACATTTATGTCCATTTTATCCCGTTTTTGTACATTTTATACGTTTTTGAATGTTTTATCTGTTTTTACCCGTTATTATCGGTTTTGTATGTTTTATCCATTTTGGTCCTTCTTATCCCGTTTTTATCGTTTATGTCCTTTTTATCCGTTTTTATGCGTTTTATTTGTTTTATCGTTTTATCCGTTTTTATGCGTTTCCGTTTTTGTATGCGTTTTATCCGTTTTGACCTATTTATCCCATTTTGTCCGTTTTTATCCCATATAATACATTTTTCACGGTTTATCCATTTTGCGTTTATCTCATTTTGTCCAGTTTTTATCCGTTTTGTGCTTTTTATCCGTTTTATGCTGTTTTTATCCCCTTATTTTTACGTTTTTATCCGTTTTTTATACGATTTATTCGTTTTTATACGTTTTGTCCGTTTTTGTCCATTTTTATCCCTTTTTTTTTTATCCCTTTTGTAACTTTTTATCTGATGTTTATACGTTTTATCCTTTTTTATCCCGTTTTTGTCCATTTTTATCCATTTTAGTATGTTTTGTACATTTTTGTATGATTCTTATCCGTTTTTGTATTTTTTTTATCTGTTTTTTTACGTTTTGTAGGTTATTGTACCTTTTTATCTTTCTGTTTTGTACGTTTTCATTTGGACATAAATGGATAAAAAGTAAAAAAATTGATGAAAGTATATAAAAGCATTAAAAATAAAAAGGTAAAAAGAAAATAGATAATAAAGTACAAAAGCGGATGAAACCGATACAAAAAATGGATAAAAACAAAAAAGGAAACTAACGTTTAAATACCGTTAGTCTAAAGGACTAACATGTTAAAACATATAAGCGGATAAAAGGATAAAACGTATAAAGAGTTAAAACGGAAAAAAAAAAAGATGACTAACGGTGCAAATACGTTAGTCTAAGGACTAACATGTAAAAATATTATATATCTCGTTAAGAGTGATAATGGAGAAATAATTTGCACCGTTAGTTCTTAACTCCTTATCTTAACCGAAGGATATATGGTGATTAACTTTTATTAACGGATGGATGTATATATCAAAATTTTGGATATGTGATAAACCATAAGCATATATTTTGGAGTTTTTCTAACTAAACTATTATAATTATACTGTGATATATATATCGCCTAATAAAAAGGTAAAAAAAAAAATAGTGTGTTTTAATTTATGACATCAAATTACCTAAAAAGCAAGAATTCTACGATGAGCAATATACTCTAAGTCATATTAGCATGTAGCAAGATTTGATACGTACCAACCACAAAGACAAGACAAGAGAGTGTCAAAATTTGTTACTACAAATTATACAATCAATCGTCTATGAATTTGGTAAAATGACAATGGCAGCTCAACTGCCAACATTGCGGCTAACCGTTAAGTTATTTCTTCTAGATATATAAAACACAAACCACGTATAGTCGATCTCCTTATTTGGTATGTGATCAATCTGCGTTTATATATATGTTTCGGCGTAAACATTTTATATATTAAGCACTCTACTACTCTAGCAAGGCGTTGGAGTTAAAACAGAAAAACTTCGAGAATAAACATGTTGTGCCGGGTGACTGGAATCCTCTGTGGCCAGCTGAACAGGCTGACAATCGGTAAAAGATGCTAATAGTGAAAACTTATTTTTTTTACACACTAGCTGTTTCTTTAAGATTTGGTTAACTTATGAAGCTTTGATAGAATTAAGATAGAAGCCGCACATGTGATTACTTCTTTACAGTTTTTACAGTTAGCAAAATTGTATAAATCTCATTGTAATTAGTACTTTATTAATTTTTGTAGTTAGCATAAGATGTTGACAAATGGGCTTTAACGCATCCATAGTAAGCCCACCACGTTTGGGCTTTATGAGCCTCATAAAATTGCATTACACAAAATGAATGTCTAAACGTAGATACTAGAGTGCGATATTATTATTTATAGTTGCATATAATACTACAAAGAGCTGTTAAGATCTGAATCTAGCTTTTAAGAATTTTCGATCCCACTAAGCAAAACCGATTTAATCGTTCATAGAATCTTAAACAACGTAGGATTTTAAGTAAGATCTCGTGTTTCTCATAAGATCGTAAGATCTTAATCCTATTCGATTCTATTTTCTTTTAATTAACTAACTAATAAACTATAAATGTATGAATTTTGTTAAAGTAAAATAATAAAAAAAAAAGCGTGGATAATTATAAATATTTTATAAGAGTTAAAAATATATAGATATATAGATTAAAAGATTCAGCGTTTTAATCACCGATTATATATTTTAGTCTTTAAAATTATTACTCGTTGCATTTTCACGTAATACGTTGCAGTTTCACTTTATTATAATTTTGAGAATTTTTTCTTCTTCATGAATGTGCTATACAATCAGCTTTAAATACAAATTACTAAACACAAAAGACATTTGAATAGGATCGTCCGATATTGATCCGATGTTACGATTTCTATCTTTAAACGATCCATAGTAAATGCCTAAAGTTATATATGAGATAATTTAGTTAAATATGTGTATGAAAGAGAAGCACATAATTTACTAACAAAATGGGTAATGGGTTGTGGGCACCGAATGTAACATGACTGGAAAATGAACAAAAACGACCCATATCGTAAACTTATTCACAAAAGTCTAGATATCGACAAGACAACATTGTCACTTTAATCAACATGTCATAATAAACTCTTTTCAAAATATATTTTAAAAAAAAAAATTTATCTTCTAGAATATGTGTTCGACTTGGAATCACAATGACCATAAATCACCTAAAGTTTATTGTATATTCCTTTTCACTAAAAACCAAATAAAAATATTCAAATCACTTTCTAGCTCAATATATCACAATCAATGCCTTTGTCAATGTTAGATACGTATAGAATTGGTTAGCATAGTTTACATCAAGATATAAAATTTCTTAGTTGTTAACGTCATTAAAAATAATAAATAGTTTTAATTTTTGACTTATAATCAACACGTGGCGAGAGCTAATACTTGGAAAACCAACAATTTTGATACCAAGTTCAAAGTTAGATATGACAATAAATATGTTTATGTCTATTTCTATTAGAAGAAATTAAAAATCGTTTTCTTTTCTACATTAGCTTTGCATATGTTTTGCGAAAATATCAGTAGCATGAACAAGGCGAAAAATAGTAGCAAAAAGAAGTAGTTGTTTGTTTTGATAAATTGTTTAAGAGCATAGTTGTATGCTTCTAATTACTATGTGTAAACGTTAGTTGCTAGTAAATGTATCTAAAAGTTGTGTTTTGGTTTCAAACGTTTAGAAGTGTTTGTTACTTATAACTTATGAATATATTAAACTATACGTTATCATAAGACTCACTCATAAATGTCTAACCAATGCCCTAAGGGCATAGGTTAATATTTTCTCTTATGGTTTTTAGCAATGTTTTGAAACCGAATTGACAAGGGGTAAAAAACCGGGTTTTAAAACGCGGGTTGCTTAGAAGTTAAACGTCGAGGTTTTAGTGACGGGTCACGGTTCTCAAAACCCGTAGGGTTTGGGTTTTTTAAAATATTGCGGTTGAGCAGGTTGACCGGAGGTCGAGCCGGTTGACGGTTATTTTATTTTATTTTTTAATGGAAAACCGGGTTGACGGCGTTGAACCGTTGACCCGGTGACTCGTAGGGTCGATTATAAACGGTTTCAAAACATTGGTTTTTAGTTACACAAATGGTTCTTATAGTTGACACATAATTACATATTTAGGCCGGGGACCGCATAGTTATCATAAACACAAAATAGACAAATATTAACCAATGCCCCCAAGGCGTTGGTTAGACATTCCCTTGTTTAAGAGATGCGTGTTTTATATCTTGCACGATATGATTCCACTACCATATGCAACAAATACCTTGATACAAAATTAACGTCACTAAATTTATGCAGGCGGCAATATATTTAAGGAATTGATACTCACTTACATTTTTGATTCATGCACATTATTTATGCATTACTGATGTTATCTTGTACAATCTTGTAATGCACAATTAGTGATGCATGAATCAAAAAGTGTGGTGTGAGTATCACCTCCTTATATTTAACTTTGATTGAAGTCTATATCAATAATGACCCCCCAACGTAATTTTCCCTTAGTAGAGTTCTTTCGTTTCTATTTAACTGAAGCTCTCGTGATACTTAGTCATGTTAATACGTGGTGTTGAAAAATATAGTTCACTCTTTACTTATTCGTTTCGAGCATAGTTGTCGGGATCGATCACGATCTTATGATCTCACAATTTAACGATATTATAAACCAAAAACAATTCGGATCCTATGTAGGATCTTATCACACTTAAGATCTTATAAGATTCCGATATTAACCATAGAATCTTAAAATCTAATCTGACCCGATCTTAGTTTTTTCAAATCGCAAACTAAAAAACTAAAAAGTTATGAATCATGTTTATAGAATTTAAAAAATAACATATTAATCTTGTTAAACATTAAATATTCATAATTTAAGAAAATATTTTAATGAAACATTCATATAATTTTATGTTAATGATATATAATAATTTGTGTATTTGAATAATATAAGAAATACTATTAAGAAAATGACATATAGTAGGATTTTAAGATCCCGATATGATCTTGCAAAAACGAAAACGATCATGAGTAGGATCCCGATCTTGAAAACTTTGGTTTCGATATCACCTTATTTGACAATTGATTAGTTCTTGAGTAAATTGCAAAAATCGTCCATGTGGTTTGACCTAATTGCTAGTTTCGTCCCTAATTTTTGAAAGTGCAAGCACCATCTTTGTGGGAACTCTGAGTTGCAGTTTTCATCCTTGTGTTGTGTTTTTGACAAAGGCATTCTAGTCATTTTACTTGATCAGTGATGGCGGCGCAGCCATAAAGTTTATCACAAAGATGATGCGTGCAGTTTCTAAAAGCTAGGGACGAAACTTGCAATTTAACCAAACTATAAGGACGTTTTTTGCAATTTACTCTTAGTTCTTCTTCAGAAGATATTTTTCTATGTTTTTCTTTCACATGATCAACCTGTGGATGATGTAAGAATGGGCCTAATGGACCTACAACATAGTTGTCTAACGAAGACTATTGCTGCATCTCAAAATTTTCTAAGATTAAATAATGTCATATACTTATAGGAAAATGATTGGGAGTCCTCACATACGTGCCTAAATTTAGGCCTAAACATATGTGTCATGATCCGAATGGTTTGTGAAAAAATGAGTCCCTTAGCTCCAACCATCAAGATGATGCCATATCGGTTTAGACATATCATTAGGCCTCCCAATCATAGCTCATACTTATATACGCTAACCTAGCTAGTTTAATTATCCCAAATCAGTTGTATATATGAACTTCGTTATGATTCTCCATAGTTAAATCAGTTGTGTCATGATGTGAATAAATTTGGAATAAACATTTTCAACATCTTGGATGACATAAGATTTACTTTCTCAAAATATTATTATTATTGTTCACATTTACTTTTTAGGATATTCAAATTAATTGTTACACTACAAATATAAATTGAAATTAAAAAGTTGATGTAGATTATTATGGTTATGTTTGGCACAGAGCCTTTTGGATCTTTTTAGGACAATAAACGGTGAGCAATGAGATTTTTAATTTTTTATGTTCGTATGGTAAAAGAGCGGTTAACTTTGCTATTTTTTAGAAAAATTTAATATTAGTCAAATGTTAAAACTGTTATTATATAAAAAAGTACTCTAAAAGAAAAAATAATAATTTTTTTTAAATGTATCTTTATGTTAAAGGACAAATTATTTTGATACGGAGAGTAACTTTTAATAAGAATTCTAATGAATAAAGAACTCTCAATTTAATACCATTTCTCAATCTCATTTGACTTCTTTTTTGGCTATACTTGTTTTTTTATACATAACTATATCTAATTAATATACAAAATGTGTTCTCCAAAGCATTACCACGAAAACACATTTCTTAAGCGTGACTAAAGAGTAAATTGTATTTTTGGTCCCTAAGGTATGGCCAAATGCGGGTTTCATCTTTAACGTTTGAAAATCGTGATAGCCCTCCATTTTAAAGATTTTCTTTGCATGTTTTTGATCCTTAATCGCAATTTAGGGACAAAAAAGCGAAAACAAAGTTTTAAGGCCAAATCTGCGATTTTAGAAACAAATATGCGCAAAGCAATCGAAATAGAACTATTAATGCACTTTTGAAGCGATAGGGACACCTTAAGGACCAAATATGCAATTTAATCTAAAACAAAACATCATTTAAAGAATATAAGTCTGAAATCCGTTAGATGTTTAACCAAAATTAGATTCTAGGGGTGTTGATCGGTTCGGTTATCGGTTTTAGGTTTGTTAGTTCGGTTAATTAGGTTAAAAATTTTTAGGTCAATCAGAGGCAGGGCGGCCAAATAACCGAATTTCACTATTTTTTAAGAAAAGAAATTAATAATTACATAAATATTTAGCAAAAAAATATATTTCAGGCATAAAAATTGTTTTATTATATTATGATAACTTTTTAATAGTATTTATTTATATATAAATATATATATATAAATAAAAAAAATATATATATATTTATATGAATTAGGTTTAAATTGGCTATATGCGTAGAACCGAATTAATAGTTCGTTCAATTCGGTTTTTATAAATTAGATTCGGTTGTTAGTTCGGTTAGTTATTTTTGGTTCGGTTAGGTTTTGATTTTTGGTTTATTGGGTCTCATTAGCCTATTAGATTCTTATGCTTGTAAATAAAACAAATTCGTAATTATCTAAAAAGAATTTCTAACCCTAAAAAGTAACAATAACATGAAACCACGTGTATCCAATAGTAGCCCATCATATATAGCTAAGGTGGGCCCACTTCATCCATTGACCAATCCACACCATCCACGTGTACAAATCAACGACCATTATTCAAAGTAGCAAAAACAGTACCTTTGAAATATCGAACAATCAGAATCTATCCTTGATCCATTCTCCTTATAAAAACACACACACACTTATATTAATCTAGTACACTAGTATTTCTTAGGAAAAAAAAAAAAAAAACATGTCTAGAGTGTCAACATTGATTTTTTGATCGTCGCGTGTGCTT